>JAQHUG010000156.1:74665-123769 GCA_028555095.1 Dicrostonyx torquatus
AGGAGGAGGAGGAGGAGGAGGAGGAGGAAAGAAAGAAAGAAAGAAAGAAAGAAAGAAAGAAAGAAAGAAAGAAAGAAAGAAAGAAAGAAAGAAGTTAATTTTCACATAAATTTGGAGAGGACCCACTCAAGTTGCTGAACATTGGAAACAATAATCTGACTCATTACACAAGTCTAAAGATGAGCTTTGACCATTCCAAACTTCAAGAAGACGTTTAGAAACATGCTTTCTACAGCTACTGGAGTTTCTGAATCGGATTACAGGAGGACATTGTATTATTTTATTGCTTTGAGAAATAGCAATACTGATGATGTAAATATAGTTAACTTCCTCCCTTCCTCCACCCTCCTCTCCAGGCCTCTCCTTCCTTCCCTTCCTTCTCTCTAACTTATCTCTCTTTCTTTGTTAAAGGTAGTGATTTAAGATCATAAAAACTCCCTCATCAATTCCTCCCTCACAGTCACTCCTCCCCTCTAATAACCCCCTTCTCATACTCACTCCAGGCCCCTCTCTTCATGCCCTTCACTCATATTCACCCCTCCCCCCACCACACCCTCTCCCACTGTGGGGAAAATCCTGCACCTCAAGAAAGAGAGAAGGGAAGGGTTCCTGGCACCTCTGTATTCAATGGGCTATGTCAGTCTAAGGAGCTGTATTGTGCCCAAAGTACCCCACACTGCTGGATACAACACTAGGAGTTAATGGTGATATTTCATTTATCTTTTCTTTTTCTGTTGTTTATTACTTTTGATGTGAGGCAAATATACAAGTTTCTTTTAAAATGTGCGTTAGTTATTTGAATTGCATATTTAAAGACACTCATTTGTGATTAAAAATGCAAAATACTTCTAAAGAATTTTTTCCAGATGTTTGCAGAAAATTCAAAGGGAATGAGAATCTGGCCTGAACTAAACGAGCCTTTATTTTATCTGGTGGGATGCTAATATTTAAGTTCAAAAATAGCTTAAAATATTGATTACTATTAACATTGGATTATAATATTTCGGACTATGGTCTTAATGAGGAAGTTATATAGAACAGGCCATATACTTTATTGATTTTGTAAATTTTGAAAAAAAAATACTAAACCTAAGACACAAGGATATGAGAGCTTTGTGTATAGGACTTGGAACCTGTGATTAATTTTTGGAGTTGTGGCAGTAGATTCTTTATAGTATAAAATCAAATAAGAATAATAGGGAGAAATCAGTTGTCTGAAATTCTCTCTTTCACAGTGCCCAGTGCACCATTGCAGGTGTTCTGTAAGAGACACTAAACAGAACTGCTGCTTGGGCCTGGGTCTGAAATGAAAATTAATGATTAGACAAATTCAGGCTGGCAGGGGAGAAGAGGAAGTGTTTAAATAGCTCTTGCACCTCCTCTCGACTGCAGTTCTGGTGTGTGTGTGTGTGTGTGTGTGTGTGTGTGTGTGTGTGTGTGTGTGTGTGTGTGTAAAGACTCAAATGACCCTACGGAAGTAAAAAGGTCTCAGATCTCTGTGAGATTGAAGTTAGAGTTGCAGGTGCCTGTGCATGATGGGACCTAAGCTGTGTTCGCTAATGGGGAGGTGAGTATTTTTAACCATGGAGCTATCTCTCCAGTCCACTTAATGTCTCTTAAGAATTCTTTAATTTCCTTCAGTCCTGGTCCAGCTGGATTTGATGAGCTCCCAATAGATCGAGCACACTGTCTCTGTTGGTGGGCCAGTCCCTCACGGTCCTGACTTCCTTGCTCATCTTCTCCCTCCTTCTGCTCTTCCACTGGACCTTGGTAGCTCAGTCCCTTGTTCTGATGTGAATGTGGGTCTCTGGCTCTATCTCCGTCCATCATGCGAAATTTCTATGGTGACGATCAAGATATTCATCAATGTAACTATGGGGAAAAGCCAGATCAGGCACCCTCTCCTCTGCTGCCCAAGTACCTAGCTGGGGACATCCCTGTGAACACCTGGGATCCCCTCTAGAGACAAGTCTCTTGCCAATCATAACCCTCTGCTCCTCACTGCACCTTGGGAGCCCAGTCCTTTGTTCTGATGTGGATGTGGGTCTCTGACTCTATCTCCATTTATCGGGTAAAATTTCTATGGTAATGCTCAAGATACTCATCAATGTACCTATGTGACAAGGCCAGTTCAGGACTGAAGGAGCATATCACCAAACCGGACTCTCTGAATGTGGCTGCCAATGGGAACTAACTGAGAAGCCAATGATAATGGCACAGGGACCTATCTCTTCTGCATGTATTGGCCTTTTGGGAACCTATATTTTATGGATACGTACCTTCTTAGGCTGAGACGGAGGGGAGGGCCTTGGGCTTTCCACAGGGCAGGGTATCCTGCCCCATCTCAAGGAAGCAGGGGGGGGGCGGTGGGGTAGTGGGGGAGCTGGAGGGCCTGGGACAAGGGGAGTAAATGTAAATTTTTCTTTTAACAATAAAAAAATATGGAGAAAAAAAGAATTCTTTAATTTCTGCTTGATGCCTACTTTTAGCAGGGCCTAGCATTTAGAATTGAAAGTGTTCTCTTATTTGATACAGGTAATCAATTCCTAACGGCTGTTATCCAGGGATTCAATTGTTGTAGGTTGGTTGCAAAATAAAAATGGAGAAAGCAGCAATCACATGGTTTGCTTCCACAAGGTCCAAGTTTGGTTATGATCCCAGGGCTGTTCATTAGCTCAAAGAATCCAGAAATATATTAAGGAATAATTGTCAGTGCTTATCTCATAATCACAACTCTGATCACTGAGATTAGATTTAATGTTTATAATGAGATATTAAATTGTAATACAGGTGATATTGTCTTTTGAGAGTGATCAGGACCATCTGCTTACAGGAAAGGTTCCAGCGGATGATAGAATGAAAAGCTTGCTCAATGAAGCAAGGGCTCTCCTGTTTCCCTACATCTCCACCATTTTTCTTTTGTGGTACCATTTATTGAAATGTAATTGTCATGAAATTAAAACCAATCCACTTAATGTATCTAATACAATGTTTTTATTGTGTTTGATGAGTTAAGCAGCCACAATTATGATGTGCTTCTAAAGTATTTTCCTCACTCCTGAGAGAGTGTACTTTCTGGGTCTAGCCAGCAGCCAGTATGATCTGTCTAACTAACTAGATTTGCTTATACTGTACATTCTGTATTCCCAGGATCATATAGTGTGTAGTTTTTTGTATCAACTTCTTTCGCTTATTGAAGTGTCTTCAAGATTTGTCAAGACAATATTGTATATTAGTATTAAGGCATTTTCTTTCACTTTTTGATTGAATAATATTGCGTTATACAGACATAAATTTTTTTTCTACTCATTCACTTACACAGACTTCAGTTACTTCTGTTCTTCCAGCTATTATTAATGCCATATTTTTCAGTACACGGTATGCATATTTGTGGACCTAGGAACTGAACACAGGACCTTTCACTTACCAGCCAGGCATATACTTGACTACTGAGCTACATGTTCTACTTGTCATATACATGGGAGTAGAAGATCTAGGTAAAATGTTAATGATTATTTATTTTACATTTCCAAACTCTTGTCAAAAGTGACATGATGGTGCTATATTCTCACCAACAATTCCAACTCCTCTGTATGTTTTCTAACACTTGTCATGGCTTTGGCTTGCATTCTCTACTTATTAATGAGGTTGAACCTCTTTGCATATGAGTCTTAGTCACTGATTTGACTTTTGTTAGGGGATCTGCCTATTTTAGATCTCATGACAGTTTATTATTGAACTTAAAACATTGTTACTGAATTGTTAAGGGTTCTTTATAGATTTTTGCCATGTCTCTCAAGACACATGAGTTACAAATGGCTTCTATTCATCAGTGAGTTTGCTTTACATTTTTCTCTGTATAACATTTAGCAGTAGTGTTTGTAATTCCAGTGAGATCTATTTATCACCTATCATTATGCTTTGCTGTAAGCTAGAGTTGTCACTTAACAAAACTCTTACAGATTCACTCATATGAAAGAGGTGTTTGAAGATTTGGTATTTGTCGTTGTTATCTTAGCTGTGTGATCCATTTTGAGTTAATCATTTAAAAAAACAACAGTTTGGAGAAGATATCTGAGATAGAGGAATGGGTTAAATGACACCATGAAGAAATAAAGACATAACTTTAAACTAGACATTTCAGGAATGCCCACAGCCCTGGATTTGATCAGCACTGAGTCATAGGACTCTTGACTGCATGCCCGTGATTAGTTTGCTATTCACCAGTACCACACTTCCTTGATTACTACAGCTTTAGACTAAGTTTTGGAGCTAGGAAGTATGAATTTTACAAAGTAATGTTTTTAAAATTATATTTCTATTGCACTTTGTAGAAAATTTTGGATTGCCTTTTTAATGTTTTTATAAAAAAGAAAAAAGCTCAGTTCTAGGTTTGAGATTGCAACTCTGCTGATTCTGAAGATCACTTTATGATATTATTCATCTCAAGTCTTCAGACCCATGAGTATTGGATTTTTATTGGAAATACTTTACTTTTTCATAGAGTATATTCTGATTATGGTTACCCTCTTACAATTTTTTACCAGAATCTATCTTCCTACCCACCCAAATCTAAATTCTTTCTTTCTCTCATTAAAAAAATCCATCTAGGGGCTGGAGAGATGGCTCAGAGGTTAAGAGCACTGACTGCTCTTCCAGAGGTCCTGAGTTCAATTCCCAGCAACCACATGGCGGCTCACAGCCATCTCTAATGAGATCTGGTGCCCTCTTCTGGCCAGCAAGCATACATACAGACAGAACATTGTATACATAATAAATAAATCTTTTTTTAAAAAGCCATCTAAATATAAAAATAATAAAATATGGTAAAATAAAAATTAACAAACCAGAATAGGACAAAACAAGAAAGCAAAAAAAGGAGGTAAAGAAAAAATTCAAGAAACATACAGATGCAGAGACATACACACTCAGACATACACACAGAAATAACCATACAAGCACAAAACTGAAACTCATAATGTATAAACAAAAGACCTATTTGACAAAAGCAAAATGACCAGATAAAGCATATGAGAAAAAAAAAAGCTCCAAAATACCTCTGAATTCATTTTGTGTTGGCCATCTACTGCTGGATATAGGGCTGACACTTAAGAGTGGTTTGGAAGCCAGTGAGACTCCATTTAAGAAAACTAATTTTTCTTTTGACGGGAGTCAATCAGAAAGATTAGGAATTGGGGCATTCGTCCATTTCTCCTCTCAGTACTAGGACCCTATGTGGCTTAGATTTGTGCCGGACTTGTGTATGTTGCCACAGTCTCTGTGAGTTCATGTGTGTTTCAGTCCTGTTGTATCTAGAAGGCCTTATTTCCTTGGTGTCTTCCATCTCCAGTAGCCTTAAAATCTTTCTGCCTCCCTCCACAAGTCTCCCTGAGATCCGAGATGAAGGATTTGATCTCATTTAGGATGGAGTGTTCCAAGGCCTCTCACTCTATGCGCATTAGGACTCTGTCCCCACCTGCAGCACAAAGAGGCTTCTCTGATGATGGCTGAGCAAGACACTGGTCTATGAATATAACAGAATGTTATTAGGAGTAATTTAATTGCTACTTTCCTTTAGCAGAACAGTAGTGTTTAGATTTCCCCGAGGCCCCTGTCCTCTCTAGTCTCAGGTTCTTGGACACCTGAACAGTTCCGGGAATGAGTTCCATTTCAAGGAGTGGGCCTTACATCCAATCAGACAATGGTTGGTTACCCCCACAAATTTCGCAACACTATTGCACTAGCATATAGTGCTGGCAGGTCACCATTTTAGATTTAATGATTATAAACACATGTTTTTAAAAATTGCATTACTTTTTTTCTTGATGTTCTTTTTATTGTTCTTTATATAGTTTAGATGTTAGTCCTTCATAGAAAGTGCATCTTACATTCTTTTCCATTCTATAACATACTGTTTCGTTGAGATGGTGGTATCCTTTGCCATGCAGAATCTTTTCAGTTTCATGAGTAGTCATTTATTAATTGTTGTTTTGAGTGTTTGTGCTAATGGTGTTGTGTTCAGAAAGTCTTTTCCTGTGCCAATGGATTTGAGACTATTCTCCACTTTCTCTGCTATCAGAGTCAGTGTATCTGGCCTTTTGTTTAACTCTTTGAACCATTTGGAGTTGAGTATTGTAGAGCATCATAAATAGGGATCTATTTGCATTTTTCTACATGTCGTTGTACAGTTAGTCCAGAACCATTTGTGAAATATGCTGTCTTTCTTCCTCTATGTCTGACTTTTTAAGTAAAAAATTAGGTGTTCATTATAAGTCCATGTAAAATTTTGAACTTATATCTGAATCCTTTATTCAATTGCACAGATCCACACGTCTGTTTTTATGCCAATACCGTACTGTTTTAATTACTATCGCTCTCTAGTACAATTTGAGATCAGGGATAATGATACCTCCAGCAGTTCTTTTATTATTCAGGAATTTTTTTAGCTATCATGCTATTTTTATATTTCCATATGAAGCTGAAAAATGTCCTTTCAATTGATGGGGATTGCACTGAATCTGTAGATTGCTTTTCATAGGATAGTCATTTTTACTATATTAGTCATGCCAACCCATGAACTAGGGAGATCTTTCCATCCTCTGATATCTTCTTCAATTTCTTTCTTTAATGTCTTAAAATTTTTATTGTACAACTTTGCACTTTCTTGGTAAAAGCTACTCCAATACTTTTGCTTGAAGCTATTTGTTGTGAAAAAGATTGTTTCCCTGATTTCATTCTGTTTGTCATTTGTATGTAAAAAAAAACTACAGATTTTTGTGTTAAATTTTTATCTAGTAACTTTGATAAAGGTGGCTTTTTTCAGTTGTATACATTTTTATTGGAATTTCTAAGATAATTTATGCATTCAAACATATCATCTTCAAATCCAGATACTCTGACCTCTTCCTTTCTAGTTTATATGCCCTGATGTACTTCAGTTACCCTATTGCTATAGTTAGAACTTCAAGTGCTATATTGAATAGACATGGAAAGGGTAGACAGCCTTGTCTTGTTCCTGATTTTAGTGCCATTGCTTTGAGTTTCTGTCCATTTAGATTGATGTTGACTGTTGACTTGCTGCGAATCTTCTTTATTATGTTGAGATATACCCTTTGTGTGCCTAGTATCTCTGGTACTTTTGTCATAAAGATGTGCTAGATTTTGTCAAAAACTTTTCCCGCATTTAATGAGATGATCTTGTGGTTTAGTCTCTCAGTTTGTTTACATGATGGATTACAGTTTTGAACCATCCCTGCTTCTCTGGGATTAAGCCTACTTGATCATGGCAGATATTTTTGATGTGTTCTTGGAGTCTGCTTGCTAGACTAATTTGTATTTTATTGACTATTTTTCATCAATGTTCATGAGTGAAATTGGCATGTAATTCTCTTATTTGTGTGGTTTGGTATAGAGCAAATATGGCCTCATAAAAAAAATAGGGCAATGTCCTTTCTGTTTCTATTTTTTTGGAGTAATTTGAGGAGTATTGGCATTAACTCTTCTTTTAAAGAAGAATTCTGGTAGAATTCTGATTTAAAACTACCTGGTTCTCAGCTTCTTTGTTGGGAGACTTTAGTGACTGCTTCTCTTTTATTAGAGATTATAGTTTTGCTTAAATTGCTTGTCTGATCTTGATTTAAATTTGATAAGTGGTATCTATCAAGAAAATTATCTATTTCTGTTAGATTTTCCAATTTGGTGAGGAACAGATTTTAAAGTATGTCTTCATGATTCTCTGATTTTCCTCAATGTCTATTGTTATATTTCCCTTTCTATCTCTAATTTTATTAATTTTTATCATCTCTCTCCATCTTTGATTTGGTTAAGTTTTTTTTTTTAGACTTACAATAAAGAACAAACTCTTCATTGTGGTTCTTTGTAATTTTTTTCTATTTTATTGATTTCATCTCTGAGTTTCATTATTTCTTGATGTCTGCTCCTTTTGGGTGTGATTTCAGCTTTTTGTTCTAGAGATTTCAGGTGTGCTATTAAGTTGCTAGTATGAGATCTCTCCATTTTTTTTTAAAAAATGTAGGCACTTAGTGCTATGTATTTGACTTTTAGAACTGCTCTCATTGTATTCCCCAATTTTCTATATGCTGTATTTTCATTTTATTAAATCCTAAAAAGTCTTTCGTTTATTTCTTAATTTGTGGCTTTACCAACTTTTCTTTCAGTAGTGAGGTGTTCAGACACCATGAGTTTGTAAGTCACTTCTCTTTTGCTTTTGTTGCATATATTCAGCTTCAACATGTTCAGATAGAATGCAGAACCTTCTTTCAAATTTCTTGTTATCTGTTGGCACTTGCTCTATGTCTATTATGTGGTCAGTTTTGGAGACAGTTCCATGAGGTGCAGAGAGGTAGGTATATTCTTTTGTCTTTGAGTGAAATGGTCTGTAAATGCATTTTAGGTTCATTTGTTTTATACTGTCAGTTAGCTCCAGCATGTTTCTGCTTAGTTTTTGTCTGGATGGCATGTCTATTGGTGAGAGTGGGTAATGAAGTTTCGCACTATCAGTATGTGAGAGTCAGTGTGTGACTTAACTGTAGTAGTGCTTCTTTTGGGTGACCTTCTGTTTGCTGCAGAGGTGTTAAGAATAGTAATATCCTCCTGGTGGATTTTTTCTTTTTTGTGAATGCAGTCTCCTCCTTATCTCATCTGATTAATTCTAATTAGACATCTATTTTGTCAGATATTAAAAGGCTGCACCAACTTGCTTCTTGGGTCCCGTTGCTTAGAATATCTTTTTCTATGCTTTTATCCTGAAGTGATGTCTGCCCTTGGTGTTTAAGTGTGCTTCTTGGATGCAACAGAAGGGAGGATCCTGTTTTGGAATTCAGTCTGTTAGTATGTGTCTTTTTATTGGGGGAGTTGGGATCATTGATATCGAGAGTTATCAATGAGCGATCACTTGTTGGTTCCTATTATTTTGTTGCTGTGGTACAGTGCTTTCCCCTTTTGATTTTCTGGTTGATATTATTTATTCCTTGTGTTTCCTTAGTCGTGGCTAACCTCTTCAGGTTGAAATTTTTCTTCCAGAGAGTCTTATAGAGCTGGATTTGGAGATAGGTATTGTTTAAATTTGGTTTTATTGCACAATGCTTGGCTTTCTCTATCTAATGTGATTGAAACTTTTGCTGGGCATAGTAGCTTGGGCTGGCATATGTGGTTCTTTAGAGTTTGTAGAACATCTTCCCAAGCTCTTCTGGTGTTTAGAATCTACATTGCAAAGTCAGATATCCTAATATGCCTGCCTTTATATGCTACTTGACCATTTTCTCTTACAGTTTTTAATATTCTTTATTTGTTCTCTATGTTTAAGGTTTTGGTTACTATGTACTGTGGGTAATTTCTTTTCTGGTTCAGGATGTTTGATGTTCTTTTTGTTTCTTGTACCTTAACAGATACCTTCTTTTTTAGCTTAGGAAAATTTTCTCCTATAATTTTGTTGAAAATATTTTTTCTGCCTTTGAACTGGTTTTCTTCCCCTTTCTTTATTTCTATTATTTGTAGATTTGGTACCAGATTACCTTGCCCTTCTGTGTCTGAACTTTTTTTCCAACTTAACATTTCATTTAACTGAGGTATCCATTTCTTCCACCTTGTCTTTAATGTCTGTGATTAAATGATTTGCACTCGATGGTAAGGCATATGTCTGTGGGTTTTGTCTGATTTCTTAAATAATAAATTTCCAGTTTTTTCTTGTTTTGTGTTTTCTTTAGTGATCCTATTTCTATTTTCATGTCTTGAACAGTTTTCATCATTTTATTCTTCTGTTTTTATTTTCACCCTCTTTGAAGTCCTTGGATAATATATTTTGAAGTCCTTGACTTATGATTCAACTATATTGCATTTCTAAGGACCTATTGTAGTGGGGGTTTCTGGGTCCTGAGGGTAGCACATAGACTTGGTGTTAATTATTGTCTTTGCACAAGTGTCTAGATATCTGTGTTTGGGAAAATAGTAATTCTAGGTGTTGATACAGATATCCTGTCTTTGTTGGGTGAGTGTTCCATTCCTTGGTTTCTGTTGCCCTCTTCTGAACTTAGAATACATGATGGCTGTGCGTTGCCTGGTAGAGGGCACTTCTGAGTCACTGACAGATTGACAAAAACAAAAACAAAAAAATGAAACAAACAATCAAACAAAAAACAGAAAGGAAAACACCAAACAAAAATAAACAGAAAAACAAATTTTTAGTGGTACCAGTTTTTAGTAATGAGTCAAAGATACCCCAAAATTTAATGAGTGATTCCAATGTTTTCATTTCCAAAGGACTGATCACATAAAAAGGAAAGTTCTGAAGAAGTTAACTAAGTTTAAAGTGGAGAGAAAGATCTTGTGCTATTGCAGGAATCTTGCTGCCTTGGTACATGCACAACACATGCTACTGATGGGTATTATCATGTTGAAAATACAGAGAATAGTTGAGTTGTTTGCATCAAAAAGCATGTGTATCTGAAACCCCAAATTGCTTACTTACATCATGTGGCGATATGAGAGGGTAACAAGGGAAGGAGAGGGTGCTGAACTTCTCAGTTTCTGTAAGAGTTAACTTGGGGCTCATGAAAATGTACCACCAAGATAACTATTCTTTTAATAACAGTAACAAGGAGGCTTTGCCTATTCTTAGCTGTAAAGGACCTTTTCTGAAGGGTTACCATCGAAGCTGGATAAGTGCTACCACACTTAGAATTTTATGTGTGACTTTTATACATGCCACACAATCCCGCTCATGTCCATTGTTTCCCCCCATCCCAGTATTCACGTGTTTAACACTCTCCCTCTAAATGACCGGAATTGGTCATTCATTCCTGGCCTTGCTTAGTTGTCTAAATGGATTCCATTGACAGTGGTACTTATCATTATGACAACTTGTGAAAATGGCTTTCATGTTGCCATTAGTTCACAAATATAGATAAGTTTCTCTCAACAGAATCTGGGGGCCCAGCCCAGCTTCATGTTACTGCACACACTTAATTTTAATTGTACTCCTATGGACACTCTATTTTCATTAGAAATAAATATTTCATGCAATCTGGGAAGGTGAAAAAGTTGCTGGGTTGGAACATCAAAGACAGTTTCTATTCGTCCTTCCTCCACTTATTAAATGGTCGTGGTTGTGTGTCTTCACATCTTGTAGTCTACTGTTTATAAAAAAAAGTAGGAAAAAAATGAGAAATTAAAATGATATCAAAATCATAAAAAAGAAAGGAGTTTTCTGCATGAAGAACAGGAAGATATTAGAACCAAATGAGTTATCATTATAGGAAGAGCTTTGATAAAATCAAAGGCTTTTAGAAATTGATGATATACTTTGTACCATGGCTGCAAAGAGGTGATTTAATATGTTACGTAGATTTAGAACAAAGGTTATCTTTAAAGCAAAACTGGGTTCAGGTTTTCCTGAATTATTGAGAGTACTTATGTCCATTCCATCTGTGTTTTCTTTGCCAAAAGTATTATTTTATAGTGCCTACTCCCTCTGCTGTTCACATGTTCCTGTTTGCACTTTTGTTAAACCAGAAACAACAACAACAACAAAAAAAACAGGAATAAAGCTCATGCCTCAGCCAACAAGATCTTAGCTTTCTTCTTCCCTCCATCCCTCCCTTTCTTCCTCCCTTCCTCAGTTCCTCCCTCCCTTTCTCTCCCTTCTTTATTTTCAAATATTTTATTTTTTAAGTGTGCAGAACTGTGCTATGATCCTTTAAAATAACCACTGTGGGTATGGTCTACAGCATTAATGGCACATGTGCTAAAATACTAGAAATTGTAAGAGTTTTTTTTTTTCTTGAAAGTCAGCCAGAATGACCTTACAGATGCACCAGAAAATGTTCCTCTACTCAGGAAGGTTTTTGCTGCTAGACTCTGGCTACTAACTGAATAATTAAGAAATTTGTTGGAAAATAAGTAACATTTTGGACAAGCATTGCCTTCAGATTATAGTTACTGAATACGACTGATCTGGAGTCGTGAGATCCTAAATTCTGTTAATCTCAGTGAATTTATTGGTTTTAAAATGTGTACAAAGTACTGTGTAGGACTTGGGAAACCCACCCACTTGTTTTCTCCTGGGTTACTAACCCTTGAGTTCCATCACTGGTCATATGCTTGCTTTATGATACATATGTGTGTGTATGTATATAACAAAAGAAAAAGGAAACACTACAAAGTTGGTAAACTCAATATAACTGCTATCTCAGGGTAATGCAACTTTCTAGACACATGCTAGTAATCTACGAGAACCATTTCTAGTCCCATTCACCGCCATTCACTTCTTCACTATGAGATGTAACATATCACCTATAGTAATACAGAAATGGGTCATTAAGAGACATAAGGAAACATTGTTACTTAAACTCTGTGCTAGAAACAAACCCAAAAAGTGAAAGGCCTCCAGTTACATTCAAACCAATGGCTTCATGTAGAGTAAGCACAGTTTTGGGCAAACAGGAAAGCTGCTCTGCTGTGCCGAGACCTAGCCCTGAAAGTCCAATGCACAACCAGAGGACCTGAAGCCTTCTCTAGCAGCAAGAGCACTCCTCACCTCCGGGGGGAGCAGTGCTTGGCTCTGTGACTATCATGTCCAGGTGGGCTTTCCTGTTCCCACAGTAGTGATAAAAAATGAGCAATGACTTCTAGTCCCTGAGGGAAGGGGAAAGCTTACCAGCCTAGCTTGCTCTGTTGTGAGGCTTAAGAGAGAACTTGAAAGTCACACTCACATTTCATTAAGTTTCATTATCTCATTTCTTCTGGGATGGTCAGATATAAACCCTAGTATAAATTGCAGATAATGCTGGGCACCCAGTGACTTGCTACGTGTCAATATGTTCCTTACCTTCTCTCTCCTGTTGACTAGCTTATCTTCACTGTCATCTTTCTCCTCTGGGCTTTGCACCTCTGTTTATTCCTTATCAGTCTTCTCTGCTCTATCACTGTCTCTGCAGTCCTCAGAGTTGTCTCATCAGCCCCAGCCTCGGATACCCATGTTTATGTCCCCGGATTCAAACACTCACCCTTCTCTCCCACATCACATATACAATAGAGTATGTCACTGGTGCCGCAAACAAAGTCTTCCAAAGCCAGAGCTCTTTATGTTCGAAGCAAAGCCCTCACTAGTTCCCTGCGTTTTCTTTCTGGTTACCCAAGCACCATCCTAAAGTAGTTCCAGGCTCTTCATCCATCCTAACTCCCAAATTTATTCAAGCTACAGGCCCTACTAATTTAATTCCCTAAATGCTTCTCAAAATTACCATCTCCTCCTCATCTTCTCAGCAATTAACATTGCGTTAGTAAGGAGTCATCTCCCTCCAAGGCCGCTAGGAAAGCTTTGCCATCTTTGCCTGGCCAGGCAGTGGCTCTTCCATCTCTCCATCGACCTCTCTTGCAGTAAGCCTGATCTCTGCTGGCCTGGACTGTCATGGGGCTGCAGCTCTCACAAAGGCAGCATAAGGCACTAGTGACTCAGCGAACTCCACATCCTGACACAAGCTATCACCCCTTTGCCAGGCATCTCTGGGCCCTTTCTTCTTGGTAAATTCTTTCCTACAATCCAGTCCTTACCTTTGCTACTTACCATAAATAATACTGATTTCCTCTGAGCCAATTCTGTCCACATGTCCTGCCTGCCAACTCTGTCCATATCTCCCATCCTGCTTTGCTTTTGTTGATATGATAAAGAACATGACCAAAAGCAACATGGGGAGGGAAGGACTTATTTGGCTTACATATGCCAATCTCAATCCATCACCCATGGATGCTAAGGCAGGAACTAAAGCAGAGGGCATTGGAGGAATGGCACTTACTGGCTTGCTCCCCATGGCCTGTTCATGTTCAGCTTCTTTCTTATAACACCCAAGACACTTGTCCAGAGCTACAGGACCCACAGCAAGCTGGGTTCTCCCACATCAACCTTTAATAAAAAAAAAATGCCTCCACAGACTTCCCTGCAGGCAATGTAGTGGAAGTATTTTCTCAACTGAGGTTCCTCTTCCCAAATCTGACATTACCAAAAGCTAACTAGGACATGTCTCATAAACCATTCTGGCCTCCTTCTCTCACTCCCTACTCTATTGTCTGACATACGACTGGCAATGGATCTCACACAAATAGATTTGACTCACTAAAGAGACTTCAAGCAAAAAATGTTTGAGTCTAAGAGGGTGGGAGAGTTCTTTAACCCTTCATTTATATACTGTGTATTGCACAGAGACAACTTTTAGTCACAACAATGGACATGCTGATTCAACATGGGATGTCCTGCTCACCCCTCTGAAGTGAAGAAAGTGGTGTTTCGAAGTCCATGCCTGTGGGCTCGGTGACTGGGTCCATTTGGTAGAATGCCGAGCAAGTCAGATCTGCAGACCCCATTTCCCTCCCACCTGGATAATAACCATCAAAGGACGGTTTCAATGTTACTTCTTCCAGAAGGATGCTCACTGAATTCTCTT
The DNA here is from genome assembly GCA_028555095.1 of Dicrostonyx torquatus. Taxonomy (NCBI): domain Eukaryota; kingdom Metazoa; phylum Chordata; class Mammalia; order Rodentia; family Cricetidae; genus Dicrostonyx; species Dicrostonyx torquatus. The sequence continues at coordinate 89,122 of JAQHUG010000156.1, forward strand.
ACTACCTGTCATTTCTTGGCATCCTGTCTTCCTTTTTGTCCACACCCCTGAGAACGGGAGGACAGTATCTCAGAGGATGCTGTCGTTAACAAGACAAGGGATTTGTGCATTAATTATGATATTTTACTAAAAAATGTAAGCATGGTGTTACTAATAGGAAGTCATTTTTTTAAATTTTGGACAAGCTTGCTGCATTGGCTTTAAGTTACCCTGTTTTATCCCTCATTGCACCTTTACCAAAGTTGGCATAATTGCTATTAATTATCCATAAACTCTTCAATTTAGATTCAGCCCTGCATGTCTGAATGTACACTGTACTTTAGAGAGACTGCTTTTGTCTAACTTCCTGTCACACTCTTAGGGCCTGCCTTTTCTTCTGCCACTTGGGGACACTTAGCAGAAGGTGCTGAGTGAGGCAAGATGGTCCTGCTTGCACCTTGGCTTAGTGTAATGGGCTATAGCAGCTGCAGCTGGGACTTAATACTGACCCTTCAGCTCTGCACCCATGGCTGGTCAATGAGTCCTGAAAGTTGGGAGAAATCACGTTATTCACAACAGACTGGGAGTTCTCCAGTCCTTCTTCAGGATTGTCACTCAAGGTGCTTCATAATGCTAACATTTTCTTTGTAAAGATGCTTTCTTTGTCATTCTCACCATGGTGGTCATATAGAGTATTAGTGAGCTCATTTGTTACTTTTAAAAATATTTTATGTGTATGGGTGCTTTTCCTTGATGTGTGTCTGTGCACCACATGTATGCCTGGTATCTGCAGAGGGTCCCCAGGAACTGGAGGTCCAGATGGCCGTGAGCCATCATGTGATGCCAAGAACAAGTCCTCTAACAGAGCAGCCAATGCCTTTAACTGCTGAGCTATCAGCTTCAGTCTTAGTAAGGCTAAACATACATGCTTCATAAGTGTGTCGTAGTGCACAACAATTTGATAATTCATTTTCTTTATGTTTTACCCAATATTATGATAAAAATCTCATACTTTAAGAGCTGGACTCCACAGAATCAGTCATGTTTACCTCATTCAGAGCCAGCAGGTCCCTGGCAATGGGGTGAGGGGCACCTTCGGGCATCACAGTGTTCTCTCTATCTTGGTTCTCTTTATTTTGGCTTTTAATGTGATTTAAAAGAGGGTGAGAAATAGGGTAAAAGTAAAACAAGTCACTTTTACTAGCTTTAGCCTTCTATGTCCTGACAGCTGTCTTAACTTGGAAAGGTTTCCCACTAGTGGTGGTATTTAGCCTGCTGTTTTACGTTTAGAAGTCCAGGCTTAGCTGCCTCCTGACTTAGGGTGTATCCCAGACATGCCCTCTCATCCCTATCCTCTATATCCCTATGTCACCCTATTGATGAGTTCTACAGTCACAGACAGACCTGACCAATCAGAGCTTGAAAGAACCTTTCTTTAATTAATTTTCCTACTGAACACACAGAGATGTTTTGTCGACATACCCTAAATAATACAATGCAACTATTTATACAGCATTTGCTTTTTTTTTTTTTAGGTTGTATGATGAACATAGAGATGACTTGAAGTAAAAGAGGAACTGTGCTCAGGCTATGTGCAAATACTACAGTGTCTCTGTGAATGACTCAGAAATCTTTGAAGTTTGCTATCTGTGGGGTTCTAGAACCAATCGGCTAGAGAGTCCAAGGAACACATATAAATGTAAGTATATGAGAATGGGAGACCAAAAGGCTGAATTATTCAAATTGCATGAGTGCTTAGAAGTGTTCGCCTTTAAAACTTCATGCATACCTTTATTGCTTTTCTGCCTTTACTAAATGCCTCTCTCTTCAGTTTGCATTTGGGAAGAGGGCTCTGCATTTGTCTTCTCACATAGGTAGTTCTCCTCACCAAGCACATGATGAGACCCATAGTTGCGCTGTGTTTGAACCCAGATTTCGCGTTACTGATTGTATACATGACCCATGTTTGAGAAAAGAGGGTGGGCCATGTGTAAATAAAAGCAAAGAGAGGTGAGGCAAAACAGACACAGAAGTGTGTGGCACAAAGGCAGTTATATATTTAATGCTTAAAATGTCCGACAAGTAAATACTAAATAGATACAAAAGATGGATAATTTTGGATTGCCTCATATTTTCACTGAAAAACTTTTTTAACGTCGTTTAAAATGCAATATTGCTTAGCTTTTGTCATTTCTAGGGAAGCATCTTTTGATGAGCTGGTTTGCTGGCCACAGGTCATCCCTGTGACAGGAAGTGATTCCCCAAGACATAAAGAAAGAGTCTGCCGTCTTCCTTATGGACAGGACAGCCTTGGATTCATCCTGTCTCACTGGAAGCCAGTGTTTGCAAAAGCAGCGTCACTGTCTGTGTTAGTTGGGTTTCTACTGCTGTTATGAACACCACGACCAGAAGTAGGTGCAGAGGAAAGGGTTTAGTTCAGCTTAAAGCTCTTAGGTTAAACCCCATCCCAGAGGAAAGTCAGCAGGGACTCAAGTCAGGAGCTTGGAGGCAGGAAATTAAGCAGAAGCCATGGAGGAGTGCTCTTTATAGGTTTGCTTCCCATGTTTTTTCTCAGGTTGAATCCTTATGCACTCCAGGACTTTCTGTCCAGAGGTAGCACTGGTGTAGACACTCCTACATCAACTATTATTCAAGAAAATGTCCCACAGTCTTGCCTACAGGCTATTTCTAAAGCACTTTCTGAGTTCCTTCTTTCTAGATAAGTCTAGGTTTGTGTCACACTGAAAAAAAAACAAAACAAACAAACAAAACAACAACAAAACAGTATTCTTTCCAATGAGAATTTGCAAGACTTGACCATGAGCTAGGAGATGGAAGCACTGTTGGCAAAGGGGAGTGTTTTTATGCAGCAGCAGTAAGGAGAGTGGGGGACATTTCTGACCTTTAAGGACAGATGGCCAGATCTTCAGGTATCATACTTTGGGAGGTGTAGGAGGCCCCTTCCATCATCATCTGGTGGATGGAAGAGCAAAGTCTGCTATTAGAATGCCCACCTGTGGGCACCATGCACCTTAAGGGAAATAACAGGAGCCAGATTTGTCTAAGACCTAGGGAGCCCTGGAAAATGCAAGTGCCTTACCCTTGGGTGACTGCTGTCCTTCTCTTCTGGGATCTTCCTTTGGGATCCAGCCCTGGATGCCCACCTGAGCACCGCCCAGCACCCCTGAGGTCTTTTCTACCCAAAAGACTCTGACAGAGACATTTGGATTTTCAGTTACTTTCACACAGTGGAAACTGAGCTTCTCCACAAAGGTTTGGGTTCTCTGCATTTGTTAGAGGAGGCGGAGGCAAGAATTTCATGGCTGGAGATTAAGGTAAGAAAGAGTTGCTGTCCTGCTCAGCAGGGGGGTCTGGGTGAGGAGAGTCTTTGCAGTTATAGTAGGCAATAATGTTAGTGCCTGTAAGGTGAAGTTCGCTTGCAGCCTGCCATGCTAAACAGACAGAGGGACAGAGACTTTCTGTTTATACATCTTAAACCACTACTTCTATATGACCGGTTTAATTCTGACTAGATTATTTTGCAACTTCATTGGATCCTGAATGAATAAAATTCAATACTACCACGATTAGTCCCCTTGCCTAAAAAGGGACTGGCCCTGTAAACTATGAAGACACAAAATTCCAAACACGCTGTGCATTCACCCCCAATGGTCTTATTAACTCTGGTCACCGCATGGGTATTCTTATCTGTTACTAGACCAGAGCTAAAGGTTGGACTGCCCGCCTGCCTGCCAGGAAGCTGCATCGCTGAGGGAGGGAGCAAAGCGGTGTGCAGCTGGGGAAGTTGGAATTGTTGAGAGCCGCCTGCGCAGTGGTGGGGGCCTTGGCTTGCTCTGAAGGGGTGGGGAGGGGATGAGATCTCTCTGGCGGGGCGGTGTGGGGGAGGGGGACAACTAGCCAGGCTGCTCTCAATCTGCCGGTCGCTTCAGCCCCTTCATGGCTGCATCCCACCCAGCCGAACCTCCTCCAGTTGTGGGAACCACGCACTGAGCAGCGGAGACGTGTACCCATCAAGGCAGAACAACCCCAGGAACTAGAGTGGCACCTGGGAGTCTGACAAGGACTTGGGAGAAGGTCGCCTGTCAGGAGGTGAGCTTGGGGCTTTCAAAGCACAGTGGTTCGATTGTTGCTCTCAGGCTCAGCGCATCAGAGTGGCCGAGCTCTTCTTGTAGTTGCAAAGGCACACAGGCAGAGTGGACAGTGTCTGAGGGCAACGTGCACCCTCAGGGTTCCTGGGAACGTGCAAATGCTCTCAGTTTATCAGTGGGAGTGTGTGTATGTGCGTGTGTCTGTTTGTGTGCGCGCGCGCGGCGGGGAGTGTTAGAGGAGTTTTTTTTGGGGGGGGGTGCCACCAAGAGGCCAATTCTCCAAGCCCCTTCGTCTGGATGAGCGCCCACAGACTGAGGCTGAGTTGAGGAGTTGCTAGCTCCCGCCTGCCAGCCCTGCATGCCGCCCCTGCACAGGCAAAGTTTGTCTCTCTGGGTTCAGCCTGTCCTCTGCTCCCGCAGCCCCGCAGATATCACTGCTCCTCCCTTTCCAGCTGCAGCCCTCACCATGGAGTCCCCGGTCCAGATCTTCCGCGGGGAGCCAGGCCCCACCTGCGCCCCGAGTGCTTGCATACTCCCAAACAGCAGTGCTTGGATCCCTAACTGGGTAGAATCGGACAGGAACGGCAGCATGGACTCAGAAGAGAAGCAACTGGAGACGGCACACGTTTCCCCTGCCATACCTGTCATCATCACCGCTGTCTATTCAGTGGTGTTCGTGGTGGGTTTGGTGGGCAACTCGCTGGTCATGTTTGTCATCATTCGGTGAGTGCGGGAACAGGGTGTGGTGGTGGCCGGGGTGGGGAGGGGAGGGGAGTTGACGGTGTGTGTGTAGGAGTGAGCCAACCAGGTGTGGGATCTCTTCTGTGCAGGGTTCTGGAGACCTCCAAGGTGACATCTTACAAGAATTTCCTGGGAGAGTTTATATGGAACTGTGGGGTTCACACAGGGCAAACCCAAGGTACCTTTAGGATTTAAGAGCTGCTTGCCTGTCAAAGCAGAGGCTCCAACATCTGCTGAGATAGCCCTTTGAGAAAGCGCCAGGGTTCCTATGACAAGGTCATCCCCTGGTAAAGAGAAGAGAACATCTATGTGAGTCTTTGCTTGCTTACCTGCTTTGAATCGAAGCACTTTACTGCCCTGTGTAAATATTTCTTTAAATAAATTCCAGGCCCACCAAATGCAGTGGAGATAATTCAGAATTTTCTGTGACTCCTCAGACTGGTGTTGTGGCTTATCAAATGAAAACCAGTATTCTACTTAGGGAGTATTCACTAAAAGATTTTTCACTGCCCAGAAACAAACACAATAAGTGTGTTAGGCGAGCTCTCTACTTCTGAGCTGTTTGTTTAGCCCTTGGCTTTTTGACACAAGTTCTTTCTGTGCAGCCCAGGCAGACCTTGAATTCAGTCTGTAGTTCAGGCTGGTCTAAAATTCCCATCTTCCTGTCTCCACAAACCTGAATGCTAGGATCATAGCCCTGGGCCATGATACTCCATTCATAGATGCTCCCATTTCCCCATCTGCGTCCCTACATCCCGTGAGCTTTGGCTGCTTCATAGATTAGTTTTTTTCTGTTTCCTAAGTAATCAAATCCTCTGTGGCCTCAATCTCCTCTGCCCTCTTGGAATATTCTCCTTATCACTCAAGCAGAGAGACAGAACCAGTGGTACATGTGTATGCTAAAAGAATTCATACAAGGAATTGGTTTATTCGATTGTGAGGCTAGCGGGGCATCTGAAATCTGTAATGCAGGAAGCCAGAAGGACTAGATGGTATGTGCCAGTAGAAATTCTTCCTTGGTGAACCTCAGTTATACTCTGGGAGAGTTTATACTCAGTTATACTCTTAGTGCAGTCTCTGATTCAGCCGGCCGACCCTTGTGCTCATTATTGCTTTCACTACTTAAGATCAATTGAATCTAGGCTAAGACCTCCTACAAAAACCCGTCATAGTAACACCCAGATGAAGAAGTTTGAAGAAATAAAAATGAGGAGAACCATTAAACATACTGTCACACCGCCCCCATGGCTTCATTTTTTTTCCTCCCTCCCTGTCTTCCTCCTTCCTTCCCTCCCTTCCTCCTTCCCTTTTTTCCTTCCTTCCTTTTTTCCTTTCTTTCTTTTTTTTTCTGTAGCCATGATCATCAGGAATGTGATGATAAATCCCAAAACTCTCTCTCTCTCTAAACCCCAAAATTCTCTCTCTCACTTGCTCTCTCTTTCACTCCCCCCACCCACTGCCCCAGTTATCCAGCTTTACCAAAAAAACTCCATTCTCCCCCACCCCTCATTTGGGATGGGTACCTGATGATCCAATGCACTGCTGGATTTCTAGACCTACCTGGATTATTCCGACAGGGCTAGCATTACAAAGTACTATAGACTAGGTGGCTTCCATAACAGAACATTTTGTCTCACAGTTTTGGATGCAAAAAGCCCAAGGTTAAAGTGTACTAGATCAGAATTCTCTGGAATCTCTTTTTGACATCTCATCGCTCTTCACATCTGTCATCTCCAAGTGCTCAAATGGCCTTTTCTCTGTACGTGACTATGTCCTAACCTCTAATAAAGACACCAGCCGTATGAGCTGATGTGTGATCTCACTGGATCTTAATGACTTCTTTGATGGTCCTGTCTCCAGTCATATTCTGATGTGCCAGCGATTAGGACACCAAAATATTAAGCTCAGCCTGTGACCCTAACCCATCCCTTTTCATTCTTCCAGAGCACTTCTTTCCAGTTTCAAATTCTGCATGAAGTACTTTTATAATCTATTTGGTCAAAAGTTCACTCTTATGAAGGTACATTTCTTTTTCAATTAATTTTAAAGATAAAGAAATTTTACAGAGAAAAATAAAGCAGAAATGAGAAATTCTTCAGGTCTTGGTGACAGGCTGAGGCTTTTCCTTTTATCAGGTCTCAGGAATTCGCAGCCAGGCCTTGACTCACTCCCAGACTTGTTCTGGAGTAGGGGACATTTGCTTCTTTGGAGCTCAGCATCACTGTGTTGAAAGTTCCCTAAAAGAGTCATTGTAAAGAGGCTTAAAGGTAACTATGGAAGGACTACTGCTATGGAGAAGGCTACATTTCCCAAGCTCAAATTTATTGATCCACCCAAAATTTCTGAGCACAGAGCTTGATCGTCATGAAGGAACCAATTTACTCCCCTACAAACAAGAGACAAAGTTTACTTTTTCCTTAAGCCACTAAACAGAAGCTCCATAGTTCACTCTGCCTATGCCATCTTTAGTTTGGGACAGATGCTGGCTAGTTTAGATTATCTCTGAGCCAGTCTAGACTATATGACCACACTGTGTGGCTGAACTGAATAAGTGTAGGAAGGAATGAGATGACCCAGCTGGAGAGTCTGCAGTAACATTGCACCTTCCCTGTCAGTTCTTTTGTCCCCTCCCCAGAGTCCCAACAATCCCTGCACTAGATGTCCTTGTCTTTCAGAGTCTCACAGGTATCAGCTCGGCCTCCTTTTACATATTGTAGACCACTGCAGAGGAGCATAAAGAGAGCTGGTGGACAGCGTGGCTGGTCACATCGCATGCACCACTGCTCTCCTGCAACTCCATCCTGCGAAACTGTATGCTCTCATTTTTCTGCGTCCTGTCTGGGAACCAACATTAACATTTCCTGTTATGCAAGAAGAGCAAAGCAACATCGGAAATTAAGAGCCCATCTCTTTTTTTCCTTCAATTATTTCTTACATGTTTAAGAATCTCTCAAAAGAGAGTTATTTCATGGCATCTGCTTGTGTGGATTAGTTAAAACTATTTTCTCTCAGTGGAGTATGTGAGCTCAATGAAGAATGGATCCTGCACAGCCATTTCAGGACAGAAGCTAAACAGCCACAGTAAGATAAAGAGGATGGAGAAAGGAGGGAGGAAGGGAGGAAAGAAGTCAGCTGGGCTGGGAGCATAGCCTTGCATTCCCAGCTACCTGATAGGTTGAAACAGGAGGAATGTGAGCTCAAAGCCTGTTTGGACAGCTTAATGAGAGTGAAATAAATGTCAAAATAAAAACTAAAACACAGAGCTGGAGGAAATGCCTCTGTGTGGGCACTTAGTGAGCACACATAGGGTTCCAGCACCATAGAAAAGAAAGACAGAAGTGTGCTGTAGAGTGAGCAGCCCACAGACAAAGCCTTCTAACTGCTCCCACATTGCATTCTCCTGACTCTACTTTCTTTCCTGGCATCTGCCTTGGGGCTGGTTTCAGGCTAGTTTGTGTCTTCCTGGGAGAGAAGAATTCTCTCCATTAGGTATTAAAATGCATCCTCAGTGGCAGTATCTTCCTGGGAACTGTGTGGGTGGCACCTCCTTCCCCCTAGCTTGACTTCTGGATGCGGGCAGACATGGTTGCCCCTGGAGGCTCTGTGCTTGGCTACAAATCTACAGTTCTGTGGGTGAAAGACAGCTGCCCTTCTAGGATAGGAGAGATTTCAGTGGGACAGTAGTATGGCTCAGGATTGTATCAAGAGCACTGAGGTTAACAATTACTTGCTCTTCACCTTTTCTTTGAAAGGGCATGCCAGTTTATGTCATAGATAAAGAAAGCTTGTAGAAGAAAAATAGATGGTGGTAGCTTTTGTTTTTGAGACAGTCTCACTAAATTCCCTATGTTCCCCTTAAACTACTATCTGCTTACTTCAGCCAAGCAAGGACTGGAGTAGCAGCCCTGTACTACCTACCACACCTCACAGGAGAAGGAATTTGAAGAATGAAGCTAATGCTGCAAAACTCTTGTGGGCTATTGTTTATTCATTTATGTGACACTTACTATCCAAAACGGCCAGTCAGGTCAGAATTTTCATAAGGGATTTAAATCTTTGCTTATGTCAACTCTTCAGACTTCTGTATTAAACCAGAGAAATAATTTTAAATATATGCCTTTTGGTCCCAGATGGCTGTGGCTAACTGAACATGCTGGAATTTGTGACAATACCAAGAGGAAGGGATGAGCTCCTTCCCAGGCACTGACTACTCCAGTAAAGTTACTTTTTGGGCATTCCCCGTCCTACTTAAGGGGCGACAGTCCTGCTGGGACAGCCTGCCCAGTTGTGATGATTGCCTTAGGATTTTCGCTGAACTCAGTTGCCTGTGTGCCCAGGTGCTGTTTGCCCTAGGGTTGCTTTTGTACTTGGTTACCTGTGTGGTTACCTGAGCAAGTGCACCATCTGGTGTTCCTGTTTCATCTTCCTATGCTGGCTCTGTGCACTAGGGTGAGCACTGGAAACATCCTGGCTCCAATGGGAATGAGGTTCCACAGAGGGACTGTGGACTGAGGCAATGTCAGAGACAGCTCAGAGGCAAGGACCACATTTCCTTTCTTTTCAGAAATGAACAAACTACTATTGCCTCTTAGTAAGCAACCATGATTTCAATCTCAAGCAATCTAGAAGAATGTTTAACAAACTCATTATGTTTTCAAGTCATTCAACTGAGAAGTCAGATTAGGACAATCTTCATTCCTAGTCACTTTAATTTTATTTAATACCTTAAAAGAGACTTTTCTAAACTAATAGTTGAGTTCACAGAAATCCTGAAAGAAGGGTATTGATTTTCCACATACCCTGACCCTCACACACAGTCTTTCCACCATCAGCATCCTGCCCCAACCAGAATGAGACAACTGATCTACCTGCGCAGACTCAGGATTGTCACCCAGACTCCAAAGTTTGCACTGGGTTTGTTTCACCCTATCAGGTTCCACTGAGGTCTAATTTGACTACTGAAAATGACTTGTGTTGAAGGTGTGGTTAGGTCATCTGTACTTAAAGTTCATTTTAAAATGTTGCTTAAAAGCCTGCATGTTGAAGATGTTGTCATACACTTGAAGCGCTGCTCAGAGGCAGTGGAATGTTTAAGAGGTATGGCATAATGTAAGAAAGTGAGGTTGCGAGACTTTGAAGGAGAGGTTGTGGGGTGCATACATGAGCTCTTGCTCTCTCTCTCTCTCTCTCTCTCTCTCTCTCTCTCTCTCTCTCTCTCTCTCTTCCCCCTCCCCCACTGAGGTAAACAGGCCTCCTCTACCATGACATACTGAGCCATCATGACCATCTCCAAACAAAGGGACCAATAGTGAACTGAAAGCTCCCAAGCTGGAAGCCAAGACAAGCTTTCCTCATTCCAGATAGATTACCTCCAGTATTTTGTTACTGTGACAGAAAACTAACATTGTTTAAGACATGTATGTACTGTGAAATGTTTAACATAAACAAACACCTACATTACCACACGGAGTTGCTTCTCTGAGAGTGCCAGTTATAGGAGGCACACTTAAGATCTACCCTCAGCAATTTTCAGATCCACACAATAGTAAACAATTATAGACATCATCTGTACATTTGTTCTCCAGAATGAATTAATCTTGTAACAAAGGAGTTGTATCTTTGACCAATGTCTCCTCATTTACCCACTCTTTTATATCATAAGCACAGAAGCTAGCATGTTATGCAACCTAGAAAACATACCCAATATAGCGAATACATCATTCTTGTTGGCGATGCAAAAGAAAGCCCACCCACCACTTGCTTGCCTCTTGTCATACAGGTCTCCTATGCTCAGTCAAAAGGACTGTGTTTCCCTGAGGCTGCACATCTTTCCTTCTACTGAGTCTGAATGTGGGCAATGCCGGTGTTGGAGGATAGATGCCAAATCCATGGGCTTAGTAGAGTTGTACTTTTCATTACGTTGGTACCAAAGTTTGGGTTTCTACTATGTCACTGGCTTTCATTTTGGAACAAGTTACCTGTTCCTTTGGATTCATTCATTGCCACCCTCTACCTCCAAATCACTATAGTTGGCTCTTCACGCCTGTAGATTCTGTCTTTGTAGTTTCAACCAAATGTCCTTAGGCCTGTCTTGGTTTGTGTCTGTACCAAATTGGTGCCATTTAACAAACTAACAGAAACATCAACACCCTCCCAAACACTGAGTGTAGCTACTATTTACATTGCATTTGTGAACACACAGAGGGAAAGAAGCAAGAAATCAGGAAAATCTGCACAGATTGCTAAGAGAGAGAACCTGATGGGAACTTGAGCTTACTAGATGATATGGACACAGAGATATGCTTGGTATCCAATATCCTTTGCAGGAGGTAGTGAGGAGATAGGCTTTCTGGGGAGTGATGGGAGACTGGATGGGTGGGAAGAGGGGTGTTGGGCCCTTGGAGACCTATGACCCATCAAGAACAAAACACTTTTATGCACTAACTAGTGACTTGGCGAGTGTGAGATGGTGCTTTAAGAGCTGTATATGATCTGACAAGGTTGTGGTGATGGTTAGATCTCTCTCTCTCTCTCTCTCTCTCTCTCTCTCTCTCTATCACACACACACACACACACACACACACACACACACACACACACACACATGTATGTCACACAGCAAGGACCTGCCCCATGATAAATGCTTAGGGGATGGTGGCTTTCACCATCATCACCAAGGCAGCTGCTGCTCTTCTTGTTAATTGTAATAACCTCCAATGGCCCTGCCCTAACAACCTATAGTATAGTCCTGTGTTTCTTCAGAACTCTTGGAATCCATATCTACCAGGTAAAGAACCTCTGCCCTCTTCCTGGTCTGTTTTTCTCCTCCTTTCCAGTGTACAATATTGTGACTCAGGGTTGTAGCTCTGTAGAGATCAGCGAGGAGAAACCCCCATATTTGTCCTTTAATGCCATATGCTCCTGAGATGTGTATGCTAAAAAGGGCAACCATTTGCAGACAACCCACCTTCAGCTTCTGCACACAAGCCAAAACTTCCCACCTTGTGGTGACATTTTACTATAAATGCTTACAAATTTCTGTAAAGCATTATGGTTGAAATGGAGAAAAATCAAACTTTATTGCAAGAAAAAAAACTATGTTTTCTCTTCAGCGGACATAAAATGAATTAAGACTGGTTAACATTTTGTTGTAGTTAATTATAAGTAGCTCCTAGGGGCTCTGCCAGAATCTCTGATTGTAGGGGTCTTGGTTTATATTTACATGTTCATGGAATCCAGCACAGTGTACTTCCTCAAACACTGTTAATTCTATTGAATTTCTGGCTCATTCTTTCCTTTAGTTCTGTTTGTGAGTGCCCTATCCTATCAGTGTGGCAGGTTTCTAAGCATCTGTCTGCAGGCTGGAGCCCTGCCCTGTTCTTCAAAGCAAGGTCTGTCTCTGACTGCGATGCACAGATCACTGAAGCCCAATGTCTTCAGTTAGAGATGTGAAAAGGCAAAAATCTCCAAGACAGCTTGAAGGGCAGGTGTGAGAATCAAGTAAGACAAATGGCAGTCATAACGCTAGATTTTTGAAAGTTATTGGGAACTGGAATGACAGATGTAGGAATACATAATTTGACTTCTAACTCCTGGACTGAAATTTCTGCACTTTAATTCATATTTATATCACTTGAAGATTTTTAAAAAGAGAATTGCATGATTCTTAGTTGGCTCATTTGTAGAACAGCAATATTAGGCTCTACCAGATGGAGTTATTGAGAGACCTAAGTGAGATAAAGTCTACATTCTGGATGGAACGCTTTTTTTAAATGAGTGGTCACTGTGTTTGCTGTCTGTGCTCAGTTCTTTTTTTCTGAACTCTGATGACGTGATGTGGAGTCTTTCTAAATTCAGATCTCATATGGTTTTGTGCAGCTATTGCTTATAGATATTTTGAAAAGCTAAAAATCAGATTTCAGCCAACATGTTATGGTGACTTTGGATGCATACATATCTTATTTCATGGCATTTCAGTATTATTGCACTTGTGGTTTTCTATGTCAGGCTCAAGTTTCATTTGATCACCATCTTTATGTTCAAGCTAAATTGGGTAAAATGGGCATGAGTGTTATCTGGAAGCTACATCCTGCTTTGCTTTCTGTGTTTGCTATTAGATTCACTCCAAATACGAAAGGGAGGGGAGGAAGAGTTGGGGCACAGGATATAAATTAGACACAATTACTGGGAAAAGGAGAAAATATGTTTTGCCCCGGGCCCCAAAGTTACCTTTGGAATGTTGTGCAGTGAGCATGCATTTTGTACACAAGGAAACTGAGGCTTATCTGTTAGGTCCTTGCTATTCTCTGGACCTTGAACATTACTCAAAGACCTGTGTGTTGAATATGTGGCCTTAGACCTTTAATGGATGCAGGCTAGTGGGTGGTCTTTGGATTTTTGTAGGTGTGCACTTAAATAGGATCATGGGACCTCATGCTCCTCTTTATATTCTTCAGTTCTGGTAAAAATGAATGGCTCTGCTCTGCTGTGCTCTGCTGTGCATGCCTGTCTAAATGTGCTGCCTTACCACTGACCTGTAGCTACAGGAGCAGCAAGACATGGTATAGAACCTCCAAGAAAGGGAACAGAATTAACCCTTTCTACAGACAAGACAACTAGCTCAGGTATTTGTCATCATGATGCAAAACTGACTAATTCCCCCTAGTGAAGTCTGTGTGTGAGTAGAAGGGAAAAAATTGAAGACCATGACCCTGGTATGTCTAGTTTTATAAAGCAAAGAATGGCAGTGTATGTTCATGAAGGCACAGGAGCTTCAGAGACTCCAAACACAAGAGTAGATACCAAAGCTACACCAGCTGAAACTTCTAATAATATCAGAGATTTTTAAAGGGGAATTTGAAGGAGGAGGGAGTATGTCTATAACCTATATTTTCAAACATAAAATCACATTTTGAAACAGGCAATATTCAAATGTATTGCAGTATATATTTTGTCATTAGAAACATTACTTCCATAACTGTGCTTGCTTAGTTATCTATGTTTTTAGAAAGATATTATGAGTATTTGATTATAAAGTCTTATACACTTTCTGAAACATACGCCATTTAATGATATTTGAGTTAAGTGTCCAAAGGAGAAAATGTGTTTCCCCACTTCCCAGAGTAAATCACTCATTTAGAAATGAACAATGGAGGAAACCAGAACTTGCTAGCTTTATTACTAATCCTTGTAATGCCCTCCCTCCCAGCCAATAACATACTTTGTTTCTCACAAGAAGAGAAGGAGGAGGTGAAAGGCAGTGAGTGCTGAGGGTAGAACGCATCCATGCCTGCCAGATGTGTTTAGCCAGTGGCCTCTCTACTATGCTCCCAACTTACTATCCTTATGTATCAGAGACTGACTCAGGAAGTTGAGACTCAGGATTGTGACTTCACCTTGGGCAACACCATTCCATTTCTCTGATATCACTGACAGTGAGTTTTTTTTCATGAGGAAATGTATGTGTCTAGGAGGAGAGGGTGCAGTCATTGAGATGAAGTTTACAATTCTGAGGTACATGGAAAGAAACTAACATACCATTTTTCTTCTTGACTTCAGAGAGGTGAAGCACTATGGGTATTTACTGCTCAGTAGATTCTGGAGGAAGTATTTCTTCAAGGAACAACTCTTTGATTGTTGATTCAGATTCCAGGGAAAATGGTGTTACTCTGAGTTTTGGGTTGTAGTGCAGAGGATGATTTCAGCTTCCAGGCAATCTTGCCAACTCAACTTGAACATTATCCCCTTGACTGAAAAGTGAGAGAGCTGTACACTTTAAAAACCTGTCTAGGACTGGGATAGAGAAAGACAGAATTTATTTTCATTTATTCTGATGTTGCTGTATCAAATATAACTCGTCTTGGTCTGTCTTGTTTATATAATACACTTAAAATGACAAGTTGGTGGCATATTGGCAAGCAGAAATCAATGACTCTAATTGTGCTTTGTCCACTACTGCTGGACATATTTTAAAATTGAACACCATTTTGTACTTTCAAAAGTAATAATAAAAGTAAATAATTACAGCGATTGATTTGTCAAAATAACTATGAAGGGAAAATGGTTCACATTATACAAACAAAAGAAAAGTATTTCAAAAATACTTAAGGTAAAACCTCTATGAAGGATTAAAATAAATCATCATCTATGACATGAAGGCCTCTATGTATTCTAGTCTGTCTCTGTATTCATCTAGCTATTGACCTGTACTTTCTTCATTTTCTTTTTTATTTAAATGTTATGAGCAAAGCACTAAGGCAAAACCTTAGTCAAATCTGAGTCCTTTTACAATCTGCACATGCAATGTGTGCAAAAGGAACAAGTAAATGCATAGCAAAATTAATCGTTCAGTGACTGCCACTAACATTCACCCTCTGGGTTTAAGTTGCAGAGCTGGAAGGAACTAATATATTTTTTTCTTACCATTTAGATATACGAAGATGAAGACAGCAACCAACATATACATTTTTAACCTGGCTTTGGCAGATGCTTTGGTTACTACCACCATGCCCTTCCAGAGCGCTGTCTACTTGATGAATTCCTGGCCTTTTGGGGATGTTCTGTGCAAAATTGTAATTTCCATAGACTACTACAACATGTTCACCAGCATATTCACCTTGACCATGATGAGTGTGGACCGCTACATTGCTGTGTGCCACCCCGTGAAAGCCTTGGATTTCCGCACACCTTTGAAAGCCAAGATCATCAACATCTGCATTTGGCTTCTGTCGTCATCGGTTGGCATATCAGCGATAGTCTTGGGAGGCACCAAAGTCAGAGAAGGTAACATCTATTGCTTTCATCCCACTTATAAAAATAGAATTTTTGATAAGATAAACTTTTTTTTTAACCTTGGGAACTAGTGGAACACATATCTATTGGGAAACAAGCAAACAAAAAGTATTGTATAATTCATAAATACATGGAGGATTAGAAACAGAATTTTTTCTTTCCACCTCCAAACCTGGAGTGGGGCGATGACAGTGCCAGAGTATAAACACCCAGAAGTCTCAGATCTTTAAAGCGCTTGGTGATTCTGGAGGAACTGTACATCCAGGGAGGAAAAACTATATACACTGGCTTCCTTTTTATTTCTCCTCTTCCCTTACTTTTCCACTGAAGCTTTTGTGACACTGAGATTGAAAGTGCCATTCTACAAAACATACTTTTGAAACAAGCAGCTCAGACATTCATATTTAAACTAATGCTGTGACAAACCAGCCAGAAAGTGAGTGTGAATATTCTAATGGGATTTCTGTGGGTCATGAGAAGAAAAATGTGTGCACACAAGGCCTTCTAAATGCCACTGAATTCTGTCATAATCATTACTCTTATGTCTGGGAGAAAATGCAGTCTAGAAGGGTATGAAGTAAGGAATTAAAGGCAAGAAAGTTTTGAAAATGCAACCTAGCAATCCCATGGCTTTCATTCTTTTTTTTCCAACAAGGGATTAAATTATTAAACACATATGTGAGATCTTTCTCCTTTCCACTTCCACTTTAAGATTATTCCTCATATATCTTTTCTTCATTGGCTTAGGTTCACAGGTGCTTACAATTCTTGCTTTATGCAAACAGGGAAACTACACTTTTCCTGTGGGCATCACCTTGGGATGAGGGGTGAAGTTGCCTGGGTACTTGAGAATACACCAGTGCCTGGTTAGCAGGCTTGGAGTGCCTGGCTTAATCAAGCTAGAGTATGACCTAACTTAGTTTGACCTGCAACTAAGGTGAGAACCACTGTCTCAAGAGTTTTGCTTTTGAAGCTATGAAGAATATGCTTGATCTTAATAGAAATTTCCTAGAGGGGAGCAGGTAAACAGCCTTTGAACTGTATAAATACTGCTTAATGCTCTTGCAGGTGTCCAGAGGCATCCTTTTATTAGCGAGCTTTGTAGTACCTGTGAGTACAGATAATTGAATATGTGTAGCAAGGACTTAGGAACAGGACAGGTGCTAAAATCATTGCTTTATCTTACATGGTCCAGGCATGGGTGACTTTTGCTCATTCTAGACAGTTTATTTTGGAGAAATTTTAGGGTCACAGAAAAATCGAAATGCAAAATAGAGTTCCAATCTGTCTCTTAACAGCACACTTGTATGGCCTCCATTATCAACACCTCCACTGGAGTGGCACCCTTGTCACAGCCCAGTCTAACGTAACACATCGCCACCCAAAATTGACAGCTTATATTAAGGGGGTCATTCTTGGTGTCGTGTTCTCATGGCATTTTCCCCTGAACTGTGTTGCAAGTTCTCAACACAGCTACATCAGGTGCTGGACTATGACACTTGTCATCAAACAAGCAGTTGGGAAGATGGATAATCACACATTAAGGGGAGATGAATGGCAAGAAGCTTTTCTGAGGCTCAGGTGTCTGTACATACAAGTCCCATCCTGGAGCAATGCTCTGCACACGCTAAGATGAGAAGGGGCTGTGTAACAATAGGTGATAGAGGACTTTCCCAGGGCAAATATAGACCTAGCTTTATATTTTGTGCTCCACTTGCAAATTTAACTACTATATTACTTCTAACATGTGTCAGAGAATGGTACTCTAGGAGAAATGAGTTTCAGTTAGGTTTTTGAAAGATGAAATGGAGAGAGATATGTTTGTTTCCAGATCAATGTTGCTGAAGATGAATGCATAGATGTTGTAGAAGAAAAGAGGCACCAAAGTCAGTGAAGACTAATCTGTGCAGCAAAGGAGCGCACAGTAAAGTGGTTTGTAGGATAACTGTTTTTTCCTTTTATGTTTTCCTAATTGGGATTTTGTTTATATTATGAAAGGTGGTTTTTGTGGACTGCAGGCATTTTGGAGTGCTACCCCACGCTGCCTGTTAAAACTGTTTGATGTAGGAGGAGTGATTGAGGCCATCTTTCCAACTGGAAATGATAGGCATGTCAGCATCATCAACTACCAGCCTGGTCCTCAGATGTTGCTGTGACTTGTTGATACGTTTGTCAACAACTACTGATCCCTGTGCAGTAGTGAGGGCTCTTGTATACAGTAATGTTTTCACTTTATGGGTAATAAATATTGAATCTTATGTTTTACATATGTGTGAATTATTTATTTTAGTAAATCATAATCTGCTTATCACCAGTACGATAGTAGGCAACCCTAGACAAAGAATTGTAGGCAGGTAAGGGATGCTAGAAGCAGGAGAAATAGCCCTCCCTAGGGAATAATCCTCAGTTACTTTTACAATACCAAATGATAATCCCTGAAAAATACAGAGAAGTAGCATTATACACAATGAGCAAATTATATATATGTATATATGCATATGTATGCAACAACAGTTAGAGAAATAAAGATCATGAATCTGAGAGAGTGAGGGGTATACATAGGAAGGTTTGGAGAGAGGAAAGGGAAATAATAAAGATTAATTTAAAAAACTAAAACAAGAAACAAAAACAAGCATACAGCAAAATCACTAAAAAATAGATCTTTAATTTGGCTGTTGGATCTAATTCTAATTATAGAAGTCGTAGGTGTTGGACTATGTGCCAATGGGAGTTATGACTGTACTGTACTGATCTGCAAAGGGAAAGGAATCCTGAAACCACAATTCTAGCCTGAACTTCAATAGGATTAAACTCCTTAAATTCTGTCTGTGAGAACAATCATGTGGTATTTGAAGAAACACTACTTTTTAACTGAAGCAACCATAAAGATAATTCAGTCTGAACATGTCTTCTTTTTCCAGAACAGATGTTTGAAACAAATCATGGGTTAGGGCTATCTGTGGTCCCTCCTCTTTGGTGGCACATGTTCAGTGTCTAGGGCACATTTGGAGGCCACTCCCACTCCACGATTGGTGTTTATTTCATACGTATTTTTAAAAGTAGCTACCATTGATCATTTTCCACGTCAACAATACCTGTTGATAAAATATTTACTAAGATGCAACTACCTGTAGGATAGTTTAAGTGAAACAAGCCTTCCTAGTTAAATTATATAACCCAGTTTCATCAGTTCGGTATCATGCTTCCAAGTTTGATGAGTAACTCTTTCATGTTAGATGCACAAGGGTTTTGTATGTACATGGCATATGTTTAACCATTTATTTTAAGGATTCATTCTCTTTTTGTAGTATGTGCTGTAGGCATGACCCTTGTACTAAAGAATAAGTTAGACTTAATCCTTTTTCTAGGGATGTTTATATTCTCGAGAGAATAGTAAGAAAAATAATGACCTCATAATTTCCTTAAAAAATGATCTATGTAGTAAATAACATGAGTAAAATATATATAAGGACCACACATTGTCAGGGAGACAACCAAAAAAAAAGGAATCTCTGTGTAAATATTTCTGAAATGACTTTTTTTTTGTTTGTTTTTTCGAGACAGGGTTTCTCTGTGGCTTTGGAGCCTGCGCTGGAACTAGTGTAGACCAGGCTGGTCTCGAACTCACAAAGATCCGCCTGCCTCTGCCTCCCGAGTGCTGGGATTAAAGACGTGCGCCACCACCGCCCGGCTCTGAAATGACTTTTTAACTGAAACTTCTGTGAGAAAGAGATCTACAAATATTAAGCAACTTCCCCACCCCCAACACATACTCCTTATCTGCAAGAAAATGTTTATGGTTGTTAGTTCAGTATCTGTGATCCCCTTGAACCCAATACAGTTGATTCTGTGGGTTTTCTTGTGATGTTCTTGACCCCTCTGGTCTTTACAATCCTTTCTTCCCCTTTTCTTCAGGATTTCCCAAGCTCTGCCTAAGTCTGGTCTGCATCTGTTTCCATCAGTTACTAGATAAAGCCTGTTTGATGACAACTGAGCTAGGCTATAAATCCTTAAGTATAGCAGAATATTCTTAGGCATAATTACATTGACCATTTTTTTGCCATTTGGGTTTGGTTCTATGCTAGGTCTTTGTGCATCCTGCCTCTGGGTCCTGGCCTTCTAAGCAGTTTCAGGGATGGGCTCTTTCTAGTGGCTTGGGTCTCAGGCTGGACCAGTCATTGGTTAGCTTCTCACACAATTTCTGTGCTTCCTCCCTGCCCAGCACATATTATAAGCAAGACAAATTGTAGATTGAAGGTTATATGACTGGTTCCTGCATGGGGCTGACCAAGGCCCTCTGCAAATAGGCTGCTGTTATATAGCTAGGTCTTCTTGTAGGACTGTTAACAGAGGGAGCAGGATCTGTCTCCGAATTTTTTGCTGGCTTTGGGGAACCTATTCCTCATACTGATGTGGGATATCCTTCTGTATGTATGTTGCTTTTATTGGTTAATGAATAAAGCTGCTTCAGCCAATAGCTTAGGCATATTCCTTGCTGACTCTTATAGTAGGAGACTGTTCATTCATTTCCTGGCTGCCCAGACCCGAATAATGACATAGAAACTATGTTAATTGCAACACTGTTTGGCCAATGGCTTAGGTGTATTCTTAACTAGCTTTTACATCTTATATTAACCCATTTCTATCAAACTGTGTATCACCATGAGGCTGTGGCCTACTGGTAAGGTTCTGAAAATTCTGATCTGTCCTCCTTAGGCAGCTACATGGTGGCTCTCTGACTCCCCCTACTTTCTCTCTATATTTCTGATCAGATTTCTAGCCTGGCTTTGCTTTGTTAAGCCATTGACAAAAAGCGCTTTATTCATTGACCAACAAGAACAACTCATATACAGAAGGACATCTGACATTATCATACTGGGTTGGTGTGCCCAGCCTTAATACTAGGGAGGTACCTAGTCTTACTGCAACTTGATATACCATGTTTCAAAGTTGATACCTATACAAGGCCTGTCCTTTTCTCAATAAAAACAGAAGTGGTTGCGTGAGTGAGAGGGGGAAGTGAGGGGGGGGGACTGGGGTAAGAGGAAAGAGGAAACTGCTGTTGGCATGGAATAAAAAAGTAATAAATTAATAATCATTATTTTAAAAATGAAAAATAAAATTCATGATCACCTCTAAAAAAAGGAAAGTTTTTTGTTTCTTTTTTTTTATAGAGCTGGAGTGATGGATCAGCAGTTAAGAGTACTTATTGCTTTTACAGAGGACCCACATTCAGTTCTACAACATCCGTATGGTGCCCCCAAAACATTTGTAACTCCAATTCCAGGGGATTCAACTCCTTCTCACCACCATGGGCACCAGGCACACAGATGGTACACATACATACATACAGGCAAAACACTCATACACATAAAATAAAACCAATAAATTCAAAAGTTAAAAATGATAAAGTTTACCATATTTAATAGATAACTATAGAACATTTATATTAAACTCAGTGTTCCATGACAAACCACCTATCGAAGATTTTTAATATTTTGTTTTCTAAGATAATGGTGATGATTTTTGAAAAATACTTCACATAAACATGTAGGAGTATCGAAGAGTTCCACAATTGTCTGGAATAGAGTATAACAAAGGTTTATTTTATTTGGGAATAAACTCACAGTAAGGGTAATGATCTGCAGTCCTCTATGTGTGCTGGAAGCTAGGAAATGAACCCATCATAAAAGAGGGCAGCACACACTTTCTGTCTATAGTTATAGTACCTGAGAACATGCCCAAAATGGGCTGGTATCTAAAAGACTTTTGGCTGAAGGAGTTCCCAAAACATAAACACTAAAGCAAGATTGATGTAGATAATCAATCTACATTGGATGTAGATTGGTCTTGGATGGTCTTCATTTACCTTTGCAATTTTTGTTCACATTTCAATGATGCTGTTAATCATGGTGAGCCGAGTGGTACTATTAACTCACAGCATCTGAGTCCCATTTAGATGTATTTCATTATCAGCTTTTACAGACCCAACTAAATAGTTAATATTTTTAAGACAGGCTGGTATTTGTTAAATTCAGTAGGGAGATTCAAAATGTTTAGTTATTTCCTAGAAAAAGATTCTAACTTTTTGTTGTTGCTGTTGTTCTTTTGTCTGAGCCGTGGGTGTGAGGAAATTGTTAATATGAAAATATACGATATATGTGCCACCCTGAAAGTGAACAGTTTGGCTCCTCTGAAAGCCACCAATACCAGGCCAACCATCCGAGCTGGACAAATCACACTGCTTGCCAGATTTGCTAGTTTATTCTATGTAGACTTTTGTGTTTGACAACAAATAGCTCTGTAGAATCATTGTTTTGATAGAATGTTCAGTAAAGAACCATTAATTTCTGCACTGCTACTCTGCTTCCAGTACTGCCTCACTATACCTGGACTTCTGAACTCAAAGGTACTGGGATTAACATATAACTCAACAGCCATAGTACTGACAATAACCAGATTCTCTCTGTGATTTTGTTGACTTTGGTCACCTCTGGCAGATATGGATGTCATTGAGTGCTCCTTGCAGTTTCCTGATGATGACTATTCCTGGTGGGACCTGTTCATGAAGATCTGCGTTTTCATCTTTGCCTTTGTGATCCCGGTCCTTATCATCATAGTCTGCTACACCCTGATGATCCTGCGCCTGAAGAGTGTCCGACTCCTCTCTGGCTCCCGAGAGAAGGACCGCAATCTCCGCAGGATCACCAAACTGGTGCTGGTGGTGGTGGCAGTCTTCATCATCTGTTGGACCCCCATCCATATTTTCATCCTGGTGGAGGCTCTGGGCAGCACCTCCCACAGCACAGCCGCCCTCTCCAGCTACTACTTCTGCATTGCTTTGGGTTATACCAACAGCAGCCTGAATCCTGTCCTTTATGCCTTCCTTGATGAAAACTTCAAGCGGTGTTTTAGGGACTTCTGCTTCCCCATGAAGGTGCGAATGGAGCGACAGAGCACCAACAGAGTTAGAAACACAGTTCAGGATCCAGCTTCTGTGAGGGATGTGGATGGGATGAATAAGCCTGTATGACTAGTTGTGGAGATGTCTTCTTATAGCTCTCTAGGTAGAGAGGAGTTCAATGATCTTGGTTTAACCCAGATTACCACTGCAGTCTAAAATGGAAGGATGAGGTATTTGATAACATAGACATGTCATGATCTAAAGTCTTAAAGTCCAGGGTGCATTAGTGATCTAGCTGAGCAGGGACAGCAAGTCTGAAGAACAGAGCACAGGAGGTCCTGGCAACAATAATCCTCATGCCCAGGGCAGTGAAGCCAGTATAATTCCAACCCATTCATAAACAAAGAAAAGACTCTTCTAGTTCCTTTGGTTTAGTTCACCTCTAGCTGCATGGCCTTCTTATGCAACATAGTTCCAAAGTTATAGCGAAGAAAATAAAGGAAAAAGCAAAGCAAACCAAACCATTGGATCCAAAGCTTAGTGGACACCAAAACTACCTGTTAGCCCTGGCAGAAACAACCAGTTAGAGTGAGAGCATGTCAAAGAACATACCCAGTTCACACCCTGCTGGGTGGACATGTCTCAAGTGTGAAAAGAATGCATCTTAGGGAGAACTTGGACTCAGACCCACACATAGTGGTAGAGAGCGTCACCTTGACGTTTGTGAACAGTTTAAATTTGTGAATGCTCTCTTCTCAGAGTGTTTAATGTCTTGAAAGCTGCAGTTTGCTACTTACGATCTCTGGGTTTTAGCATGCTATTCAGGTAGGTAATCTGAGAAAAGATGTTCTAAAATCAAGTATGAAGCTTATATGCGGACAAAGTGTGTATAGTTTCATCTGTAAATAGTCTATGTATAAATAAGGAACCGGCTTTCTGTCCAGCCAGGCAGCCAGGACAGTTCTCAAGGGGGCAGCAGTGATTCCCCTAGAAGCACGGAGAATTGATGCTGAGATATATCATGCTGCAATGTAAGTTTCTTTGGGACTCAGTCATGTTGTAATCTCCTCTGGGTCCCTCCAGCATCACTTACTCTATCACTGCTCTTAAGTTGGTGTTAATAAATCCCCAAACTTTGAATTCACTCTAAGATTTTAGTTTTGGTCAAATCTACCCTGTGATAACATCTATTTGTAAACACGCACCTATTGCCGGAGTCTCCGCAAGTAGAGCAAGTTGTTTGGATAATGCGAATCCTCCGATATTATGTTCTGACTTTCCTCAGAAAGGAGAATTGCTCCCAAATGTATGCTGAAGAAGGAAATAAGGCTTGAGGAAATGAGCATAGCTTGCATGGTCATGGGTAAGGGTGTACCTGTGGAGGTTATTGTCTAGGAAACCTATTTAGGATAATTTTGCTAAATCTTCCAAATGACATATAAATTTCCCCTTCTTTAAAACTTATGGTTCAGAGATAATGGTTTTTTTTGTAATTTGAATTGAAAGAAGAAGCAATGGATAATTTAGAAATAACACCTATTTCTAAGCTTATACATGGTTAGGGCAGCACCCCTTGGAGTCTAATGGAGCACCTAATGTGTGGACCTGAGGACTGTAGGCCAGTTCCATCTCTGAGTTCTTAGAACTCAGCTTTTTCACTGCTGCTGCTCCCTCTCTTTCTGGAGACCAAGGCTTGCATAAAGGCATGATACACTCTGCAAAGTCACTGCAATTATATACATCTCCATTCAGGACTTTTATGCTACTGAATTCAGTGGTGACATTTTTAAGGGAACTGAAATGCTCTTTTGAGGACTTCTTAAATTTCACTGAATACCTAGATGCCATGAAATTCTTTTTTAATAACACAAATCTTGAATTTATTAAGAAAATATATTAATGTAGATTTAAGCATGGAGGCTAACAGAGGAAGAAAGACACGTAAAAGGAAGGGAAGGTTGTAGAGTGGGCACAAACTTCTTTGAAAACTGTTATCATTATGATGATGATGATGATGAGAGTGTGTGCACATGCATTATGGTAGTCATATAGAGGTCAGAGGACAATTTTTCACAATTAGCTCTCTCTCTTTTCTTTTATAAGGGTTCTGGGAATGGGAACTCACAATATCAGGTGTACATTGTCAGGTGTCATGTGCATTTACTCACTGAGTTATCTTGCCAGTCCAAAGCACCTCTTTCTTAAAGAAAGAACCATTGCTCTTGCATTCTTATAACTGAATATATAAATGCAAATGACTTAAGTATTGGGTGACATTAGCCTTGGTTGTTATTTTAATTGGACATGTATGTGAACACAGCAGTTCCAGGAACAAATACTGGAACTGAAGTAGACAACGGAAATACTTCTACAGCCCAGAAGGAGTGGGAGCTGTTGGAAGATTCTGCCCAGTACAAAATACAATGTAGTTACCACATCACCATGGAATGGAGCTATAATCGTGAACTCCTTAAATTAACACTCCATATGCTCTCCTAAAATCTCTGATTCCTGCATTTCTTGATTTCATGGAAGGGAGATAAGTAGCTTAGCTGCCCTTGAGGTATATTCTGAGCTTCTCCATGACTCTTAAATTGAAAGAGAAAAGCAGATGACAGCCACTTTGGGGCACTAGTTTAAAGAATGGTAAAAAGACTCACACACAGAAAGGAAAGTATCAATTACACATATGTACTTTACTGTTGAATTATAAACATGTGTACATACACATGATCGTATATGTGAAAGAGAGCACGTGCACATACATGTGTGCACATCTGCATGATGTTAGGGAGCAGTGGTCATACTGCCATGCTTGATTGTTTCAAACAGTGTTTTTGTCTAACCATGACCCTCAAGTGACTCTCCCTCTCTGTGGTTCCCAGAAGGCTCTTCCATCATACAAAGAAGGTGTTGTTTGATACGTCTGTGACCTTGAAATCAACTCTGTTTGGACTCTATCTTCCCACTCTAGTGGCAACTTTTGAATCAAAACTTGTTTAGAGAGAAATCAAGAATTTTTGGAAAAAGGGTTTAATTTTGTGATTGATGTGTTAGGTAGCGGTTAATTTATATCCAACAATATATAAACATTTCATTTGACATATAAGATGTACAAAATGAAGAGTACATTGGTTGGTTTTAAAGGAAAGAATTTAGAGGAATACCTATGACAAGATTGCATATTCATTTTGCAGGATTTGTTTTTCAAGCAAGAGTTGTTTTGATGGCATGGTGTCAATATGAAAGTCCTACAAGGTGACAAACTGGATCAGGTCATGACAATTTTCCTCTCTGAAGGAAAGATGTGTTCTTTACCTTACAGATATTATTTATATCATAGAATGTTAGATAGTAATTATACATTGTACATATGATTGTGTGACTTGCAATAAAACCAAAATTGTACCTGATAAAAATTATAATCCTCTGCTGGTAAGTCATTTGTTCTTCAGTGACTTCTGTGAAACCTCACAGTCTCAAGAATGAGGTCAACTGTTTCTCAGAAATCTATGTGTCACTAACTTCTAAACCACAATAATGAGGCCGATGGTCAGTGGAACAGAACAAAGCAAACAACAATCTTTGATTCCTAGACCTGTGGAAGAACTTAGGAAATTTAATCTGATTTTATCATCACACTATCAAGATCCCAGATTCAAGCATTGCCTTTCTACGAAAACTCCATTTTTAATATGAAAGCATGCAAAATCCAAAATTAAGTATTCTGGCAAAAAATAATTTAAATCAACTCCAACCTGCAAATGCATTTAGTTTCCTGCCCTTCTGTCTCCTGCCCCTCTGTCAACATAACACATTGCTATTGCAGACTGCCTCCTGACCACATATTTGTTCACCTGAGTAGAAAGAAATTTTAAAATCCCTGCAAGTTTTTAAGACAGAGTTTTATGTAGCCCAGGCTGGGTTTGAACTCCCTTTAGAGGTGGGGAAGACCTTGAACTTCTGATCATCCTCTCTGTATCTCCGCAGTGCTGGGATTATAAGCCTGTGCCAATATACCTAATTGTCTGTGATGCTGAAGACCGAACATATGATTTCTTGCATGGTGGACAAGCACTCTGCCAACTGAACTTCATGCCCAGCCCTAAAGTCAGTGTCTGGAGAAAAAAAATCTTTGTTACTGTTTGCTGCCAAGAACTTACTAGTGAGTCATTTTAAGATAGAGCCCATTTATTATTAATGTTTATCTACAACAAACAATTCAATTTTATAAATGACTAGAATTTAAAGTGTAAACTTCTGTATCCATTTTGGTAGATTATTTAGCCTTTTTAATAAAACAGGGTCCAATTTTAGAGAAAACTCTAAGGAAATGGGGTGTGAATAACTTTTCATTTGAAACATAACTCCTTTTTCTTGATGTATATTCTGCACATGTCTGTGTGTGGGGAATGTGACTGGGCGCTTTTTTTTCTAAGGAGAATATTACTACATTTTGAGAGCAAACAATGGATTGTAGACAGTTTAAGATCTTTGTATTGACTCTTGCCAACGGTCTCTCCATGTATAGAGACTGGGCAATAATGTAAATCAAGCCACCAAAGAGTCTCATTGATTTTCTTAGATAGTGTTCTTGATAGAATATTCATAGACAGCAGGAACTATGCTAGAGTCTGTACAAACAGAAGTAACATAAATGATTTTCTGATACATATAATCTATGAACACCTTGTAAGTAAGCAAGAAAATGTAGTAGATTGTAAGGGTGGCATGAATTAGGCACTAACATATTCTGTACATATGGTATACATGTATATATACTATATGAATGCACATACTCAATATACTATAATATACACATGCATAGACTATGTTCTTTTCTTTAAAATGCTATAATCTGCCTAGATATGCTTTTAAATTTCTGTGTTCATAGCTTTATGCATACTACATTACTAAAAAATGAAAACATAATAGTTATTCCAATATTTGGAGGCACTTAAAATGATAACTACTGGTTAATGAGATAAGTGATTTATGTGTACCTGTAGTTCTTAGGAAACCTAAACTAGCCTGGGCTACATAATAAGGCCATGTAATAATAATAATAACTTCAATGATAGTGACTCATCTTACTTAATCAAATGAGATAGTTTTTATTCACTGTCAGTGTGACAGGTCTTAAAACATTCATTAAAACCCATGTCTGCATGTGTTTATGAAGTGTTCCCACAGAGGTTCCCTGGGTGTGGGTGAATTATTTTATGCATTTGAGTGTCTGATTGAATAAAAAGGAGAATACAAGTATTTCTCTTTTTGCAATCTGGTTGCCAGCACAATGTGGCCAGCTGCTTCAGGCTTCTGCTGCCAAAACTTTTCTGCCATGATGGACTTCACCCACAAACTGTGAACCAAAATAGACTCCTGCTTGATTTTGCCAGGTGATTTGTCATAGAAACAAGAATTAATTAATATGCAAAAAACCAATAATTGAAAGCCAAATCATAAATGACCATGTTGATCCTATCAGAGAATGACATACCTTTAAGCTATTTTGTAAAGGAGAATTAAGAAAAAGCTCAAATGACAGGGTATGTGTACCTAAAGAGACCAGAAAGTGCCATCAAATACACGGAGGTATGTCTGCTTGATGTGGGTTCTGGGACCTTGATTCAAGTCCTCTGGAAGGACAGTGAACACTCTTAACCATGATGCCATCAATCTAGCCCCTATATTATGTTTCTTCTACAATCATCTCTGTAAAATGTTGACAAGCAAAATATCTACCACCGAAAGAGTTTGAGATCATATCACTACCAGAAGGACTTACTTACTAAGCAGTGGTTAATGTAACAAGTATTATTATCTTAATTCTCCTCACCATAAAAATATTGGGATCACTTATCTCTATGATTCCTTCTAATTATAAAATCATACAACCATTGTTTCATTGGCAACCCCAATGATTCTCTCATGTCAGGAGATGACACATGTTCTAGGTCATAAAGCAGCGACCTTGTCTGCAATGCAGCTCAGGCAACTGATGGTTCAAGATGATGGGCAAAGACAGTACATATGCAAACAAGGACATCTGGGCTCTAGTGTCTTCTTTGTTGTGTTCAAGGCCAGGTCATCTTACACTGTGGCTCTGACAGTTCTAGCATCTTATGGTTCATACAATTCATAATCTCTGCGGGATAGAGAGACCCTGTTTTCTCAAGAACCCACATCTCCACTAAAGAAATTCAAATTGTGTTTTCCCTAGCTCAGTAATCTTTCATAGGGGTTCAGAACTCCAATTTCCCTTGACTCCATCACGTGTTCCCCTAGTTTCTTGTGTGCATGTATGTGTTAGCAGGGACCAGCCAAAAAAGGCTATATTTTCCTGAGCCATATAGCATGAATGTCAATTGAAAAGAAATTCTATCCTAGAGAAGAGAAAGGAGTGCTAAAGAGAACAGAGTCATTATACATTGTATTTATCTACTCAAACATCCATCCTTTCCTCAACAAATCAACAGGAAGAAAATTAATAAATCTGTGGAGACACAGAAAATAGGAACAATCTTTGAAAGGAATGTTCATGTAAAAAGTACTGCAGGTGCCGGTGGAAATGAGGTAAAATGAAGTGTGCAGTACTCATGGGGAAAAAAAAACAGTATTCTTGGATGCCATAGATGGAGCACAGGAGTTCTGCCACTATACAATACCAACAGATATCTAAACATATAAGTTTTATATGAGTGAAAATGAATAGATTCTCAAAATCTTTCTTTCTTTCTTTCTTTCTTTCTTTCTTTCTTTCTTTCTTTCTTCCTTTCTTTCTTTCTTTTTCAAGACAGTGTTTCTCTGTAGCTTTGGAACCTGTCCTGGAACTTGCCCTGTAGGCCCAGCTGGCCTTGAACTCACAGAGATCCACCCTAGGTGTGTGATAATTCTATATTCTGTCAATTGTGTTTTAAATAAGTGCTGATTGGCCAGTAGTCAGGCAGGAAGTATAGGTGGGACAACAAGACAGGAAGTAGAGGCAGGACAATGAGAACTGGAGAATTCTGGGAAGAGGGAAGCTCCCTCCACAGTTCTGCCCAGACACAGAAGAAGAAAGATGTGATCTGCCCTGCTGAAAAAGGTACCGAGCCACATGGCTAACATTTACTAGAATAATGGGTTAATATAAGTTACAAAAGTTAATAATAAGACTAAGCTAAGGGGCCAATCAGTTTATTATTAATATAGACCTCTGTGTGATTTCATTGGGGCTTATGACTGCGGGAACTAGGCAGGACAGGAAACCCCATCAACATACCCATCTCTGCCTTCTGAATGCTGGGATTAAAGGTATGATCCACCACCACCCAGCTACAGTGATGTTTGTTATAAATGCATGCATGTTTTCAGCTGTTAGGAACAGAAATCTTATGAATGGCACAACTAACAGAAAACACAACCTATATGATGGGCTTTAAGACACACGGACTCTTGTATAGTTAATATCCTGTAAATGACCCAAGTAAATTAGATACCATTTTGAAAGCCATATTGTTGACATGAAAAACAGTTTAGAATGGAGAAAAGAGGCTAAATACCATGTTCTTGGTTCTTACAGAGAGGGTTTGGCCAGCTTCCTTACAAGCACACACAACTCTGCCCTATGCCACAAAGCACACAATGATTCAGTGAGAATTAAGAATCCTTGTACTCACAAAATAAAATAAGAACGTTTTAAAGATGGCCTTCTTTTTAAACTCCATGATATTTTTCCATAGCCCATCTTCATTGCAGACTTCTACCTTAATAAATAGTCTGATACAAGAAAACCTCCCCAAAGGCTTTGTCAGTTGTGTTTCCTTCATCTTACAACAGTCTCCCTGCAAACTTTCAAATGTAGAAATAGATCAGTCCTTGAGCCATGGTTTAAAAACCATGTGTCTGTGTTTGTGGAGTTAGTTGCATGTGAGTATATTTGTCTGTAGAGGATGTAAGAGGGCACTGGAGGCCTGGAGCTGAAGTAACAGGCGGTTAGGAGTCCCTTGTCAAGGTGTTAAAAACTGAACTCAGATCTTTTTCAAGAACAATATGCATTCTTAACCGCTGAGTGATTTCTCCATGCCCTTTAAGTCACATTTTGAAATTTGGATTCTAAATGTTCTTCAAATGCTGAAATCTTGGTGTGAGCTCTAATGGGAAATAGTAGAAGCTTTGAGAGGTGGAATTTTGTGAAAGAAATTAAGTCTCCAAGTTAAGTCACACTCTGGAGAATGTGTCCTTGAAGAGAATATTGGAAAACTGGTTCCTTTGTCTTTAGTGTCCACACTGCATGAGACAAACAGCTCTGCCCCACCATTGCATTCTTGGCTATGCTATTCCACCGATCATAGAAACAAAGCAATGGCCCAAGTGACTCTGGACAGAAACTTCTGTAATCACAAAGCAACATTAACCTTTACTGGCTTTATGTTCCTCAGGCATTTTGTCACAGCATCAGGAAGCCACAGCAGCTGCTCTGGATGTGGGCTTTGCATCTAAGGACTGTTCTATAACACTGGAGGGTTCTTCCATTTAGCACAAAATGCTGTCAAAATTCATCTGACTCATAAAGAATTTCTTCAGATTATGTCACTAAATATTAGTTCCCATATAATTAAGAACTTAAGCAACTACCTCTGTGTCCCCATAACACACAAAGTACCTTTCTGGGTTTTTCTGGCAGGGGGGAATTTACGTTTCCTTTGAATGGCTTTGGTTATGTTTTCAGGTACTGATATCCTTTGTGACTCACAACTTATCCAAATGATCTGGGTTTCCCAGCTGCTCCTGAAACAGATTTGGTAGCATCCGTAAACCTGGCAATTGCCTGGTGGGGTAAAATACTGGCTGCCTTTTAACATACATCTGAGGGCATAAAAACACAGAAGGAGCCACAATCTAAGCATGTAGAATGTATGTACCTTCAACATTCAGTGGCCTCCAGGGAGAGTTTTGTCATGTGATGAATAATGTACGTGTTAAATTGTTCTGGATCATTTATTTTTTATGCTTCTTATATTAAGAAATAATAGCTTATAAAATAAAAGTATATTTTGTATTAATCAGGGTTATCTAGAGAAAGAGAATGGAGAGAATGTATGTATACACACATACACACATATACATACACATATATATATATATATATATATATATATATATATCAAAGTGTCTTATAGGCTATGGTCCAACTATTCTGGAAATGACTGTCTCCCAATAGAAAACTCAAAGTTCTAATAGTCTTTTAGTCGATATGGTTAGATGCCTCCGCTATTCTTCTCTATACAGCAGAATCCCAAGAAGTAGACCCCAATGCCAGTGAAGAAATGAACTTGCCAGCTAGAGGGAGGGCAAGCAAGCAAGGTGAAGAGCTTCCTTCTTTCATGTCCTTATACAGACTACCAGCAGAAGGTATGAAGTAAATTTAAATTGAGTCTTCCTCTCCCAAATAATCCAATGAAAACAGGTATACCTTAGGTTTTTGTTAAGTCAACATGTAGTCAACAAGCAAAAATAGCATCACAATATTTTAGAGCTTGACTCACTGTGGCAGATACTGCTGGAAATTCTGCTGTGTGTTCCTCCTTGTGGATTCCTCTTGTTTAGGTTGCAGATATGTCCCTTCTTTGAGCCTGGGAAAAAACAGTCATTGCCACTGTCCACAGAGTGGAGATCTTCTGGGCCTACATCAAAATCTGTTACATACTTCTGTCCTTCTTGTGTGAAGATTGCTTTTGAAACCAGTTACATATCACAAAAAAAAAAACCTGAAAGTTCCTGACCAGGGCCTCCCTTCTGAAGGTGGCAGCAGTTGAGGAAAAGTGTGACGGCAACTCCCTCCAAACCCAGCCCCTGCAGGAAAGTAATAGCTTTTGATTCTTTTCATCCTTTCACCTAGAAGTGTGATGTGGACAGAACAGTTCCTGCTATCTCCACAGCCCTTAAAGAAACCAGCCAGCTTAACAAAAGTTACTTTGTGTCATCATGTTATGGCATAAAACCGAAAGACCACTCAACATGGCCAGAGTTTGAATTGATAGTCTGTAGTAAGATTGCCCTCAATTGCCTGGAGAAAAACATTTCTCACAGAGCAGTCCCAGTGCATATCACAGGAAGTTGTTAAAGACAAAGAGCCCAGAAAAAAGTACATCCTGGTTGTCAGTTGCAAAAGAACCAAGCAAAGAGTTTAACAGAAGCCAAGAACATGCAGTTACCCTGAGTTTCTAGAACAGGGTTGGGGATGTTACCATGAGATTTTGGAGGGCAAAGCGATAGAAAGCAAAGATAGCTTCGGTTGAGACAAGATGCAGAAACCTTTACCCTGTTACAACCAAGCTTTCTGGAATAATAACTGGATTGTAGACAGAAGGCAGGAAGGTTTCACCAGTCCCCTCCACTCAAACTTCCCAGTTCACCTACCCACAGTACATGCCCTTCTTTGTGATAAAAAGAATGACCCCAAAGAGTTGCTTGAGAACTCCATTAGCTCACTCATTCACATCCCCTTTAAGGAATAGTAATATGTGAATGCTGAGGTTTCTAAGAAACTCAATTGGAAGAGCAGATGGTAAACTCTGAAAGATGCTATGTGCGGTAAATAGCAATGTAAAAGAAAATCTTCTAACAATGAAAATAAAAAGTGATTGTTTTGGGAACCTGAAAAATTTGAATTTGGGGCCAATTTCATTCATTGGTTTTAGGGTTCCGGACATGACATTTTAGCTCTATGTGTGTGTGTGTGTGTGTGTGTGTGTGTGTGTGTGTTAAAGGAAAAGGGATAAAAACACTTTACTATGCTGTTATCAAATGAATTGTTGGATGTTTTAGTTTAGAATTCAGAAAAAAATGTATGCATGTTTATTTTCCTTGGTACTCTGATCAGATGTGGTTCCTAGAGGTAGATTAAAAAGTTTAATGAGCTGAACAAAATAGCAAGAGGTTCCAATTACTTGTTCTAAGAACAATTGCTTTAAGGCATGTGGAGATTGCAGAATATTTGCGCAAGCAAAAGAGACATTCATTAGAGCTTTCCAGGGAAGGAGGTGAGTGTTTTAAAGTTAGGGTTTCAACAAGTAAATTGTGTACTTTCAACTGACTCTCCTTTAAGAATATTTTAGGTAAAAATAAAGGCAAAGAAGGGGGCTGCAAAAACCTTCAATCTTTATGACTCTCCATAAGAAGGTTAAAACTAACACACACACACACACACACACACACACACGCAATTTCTTCTAACACTTCAATAAACCTATTTTTTCTGAACACAGACACACACAGACACACACACACACATACACACACACACACAAACTTCAGCTCTAATGTAAGGGTACAAAATAAGGAAATTCTTCTATACCACCTTGGGGAAAAAAAACAAAAATAAAACTCCCAGTAGAGACTGAGAATTAGTCCAAATACAGGCAGGCTGCTAGATGGTACCACACTCAGAGCTCAATGTGGAAGATGCATTTGGGTGCTTCTCCTATCATAAACTCCCTTAGTGGCACAGATTATAGCATTGGTGCAGGCATCCTGGCACTAGACTTTGAGAGACCCTGGGATACAGAAGATGACTACGCTCACATCCATTCCTTCTCTGATCCCTGGGAATGTGGCAAGGAACCCAGCCATATTTTTATGCCAGGTGACAAAGCAAAAAAATCTTAAGACTCCACGCATAGCTTAGAAATTATTAAAATGACCCTAAATTACACCACTGATCACTTGCAAAGCAGTTTACATACATATACACACACACAAAGATTCATATCTTTAGAAAAATAAAAAGAAATACAATTTTTTCACAGTGAAAATTGAGTGTGCATATTAATTTATATTCCTTTAAATACAAAGTATATAAAACAATATTTTTCCATAGTCCAGACATAGAAGCAATCTTCCTTAAGCTGAGAACCAAGGAAACAAAGATAGATAGATCTTCTTGAGTTTGAAGGCCCGTATACACAGTGGGTTCCAAGACAGCCAAGACTACACAGTGTATCATTTTCTTGCTCAGGGCTGGGGAGATGGTTAAAATGTGAAGAACATTAGCTGCCCTTTCAGAGGACAAGGGTTTGGCTTCTGGCACACACATTTTAACTCACAATCATCTGTAACTCCAGTTGTGGGGGATCCAGTG
>JAQHUG010000156.1:124379-136172 GCA_028555095.1 Dicrostonyx torquatus
GCGTCTGCGCAGCAAGCTTGTTTACCGCTTGGGAACACAGGATGTCAGCGCCATTTTGTAATGGCGAATAGTGAGTGTGGCTCCTCACAGAAAACTCCTTATTCTTATTTTCCTTGGGGAATTTTTACTGTTTCTTTCATATAATACTGTGTTCAACCATCTTTTCCTAGAAACATTTTCAAATACAACCTAATTCTCTTGCCATTAGCTACCTTCATATAGTCATAGACCACAGGAATTCTTACAACTGAGGGTTTTTTTTTTTACCCCCAGGACCCCAGGGTCTAATGAAATCCATTTTTACATTAAAAGATTTGACTATTTTGAATAAATACATAATGCTCCAATTTTATGTTTATGCACTAAAGAACACTTCACAATATGAAATGATCATTCCTTCAGAATAAAAAGCAGATTAGTATACCAGAGTGTGGGCTGCTGATGTGGGATTCCCCTCTGTATGCTGTGAATATGTTTTATTAGCATTGGTTAATAAAGAAGCTGTTTTGTCCTATGACAGGGCAGAATAGAGCTAGGCAGGAAAT
Organism: Dicrostonyx torquatus; assembly: GCA_028555095.1. NCBI lineage: Eukaryota > Metazoa > Chordata > Mammalia > Rodentia > Cricetidae > Dicrostonyx > Dicrostonyx torquatus. The sequence continues at coordinate 124,925 of JAQHUG010000156.1, forward strand.
CCAAGCAGAGATAGAGGAGGAAAGAAGCAGAGTCAAGGAGATACCATGTATCTGATGAAGGTGCTGGAACCTTACTGATAGGCCAGAGCGTTGTGAAGAAACATAGATTAAAATAAATTGGTTAATTTAAGATGTAAGAGCTAGCTAGAATATGCCTAAGTCATTGGCCAAACAGTGTTGTAATTAATTTAGTTTTTGTGTGATTATTTGGGTCTGGGTGGCTAGAAAACCAATGCACAGTCTTTGTTTACAATCAGCACTCAGCATGAGGCATAAATAAGACTTAAAAAATCTTAAGAATAAAAGACTTCTAGACCCATGCATGTGCTCGCACATGCACGCACGCACACACACACACACACACATACACACATACACAGTCAAACAAAAAAATGGGAGGCAAGTGCAGTTTCTTGGTAGCTGCATATATTTAGATTGGCTCTGTTTGCTGGTGGTGAGCAGAGGAGTGGCTTCTTTAAGAGATGGCTTTCTAGTTTGTTCTGGTGGCACAAATGACTCTGGGTCTTTAGGGAGGTCCCAATACAGAGCACTCAAATGGGATTTTTGAGCAGAGTACTACAAGTTGTTTAATAGTGACAGAGACCCACTACATTCCTGGAGCTGGGGCAGTGAGCATGGCTTGCAGAGGCAGTGAACATACCTCTGCCGTGTTGGATGGGGTGAAGCTAATAGTCAAAACTGTAGAGTTAGTCCAAGCCACACCTGCTTAGCATTTAATAAAAAAACTCTCTGGTCAGAAAATGAATATAGATATACAATAAGACAGATACAGACAAAAAAGATCTCTGAATGGGTCACAGTGTTGGATAAATTTACATGGTTTAGGAAAGAGAGGAGAAAGAGTACAGGCAGTCATAGATAATAGGAGTAAAGAAAATAAAATAAATATTAAAAAGTAATAGACTAAAATATGCCACATAAAGATAGAAAATACACAGAGAGTCTGGATTATGCATATTATTTTGTTTTCTATGCATTTGTTGACTGCAGAGAGACATTTGATTCAGGGGGCTGCTAAGCTAAGTCAACATATATATTTTAAAAGTATCTTGAATTCAATATTTGAGTCTAAAAATATGTTACTTTTGAAAAGAGGTTCATCCACAGAAGATGAGAACCTGAGAATTCCTTTTAAGATAATGTGGTTTGATGGAACAAGACCCCATGAAAGGTCTAAAATGTTTTGCCCAACAAACAGCAGAAAGTAGTGTGGAGAAAATAATGTCCAAATTCTCCAAATGATTGTTTACAAATGTTTGTTTTCATTTAAAGTGGGATATGATACAGAGATGAATACTTTGTATTGGTGTGCATCTTGGTCTATTGAGACAAATTTAAGGTCAAATTTGTTACACTGTGTATGTGTATTTCTGCTCTTCTTTAAGAAACTGTGTTTTGGCAGCTTATTTAAAGATGTAATGCACAGTTAAGAAATACAGATTAATAGATAGTCATAAGTAATAATCAAACTTTTAATTACATTTGTTAGGTTTTGTGGAGATACAGAGATATATTTTGTTAGATATCCTCAACACTTCAATGACCTACAGAATATGGCTTTTAAAAGGTTTTAAGAACTTAGACTTTTCTTGATAATAAGGCATGTCTACTTCTGGCAGCATCATTTACTTTAGAGAGGTTGATGGACAATGAAGAAACTCATTATGGAATTTTCCTTCAATTTGCTAGTGATTTGGGCAAGAAATTGCCCTTGCCTGGTTTGCTTGATGTTATGCTGTATGAATTGGACTTGCATGACCCATAGAAAAGTGACTGCCGAACTTTTCAAAAGATGGAATGGTCCTGTTTCACAGGAGAAACTGCCAGACATTCTTCAGGACACAGAAGAAAGCATCTGATGATCATTACCAATACAAGGAGAAACAGATCTTCAAATTTCCTGCTTCACTGAAAAGTCTGCCAGATATTATGGGCCTATAGGCTGAAGATGGATGCCCCATTGTTATAGAAGAACTTTGGGTGATTGTCCAGGCAGCAAGATGTCTCTGTCAATTCTACTGCTTTGGAACTTTCTTACAATGCACTTCCTATTTACTTAGGTAATATATATCTTTCTGGAGTCTTTGATGGAGTTGAGAACAGATAGTTATAGCTTTCTTTAGTTATGATAAAAGATAAATTATATATGAAACTTTAACTCACAAATAAATATTGTAACTGTAATTCCTGCTTGATAATTATTTTGTTATATGTAATATTACTATGTTAATGTAAAAGCCTTCCTTTTTATTTAGACAGAAAAGGGGAGATGTTTGGGGTTCCCCTTTTATATGCGGTGAATATATCTTATTACCATTGGTTAATAAAGTGACTGCTTTGGCCTATGGCAGGGCAGAATATAGCAAGTCAGGAAATTGAAGCAGAGATAGAGGAGGAAAGAAGCCAGAGTCAAGAAGATGCTATGTAGCTGCTGAAGGAGCAAGACACTGGAAGCTTACCAGTAGGCTACGGCCTTGTGGTGAGACATAGATTAAAATAAATTGGTTAATTTAGGATGTAAGAGCTAGCTAAGAATATGCCTAAGCTGTTTGCCACTGTTGTAATTAATACAGTGTCTCTGTGATTATTCGTGTCCAGGAAACCAAGGTGCAGTCTCCATTTACTAGCAAGCCGTGGATGCTCATAATGATTTCCCCCACTCTTGGGTCTTCTCAGTACAACAAAATTTGTAGGGCTGGGATGTAGTTTGGTGGCAGAGTACTTTTCTAGCTTGTGCAAGGTCCTGGGTTTGATTCCCTTCCCTTCAAAAATCAAATATTAAAGTAGAAATTATATATATCTTACTTTTAATAAGAACATTTGTTACCTGGGCCTTTATTCTTCATAAATTTACTGTGATCAAATTGGGTGAGGAGCAGTTGTAAGAATTTCTCCCCTGGAAGCCTCAGTCCTATCCTAATAAACACATACATACATGCATACAAACAGACACACACACATGCACATATACACACATGCACACATATGCACACAAATATACATAAATGTATATACATATAAACACATATATACGTGTATATACACACATACAAACATGTTCACACATACATATATATACCTGCATACACACACATACACAATCACATACTTTCTCTCAGGAAAGAATGGTATTGAAAAGGTGTATCCTCATGTTTAACTTTGAAATTTTATCATTATAAATCCCTCAAGCTGTATTAGTGGCCAGGACCCTCTCCTGAGGCCCTCCAACCAACAGGTTCCACCCAGAGAATATGCTACATCTCCCAAGATCTGAACCCAGTCTCTGTCTTAGAGCACAAAAGGTCCAAGCTCAGGAAATGAAATCCCACCAACCCCTGATCTTTCCCCAAGCTCTGGACTTGAAATCCCACCAATCCCCACTCTGAAAACCTCCTCCTAAAACTCCAAAAAAAAAAAAAACTATATAAACCATGTCTTCTGCTCAGTTCTCTACTGTTTCTCTTGCTAAACAGAAGCAGCCAGCTTCCTGGGTTTTCTCCTCCCAATAAATCTCTTGTGTGACATCTGTTGTGCAGTGTGACTTTGTGGTATTCCTTGGCTTTCAGCTCCCAGGATGCTTTCCTCCTGAGAGCTGTAACATTTACATTGGTTCTGTGACTCAGATAGACTCTACTGCTACCTGGTTTCCTCTCAGTGTCTAAGTTGCACTGGAACCCTATTCCTCATCTCCAATCTACCCAAAACAGACTCACCTTCTGGTTAACCTACTTCTTAGCATCCCATCCATTGGTGGCAATGAGGTAAGTTTCCCTTTTGGTCAGTGTAAATGCTTCCCTGAGTCTGAGGCAGTGCTGAGCCACTGGCACAGGTCTGGTACTCTTGGAGGTGGAGGTACCCCCAGTTAAAGTTGTTAAGCTACAGTTGGTCCTCTTCACCCAACCCCATCTTTCCTACTATTGTGTCTCTTCCTGCCTTCTTCTCCCACATTCTTTCCAGAGCTGCCAGTAATCCCACAGTTCCTTTTGGCCATCATGGCTTTTGCAATTCTATTCTCTAATCTTTTCCTGTGGATGATGCTCCCCTCCTAGAGCTCAGTTTTTGTTCTTGCCTTCTGGCCTCCGTGAAATTACTGAGCATCTTGCAGGGCTTAACCAGGCTAAACCTGCAACCCCCACTGGGTGTGGTAATGATCCACTGACTGACTCGGTCCTTGGTCAGTCCTCCCTGAGTCCTGGGGATGCCTGCCACTACTGGCTGGGGTGACATTTTCTTCTCCTCTCTAACCCATGGGGACAATGTTTCTCATAATAACCCATTCCCCCTTAATATGCCTCTTAGAAAACTGCCAGCTTCTACATCTGGCACCCAATCTGAAGTGCCCTAAATTTAATCAATTTTGAAATCAAATTTGGTATCAGTACTCTTTAGATAAGCAATTCAAAGGGCCATCTAGCAACATTCATGATCCGAATTTTATTCAGGACCTTTACAAATACCGCAAGAGATCCAAGCACTTTCAGTGATCAGGGAAATTGAAAGAAATTCAACATTATCTATTTCTCCTTTACTGCTCCAAGCCCTGTTTGTTTTTGTCTGGTCTCCCTGATCCCCCGCCCCCCCCCCGACACACAGTGTAGATGTTGTCTTTTAAATTACCATTGATGGATCTATAAGTTTGCTGTAAAATGGGAGCCTGGATCTTGACCCAGCAGAAGGGGAGACAGCAAAGGAGTAGGCCATCCTGCGCACATTCCTGTTGTTGGTGCATCTCTCAGCTCCCTCCTACAGTATCCTCTGTCTATAGCCAGGGCTCAAAAATTTCCTACCTCTAAGCCTTCGTTGTTCTTGAGGGGGCAGGGAGGGGGCAGAGCAGAACCAAGACAGTCTCTCTTAGTAGCCTGATAGAGACCAGGCCTTTGATTTGGTTCACTAAAATGGGACAGAGCTAAAGACAGTCCTCAAGAAAGCTGCAACTTGGGAGCAGCAATCACAGGTACCCCCACACCCTTCTGCTTGCTTAGCAGGCTTCCACAGACACTTTGTTGGCTCAGCAGGCACCCCTCCAGTCTCTGGATAACTAAAGATAGCTTTCCCTACCCTTCTGCTGGAAGGTCCCTTGTAGCACAGTAAGAGAGAGAGAGAGAGAGAGAGAGAGAGAGAGAGAGAGAGAGAGAGAGAGAGAAATTGGGGTTCAAACTGAAGGTCAGAAAAGAAAAACAAACAGCCACTGAGTCCTACCTCTACCTCAGTCTGAAATGGTGATCCTGTCTCCAGGAATCTCTCAGAATGAGAATGTGACTGAGAACTGTCTCCTCCCATTTTTATAATCCTCTCTAGTTCTGGAATTAAGGGAATGCCCCATTACCACCTGGTTTCTATGGCAAGCTAGTGTGGCTACTGGGATTAAAGGTGTGTGTCACCATTGCCTGATCTGTAAGACTGACCAGCATGGTTGTTTTACTTTACTGATCATCAGGCAAACTTTATTTATTAAAATACAAAAGAAATGCCTCTACAGTCCCTCACCACAAGAACCTCTCACCAAACAGCCCCCAGACTAATCTTTCCTTCACCAATCAAGCCCAAATTAAGCCTTCCTTCCTGGAATTCCCCTAACTCCACTTAAAAGGAGTTTGTGACCTTCTTGTGAGGTGGACATGTGCCATCCCAACCCTGGAATTAATGAAGTGTTCTTGTTATTGCAAACATGACTGTTGGTCTTTACTTGGGGGCGTCTCTCGGAATGTAACAATTGTTGCATTTACCAGGAAGCCCCCTAGAGACCCCTCCCCACCATGTTGAGCACCCGATAACCCAGCAGACTGGTAAGTGAAGTGGTTTTGGTCTGTCACTATTCTGGTTCATGTTCTGTATTTCTTTCTCTGGGAGGTTCAAGCTAAACGAATCTGGAGGCGGGGGTTTGTCTGACAGACACATTAGAGGCACCCCTGCATTGTGGGAAATGTTCCAGAATCATCTGGGAGAGATAGAGGATCCCTATTCATTAACCTGGTACAGCCCATCCCTTTGGTCGAACAGGGAACACAGCCCCACCTGTTGCAAAACAAACTTCCCCAGACAGACATGTTGTCAGTCCGTAATGGTTCTTGGTTTCTTTTTCATGCACCACACCAGTATGCTTCTATGGGTGCAATGTTCATGACTTCCTGTCTGTTTGTAATGTTACCTCATTTCTTCTCTTAGGAGTGGCTCAGTCAAACTCAACTTCCTCCCTTGAGTCTTATTTTGGACCATTCCAAGGACTTTCAAACCTAAGCTGGTAACTTGGGGCTCATTGTCTGGAGGAGGTGAAGCTGTATTGAATAAGGGCATGGCAGGGCAACAGAGAGAGATTTCCTGTTTGCTAAGCTGCAATAGCTGGATTGTGGTGGCTAGTGAAGAGACATGCAATGGGCAGGACTTTGGGTGCCTAATCAAGAACCTGGGGTTGATTTTTGCAGTGGCTGGGGAAGCTGAAAATCGTTTTTGCAGGATACTGACTGCTAGGCAGGCACTCTGTGCCCACAAGCTGCCCACAAATAGCTGCTGCATTCTCCCCTCCCTTCCTTACTGAGCCAAATTCTTCACTGTGGACCAAGGTCCTTGCTGCCAGTTACTTTCCCTTAACCCTTTCCTGTCCTGACACTGCCTAGAAAAAAATAATGCTTTTGTTTCTACAGAAAAATGTGTGGTTTTTGTTCATTCAGATACAATGGGTTATAAATGTTTGTCATCATTTAGAGGGGTTTGTTATAAATTATCATTTGTTAAGTTAAAAAAATAAACCTACTGATAATCTCAGATGTTTTTTGTTGGTACAGGTTTCTAATATGATGAAATTTAGAGTTGTTTTTATTGTGGTGTATGTATGCTTCTGTTCTTGTTTAAAGTATTATAGTCATACAGTATTCTAGACTACTAAAGAAAAGCACCAGAAGAACTTTGATAAAAGTTTTCATGTTATCTAAAAAATAAGAAAAAAGACAGGAGACTAAAATGACAAAAAAATAGAAAAGAAGAGAAGGTTGTCTAAAGTATAACTTTCTGAGGAGATAGAAAACTGAAGACTATAGTAAGTTGTAGAAGGCTAGAGAGGGTGTGAGATTTGACCATGTTATGCTGATTCTGGTTGGTTTTCTTCATTTAAAAAAAAAACAAAGGTAATGATTCTTCCCTGCAAAATGTTTGTGTTGGAAATAGGGTCAGACTTTTTAAAGGAGAGAGAGGGATGGACCACTGCCTACTGCACCCTGTACCCTGCCCTTCCTTCTCTGGACGACTTGGAAAAGGACTTCTTTTCTATCCCATCACCTAAACCCCAGGTGCCCAAGGATGAGAGGTCTTGGAGGGGCCTCGGGGGAGGGATGGAGGAGCACCTCCAAATATGCACACATTCTTGGAGGGAGGAGTTACCAGCTGGGACTGATTCCATGGCCCTTCTATTGTGTGCTGTGGGCCAATCTAATGCTGAAGGCAAGAAGCAGCTAATCATTGGCGCTTTGCCACTAGCAACCCTTATAATTGAAAATTACAAAACCCTAATTTTTCTGAGAAGCCTACAAGGCTTATTGACCTGTTGGATTCTGTCCTTTTCACTTACCAGCTAACATGGGATGATTGTTTCCAACTGTTTCAGGTCCTCTTCACTACTGAAGAGAGGGACCAGATTATAACATTATAACAGATGGAAGACCGACCACCACTGCAGACCTCATAAATGGTAGTTTTCTTGAGACATGACCCAACTGGGATTTCAACATGGAGAAAGGTAAGGAGAGGCTGAACATCTACATCTACAAGCAGACTCTCATGGGGTAGGGGGGTCTCTGGGTTGCCTCTAGGCAACCTACACATTTTTTCAAAGTTAGTCAGTTATACTAGGGGCATGAAAAAACAACAAAAATGTTCCTAGAGAGACTGAAAAAAGCTTATAAGACCTATACACACTCAGATCTGAAAGAACTGGAGAACCGCTCTGCAGTCAGCTGGGCTTTTGTCAACCAGTCAGCATCAGGTATCTGCCATGAGTTGCAGAGACGGGAAGGCTGTGAAGGTAATATATTGGCTGAACTCATTGTGGCTGCTGAGAAAGTATTTAATAATAGGACAACCTGAAAGAAAGGTGAGCAAAAAAAAAAAAAAAAAAAGGAAAGCTTTGAAAGACAGGTGCAGTGGCTCACCAAAGTCCTTCTAGCTGCGTCAAGCAGCCCAGAGGAGAGAAGACAGGCCTTGGTCAATGTGAAGGAAAAGGTCTAAAACAGGGGCTATACAATAGGCCTAGTCTGTAGAAAGACCAATGTGCCTACTGTAGGAAGTTGTGTCACTGGAAGAATAAATTCCCTGGATGATTACAGTTTTAAACTACAGTTTAAAAAGGACAAAAGACTTAATATCTATATTGATAACTGGTATGCACTTGAAATGATACATATCCATTGTTCCATCTACAGGGAGAGGGGATTGTTGACTATAGAAGGAAATATTGTTGAAAACAAACAGGAGATTTTAGACATCTTACAGGCTACATGGCTGCCCCAAGAGATAGCTGTCTCACACTGCCCTGAGCACCAGAAGGGAGAGGACCTAATCTTGAAGATATCAGGTAGCCATGGTAACAAAGGAGGCTGCCATCTGGATAGCAGTCATTCTGCTGGCCACAACACCAAACATGGTAACATGCATGATGCCAGAATTTCGAGCTTACACTGACCAACAACTTTGGAGAATCCACTCATGCACAAACACTTAAAAGGAAAAAAGGATGGTTCAAGACTCCCATTAGAATTCGCCACTCAACTAGCCCAATGAATACATCAGAGTAATAACTTGGAAAAAAGAAAAATACAGGACCTCTTGAAAAGAGCACTTCTTAAGATTTTTGAACTTCAGGCCAAAACAGAAGAAACTGTAGGCTGATGCCCCTTACATCTTGTTAATACAAAAAATGAAATCATGAGAACCAGACACAAGGAGAGAGAAACCCAGTCTGGCAACAAGTGGGAGAATGACTTCACAGAGGTAAAATCAGGCCTATATGGCTATAAATATTTGCTAGTTTTAATAGACACCTTTTCAGGATGGACTAAGACTTTCCCAACTATGGTGCGGGACAATTCTGTCAATCATGTTTTAAATAAACGCTGATTAGCCAGGCAGGAAGTATAGGCGGGAAAACCAGACAGGAAGTAGAGGTGGAGCAAGGAGAACAGGAGAAATTGGGAAACAGGAAGCTTCCCTAGCATTCCTGGCAGATCTCCAACAAGGCAACATGGAGCAGCCCAGCTGAGAGAAGGTACTGGCTATGTGGCTGACAATGGGTTAATATAACTTATGGGAGCTAGTAAGAAGCCTGAGATAATGGGCCAATCAGTGTATAACCTAATGTAGAGTCTCTGTGTGATTTTCTTTGGGGCTTGCTGGCTGTGGGGTACTGGGTAGGACAGTAACCCCAACGAGCCAGCCCTCATGTTACACAACTAAAGATGAGACAGCTGCCATAGTGGTCTGAAAGCTACTAGAAGAAATCATTCCAAGGTATGGCCTTCCTGTGCTCTTGGGCTCAGATAACAGGCCTGCATTCATCACATAGGTAATGCAAAAACTAGTTAAGGATATGGGGACCATTTGGAAAGTCCATTGTACTTATCATTCCCAAAGTTTAGGCCAAATTAAAAGGATAAAGCAAAACCTAAAGATGACCTTAACTAAATTAACCCTTGAGATTGGCAGTGACTGGGTACTCAAATGCTACTAAGAACATAGTTAAGCACATGTCCTTGTAGTATGATTGAGCCTCCTTTGGGTACATACACAAAAGTGGTATTGCTTAGTCTTTTTAATTGTTTTATTTTTATTGACTTTTTTATTACTTTATAAATAATACCAATCAAAATTTCCACTTCCTCCCTTCCTCCATTGTCCATCCTGCTCCCCCACTAGCCTGGTAGGTTGTTTCCTAATTTTCTGAGATATCATAACACTGACATCCAAAGGGGTTGTACCAGATTGCATTCCCACCAGCAAGGCAGAAGTGTTCCCTTTACCCCACAACATCTCCAGAATAAGTTGTCATCAGTGTTTTTGATCTTGGCCATTCTTACAGGTGTAAGATGGAATCTCAGAGCTGTTTTGATTTGCATTTCTCTGATGACTAAGGGTGTTGAACATTTCCTTAAGTGCCTTTCAGTAATTTTAGATTCCTCTGTTGAGAGTTCTCTGTTTAGGTCTGTACTCCATTTTTTATAGTACTATTGTTGTTTTGATGACCAATTTCTGTAGATTACCACTTTTGCTATTTTTAGTTCTACTTACCCAAAAGCACGGGAGATCTTTCCATTTTCTGGTGTCTTTTTCAATTTCTTTCTTCAAAGATTTATAAAGTTGTTGTCATACAGGACTTCCACTTGTTTGGATAGAGTTACTCCAAGATATTTTATGTTATATGTGACTATTTTGAAGGGTGATATTTCTCTGATTTCTTTCTCAACCCATTTATCATCTGTGTAAAGAGGGCTACTGATTTTTTCAAGTCAATCTTGTGTCCTGCTACACCAAAGGTATTTAAGTTATAGAAGTTCATTTGTAGAATTTTTGGGGTCACATATATAAACTATCATATTATCAGCAAATACTGAGAGTTTAGTTTCTTCTTTTCTGATTTGTATCCCCTTGATCTCCTTCTGTTGTCTCTAGCTAGAACCTCAAGTACTATTTTGAATAGATAAGGAAAAAGTGGATAACCTTGCCTTGTTCCCTATTTCAGTGGGATTGCTTTGGGTTTCTCTCCATTTAGTTTGATATTGGCTGTTGGCTTGCCATATATTGTCTTTATTATGTTTAGGCATGTTCCTTGAATCCCTGCTCTCTCCAAGACCTTTATCATGAAGGGGTGCTGTATTTTGATGAAGGTTTTTGCAATATCTAAAGAGATGATCAAGTGACTTTTTTCAGTTTGTTTTTTTATTTTTTTTCATTTTTTTATTAAATTTAAAAGAAAAATTTACATTTACTCCCCTTGTCCCAGGCCCAACTGTTCCCCCACTACCCAACAGCCCGCCCCCTGCTACCTTAAGATGGGGCAGGATACCCTGCCCTGTGGAAAGCCCAAGACCCTCCCCTCTCCATCTCGGTCTAAGAAGATGTGCATCCATATAGAATAGGTTCCCAAAAAGCCAATACATGTGGAAGAGATAGATAAGTCCCTGTGCCATTATCATTGGCTTCTCAGTCAGTCCCCATTGGCAGCCACATTCAGAGAGTCCGGTTT
>JAQHUG010000156.1:151787-165590 GCA_028555095.1 Dicrostonyx torquatus
GTAAATGTAAATTTTTCTTTTAACAATAAAAAAATAAAGAAATGGCAGGCTAAATTATATCAAAAGGATTTGTAAACAAAGCTCCTTTCAAATATTAGTTACTATCAGGCCAGTGATGATTGCAAAGTAGCAACCAAGGAGTACTCCTGAATCAAAAGTTAAAATGCTTCTTTTGCATTTGTTTTAAAGGGCTCTCTAAGACCAATAGCCTTTCAGGAAAAAACTGTGTAAGCTGTGTGCCCAAGGGAAGAAGTAATTTCAGAAACTGATTTCAAAATACTGAGCTATGTCTGACAATGTCAGGCTAGATCTGTCCATCAGATATTTGACAAACGTTCAGTCAAAATTTACACAGATTATATGGGATAGATTTCACAGGGTTTTTGATAAATTCAAGGCTTTCATTCTTGAAGACAAAACACTTTTTAAGAACATCATCATCCTTGGAATGTTAGTCTTCTTTTTTATTCTTTTGAGAAAATCTTTGGAGAAATCTGATCACCATTAAAGGCTCAAGTATACTAAACGATACAAATGATTGTGTGGTAAAATTTTTTCTAAATTATTTTTCTTTCAGTGCTTCTCTATGTTGTAGAGTCCTTAGACCAAGGCCAGTTTTGCCAGAAACAATTTTATACTGGAGTAGATCTTTTTCACTAATGAGTTTGCCAATTCAGCATGCCATACTCTTTCTGGACTTTTAGTGATCAATTATATTAAATTTTATCACTTTATCGTCTTTGTGTGAAGAATACTACATGATATTTGGATACATTGGTGTATATACATGTACGAAGTCATTTCTCTAATCAAGCATGTCCATCATCTCTTTTTGTCACTTCCTTTCTGTCCTTCCTCCTCTCTTTTATTACTCTTCATTTCTTGTCTTTTTCTTTCAGTCTTAAGTATACAATGTGAAACTATGCGCTCATGTTGCATATTACCATGAGATTTATTCTTTTGTGACTTTGATTTTCATTTTCCTTGTATCTTAAGCTCCATGGAAGGGAAACCTTTAGCTCATTTACCTGGAAAAACAATGGCGAGACACATAACATTCCATAAGACAGGGGATTTGCCAAAATGGTAGTGTGAGAAAACCATCCTGTGATCCTTCCAGAGGGCATCATGGGTAACTACTAAAAACGCCAAGGTACTGAAATCGCTATCTCTGGTCTTCTGAATAACATCTGTGGTGAAGTCTAACAGCACCCCAAAGTCTTGGCTCTTCAGGGCAGATTCAATTCTTGAGTGTCACAGTATTTCAGAATATCTAAAGGCTATCCTTTGTAGTAAGTATTCTTTTGTTATTTTATCCTATCGTTCCTACTAATTTAGCTTATTCTATCTTCCCCAGAACACAGCACACTGTAGGAATTATAATCCTTTTATGGACTTTGCAAATCTCCAGGACTGTTATAGCGATCCTTCATTTTGAACATTTTGAAACAGAGTGCTCTTTCTTAGACTCTTTTTTAGCACCCTCTCTATAATTATACACAGTGTCCCAATGAGATTCTGCTCAGTGTTTTACAAAAGGAAGGGTCTAATAGGCCACTCACTAATCCACTAATCCATTTTTCACCAAAGATGAGCCAAAAGCTGGCATGGGCTACTTCATTACCACTAAGATTGAGGTATAGGATTAGAAGTGACTTCCACGTGTTCCCAGAAATCTTCGACTGCAACCATGTATCCCTTTCTCTGTTCTCTGAACCTCCGGTTCTGTAGGATCCTGATTTTCTTGCTGTCCTTTGTGTCTTTCTCCCTTTGTACCCTCTCACCTCTCTGGGGGCATGTTGCCTCTCAGCTCTTCAGACAGCTCCCCAGTCTCTACCTGCAACTGTGATCTTTTCTCTACCTTTCTATTTAAGCCCTAGAACCTCCACTTTAGTGTCTTCTGCCCTCAGCTTCTCCCCTGTCTGGTTTTCTGCTGTCCTGCTTACTATGATATTTGGGGCTTGAAATCTTCCACCCTACAGCAGTTTTGTGGTTGAGTCACTGATAGAGCAACTTAAAACTTCATCTTTTACCCTTTCTTAATTCAGACTCTAACCACTTAGGTATACTCTACTTGAATCTCTCCGCTCACCCTCGAAAAAGGTTCTACAGCCACTTCCAGTTTCCACCAAGAGTCAGATTCTGAACCTGTTTTGGAAGTTGATATCTTTCACATGAATTTCACGTGGTCTTCAGTTAATCACAAGCGAATCCTTATGAGGTATATACTCTGTCTACTGACAAGACTGACAGCTCTTATAAAATAAGCATATTAACCATGTTTACACATGCATTAAGATCCTCTGCTGCATCAGCAACACAAGCTGTAATCCACAACCTGGTGAACCTTCTATGGCACCCTTATCCAAATCCCCATGATCTTCCTCATTCTTATGGTTTCCACCATTTCCCAATCTTTCTGGGAGCTAAATAATACCCATGGTATTAATAATACAGTATCTACGGGTCCTACTCTTACATTTCATAGAATTTAATATATAAATTTGGATAAACTTTTGCTGCATTGGTTTGCATGTGTTTGTATGTGTTGCTGTTGTTGTTGTAGTCATCTTTCTTTATTTAAAGTGATTTCCCTACATAATAAGGCTGGTCTTGAGGTCACTTTGTATTTCAAGCTGCTATCAAGCAGAATTTACCTGCATCAGTCTCCTTATTACTGGGGTTACAGGATCTATGTTGCACTCAACACTTGTGATAATCTTCCTGAGGTTCCTTTCACTTTCTAGCTTCTCTAAATCCTGCAAAAGGGGCTTGGACCCCTGAACTAAGGGAAGCAAGGAATGAAGAAAGGACAGACACACAGACAAATGTATAGAAAAGCAGGGAACAGAGCTGCTTTATACTTTGATAGAACTGTACCTTACTACAGACCAGAACCCCAGAATGTTTATAAGGTACAGTATACTAGGAGGGGGCTTGTCTGGGTAAGAGATCTCTGCGAGTACAGTCTCAGGCTGTGATAAACAGGGAGCAAGAAGCTACAATTGGTAGTGTTTTCCACACATTGACCAAGTGCTCACATTCAGACTCTTGGAGAAGTTTTTTACATTCCTGAGCTTCATCTGGGAAAAGCTTTGCCACCCCCATGCAGCCAAGGCATTGGAGTCCTTGTCATGGCCATGCCCCTGTCAACAACACACAATTCATTCTGGAATTTATTCTCTCGGGCCTTGTTCTATTCCCCATAGTCCAGTACTTAAAGTTGAACAAATATGACATCTTTTCTTATCTTAATCCTAATTAGAATCCTCTTGAGAACCAAACCCACCAACCATGTCTCCTGAGTATCTGAGTCTGACACAGGCCCATGACTGATCTTACTGCCCTCTCCCTTCTTTCTGTCTGTGCTCATCTCTGTGCTCAGCTGAGGAAAGCCCCAGTCAGTCACCCCATGATTTTTTTTTTTACTGCTGTGGTTCTTTGCTGTCATGCACACAGATGGAAGTAATGTTTATCTTCAGCACTTGGGGGTAAATGCCCATATTAAAGAACATGTGTCTGGTTCATGGTTTTCAAGTCCAGCTAAGCAGGACTCCCTGGAGAAACATCTGATACCAATGACAGGCCTACTGAATTCACAGAAAAGACCGACACTTCTTAGATACTCCAAAGCTTATGCATAATAAAGAGTAATTATTCATGATGTCTTTAGTTTCTTTTGTTACTTCTTCAAAGAACTCATAAATTACCATCTGGAGCAGAATTTGACACATAATAGGTATTCAGTACATGCTAATTATTTTCCTGTCTCTTTATTTCAGTAGGCATGAATTATGTAACTTTAAGTTGTTTAAATAAATATATCAATTTGATTTATAACACCTATATTTTTTCTTGTTCTGAATATTTATGACTTCTTTAGCCAAAGGTTTTCTAGTTTACAATTGACCTTCAATTATCCATTTCATATTATTTCTTTTATATTTTGATATTAAATTCATTAGTTAGTCTACATATTTCTCAAACTTCTATACCATTATATTTTCTGCCACCCACTCTTTTTCTACTTTTAGCCCTCATCCTTGATTCTTCTTCTTTTTTGCTTTAATTTTGCTGCACCAAGCAATGAAGTAGACCTTAAAATATCACCGATTTGATGTTTTATAATATTATAACTTATTAAAATTACTTTGGATGAGCATTATGGGCTGACCTTGGAATTATCTACAATTTAATTTTTTTGTCATATTGCAACAACCTAGATAGAAACGACGGGAGAGAACTTCAAAGCCTAACTGCCTTGAATATGAACAGCTCACTTGCTGCACTCTGCATATGAAACAGCCAAGACAGATGGGGGGCTCCCTCCAAACTTAAAGTGTTTAGTGGCAGTGTCGCATTTTGAGAAACTGTGAAAAAACAAATGATGTTTAGCTGTGACAATTTAAAAAGCATATAGTGGCCCCCTTTCTGTATAGACTCCTGAAGTGGCAGGAATAAACCTGAGTAATTTTGAATGTGGTGAGTTTATTTAGTAAGTGCACAGCAGCCAATATGCTTTAGCCATTGGAGAGACCACCAGTTCTTTCAACAACCTGGAGCTGAAAAGTTCAAGTTCCCTGAGCACTTGGGCTCATTTGGCTCACGGCAGTTTCTTCCCATAACTGGGAGGATTTTAAATGAAACAGTGAAAGCATTTTTCCTTGAAGAAGAAAGAAAAGCATTCACAAGACACAGCAGTTCCGGCTGTACTGCATTTCCTCATGTTCCATCTCTTCAGGCTTCCTTCTCTCTTTCTTTATTGTTATTATCGTCCTGCAACAAGAGAGACAATGATGGACTTCAAGGGAGCTGCCAAGAGCAGCAAAGGCTTCCCAGATCCTGGAACGACGACGAAACTCTCAGATCCACAAAACCTAACTACAATCACAACCTCTATTTATCAAAGATTGAGAAAGGCAGAAAAGGGATTGGAACACTCACAACACACAGAGGAAAACAAGGTATTCAGTTCAGCTCTTGCTGATTCTAACAAGTGATTAGACAATGAAACAGTCACAGAAAACCCTTTGTCTTCTTGGTGGTAAAAATCTACACAGCATTATCATATTTGGTGGTAAACATGGACACAACATTTTCAGGAAGATCCCATTTGTAAGCATTACAGCTCAAATGGCAAGGTGTCCTGGCAGTCAGTAACTGAGGAATACGACAAAGTCCCTGTAAGCACAGCAGCTTACACTTCTGCTCCAGGCAAAGGTTTCCCCAATGCAAGTGTAACAACTTTGCTCAGGCAGGGGAGAGCATGCATTTAACAGCCTACTCAATACCCCCACTTTCTAGTTAATAGATAACTCACAATCAATGTGTGTCAAATAATATTTCCCTCAAAAATCTTTTCTAGCAAACTCCTGCTTCAGTTTCTTGGCATAAAAAATGTCTGGGACATGTTTATCCTTTCTTTATCTCTCATATACTATATCTAATTTATGAGCAAAATGCTGACTTCAGTTCTTAAATATTTATAACATTCTACCACTACTCCTGGAGGAGAGACTTAGATCAGTCATTTACATGATTTTCACAGAGTAAAGTAATGAGAGATGTGAATGTGCTTGAACTAGCTATAGCAAGAACATCAGCTTAGAGAAAGAAAAAAAAAGGAGGGGGTCATATTTGGAAAGGCGTCCCTGAGCTTCTGGTGGAATCTTAATATACAAATATAAGAGAAAAAACCCTACACATTCATTCTAAGAATAACTAATGGGAACAATAGGTGAATAGTACCAAGATGTACAGAAGACTGGGAGACCTTCAGATGCTGTTCAACTGGTGAACAAACACTTCCTTGAAGAGCTGGAGAAATGGGAATATTATGAAAGTCATACATTTGTATTAGAGCCTTATAAATGAAGGTCTCTCAAGATCTCGTAAGGTTTAAAAATGATCCCTGACTGTATTAACATAACCTAGAGGAAATTTTAGCTCAGTCTAACACTTTAAATGTGAGACAACATAATTTAATATTCAGCTAGGTAACATAAACCAACTGTTGCATCCAATTAAAAAGCAGGAGGTCAAGGAATAAGAAAAAAATCTCCAATTAGGAGTAGCAAAATTACTTGTCAAAGGGAGGAAGAGACAAAAGTCCTGTAGTTGGCAGACAGAGAATGCCAGCTGGAGGAAGGAGCTATGGGAGAAGAAAGTCAGGGGGCATAGCTACAGTTTTGGCTGTGAGGCACTATGACATGTATAGTCACTAAGCCTCAGAACATGCAGTTTGATAAGAAGAGACTTGAACAACATAATCTAAGCAGTACACCAGGCACTTAAAGGTATAATTTTGTTATTTTTCTATGGCATCAGGTAACCCAATGCTTCGGCCTTTTTGAATACAAGTGATAAACTAAAAAGTTCAGGTGCAGCCGGGCGGTGGTGGCGCACGCCTTTAATCCCAGCACTCGGGAGGCAGAGGCAGGCGGATCTTTGTGAGTTCAAGACCAGCCTGGTTTACAAGAGCTAGTTCCAGGACAGGCTCCAAAGCCACAGAGAAACCCTGTCTCGAAAAACCAAAAAAAAAAAAAAAAAAAAAAGTTCAGGTGCTGACCCCATGTCACTTCCTATGTAAAGAGGGACAAAGACAAAAAGATGCACAATACAAAATATCAGATAGAAACAGATGCTTTCGAGTGAAAGGAAGTGGTATGGGAAGATAAAGACGAGCAGTGGTTTTATAAGGATAACAAAAGCATGTAATTTTTGAAAAAGTGTGTTTTTGAAAAATAAAAATTTAGACTTACTATAGTTTAGAAAACTATCACATAGAAAAAAATTTATTGTACTTATACTACTTGTAATAACTTGAAATCTGAGGAGAAAGTTATAACAAATTAAAATTTGTTTTGTTAAAATTTGCTTGCCCACACATGTTAACCCAGAGCTATGATTCCAGCACTTTGGAGACTGAGGCAGGAGTTCTCACACTTTAAGGCCAGCCTTGGCTATATAGCACCACCCTGTAAAAAGCAAATGAGAAAGAGTTGGAAAGTTTAGAGGACCACACAACACAAAGTACACATTGTACTTATATGATGATCATATAAATGATTCCTCTAAATCTCATAAAATTTCAGAAAACGGAGGAATTACAGTTAACAAAACTTCTTTTCTTTTCATCTTATATTGTATATTGGTAAGGACTCAGTATAAGTGCCCCAGTCTGGCCTTACAACCTCAAGGTTTCTGATGCAATATTCTAATTGCCAGGGTCACATACAGTGGCCTAAGACCTGACTAAATAAATGTCTTAAAACGTAGCTGGGATGACTTGAAATGTCTCTTCAAGACAAAGGTTGGTAATCAGAATAGTTGTAAACAAGTTAATTTATATTATTGTCTGTACTGACTCATAAGTAATAAAAGCACAGGGATTCTATTATGGTAATGCTAATATTTACCAAAACCCTAAACAAATAAGAAAAACATGCATTTTCAATTTTATCAACTTAGAACATATTTCAATAATTTCTTATATTTTCAGTAACGTAAAGAGTAAATTTTTCTTCCAAATATTTAAGTATTTAAAGAAGTAATAAAAGAAGTTTTCTTTTATTTTAAAGAGGCCATTTAAAATCTTAGATTTGAATGTTCTATAACAAAAGATTTTTTCCTAAAAAGGTTTGCTTAGAAGCCTCTCTAGTAATATCATTCCTTAATAGATTTCCTATTCATCATGGCTAAATTAATTCCTTCTGTCATCAAAATCTCTTTTATAAAGATTTATTTTTAGGTAGATAGATGTATGTGTGGGTCACCTGTGAGGAGGCAGTGTGTGCTTGCATGTACCTGCAGAGGCCAAGAGAAGGAGTCAGACAATCTGGAACTTGAGTTATAGGTGGTTGTGAGCTGCCTGATCTGAATGCTGGGAACTGAACTCAAGAGAATGCAAGAGTAGTATGTGCTTTCAACCATTAAGCCATTTCTCTAGTCCAGCTAATATTTTTTATGTTATTGCTATCCAGTGCACGGAACTCTTATGTGAAAAACTCATTGTTATCAATAAGTATTCAAGCAAGATAAAATTAAGCATGGGTATTAGTTGCACTGGATTTTCTAACTGAGGCAAAGTCATATTTACTTTCTTTGGAGAAAGAATGGAGTATTATATGAAACTCATAAGCTTTTCCCAAGCAGGTGACACTGTTTATTGGTGTTATTTTTGAAACTAAAACTGCAAGAAAGAGTCAATATGACAATGGGAGCTTGTGCAGATTTCACTATAGCCAGGACCCGACCCTGAAAGTTGCACATTGTAGGAACACCTACTTACTTCACTGTAGAAAAATGAGACCCATACCTTGTATCTATAGCTCTGTATTCACGGTTTCCAGACCCTTGTCTTAGAAACCACCTTTAAATCCAGTCTGAAATCTGTGGCTGGAAACAATCCACAAATACTGATTTAAATTCTGGTCTGAAACTACATGAGCATCATAAAATTGATATTTTATGTGGTAACATCTAAGTGGGTTCTACAGAAGAAGTGTCTTTGTTCCTTGTCCTGCGTGGGATGAGCAAAGGGATGGTAGAAATGAAAGGGGCAGAACACTCAGGTTTCTTAAGACACAGACATTTACTTACAAAGTTAAGTATTAGAATTTACATCCTTGTAAGGTAGCAATTTTGGAAAATATCTCTCTGGAACTCCAATATAGCTATTACTCAAAACATGATGTTTTTAAATCTTTAGATCCTATCTGAATAAAGAATTACACCACTCCAGATGTGGAAGAAGAAAAAGTTGTGCTGAGACATTGAATAGCCAATAATAACATTTTAACATCAAACATACCCTTAAAGAAGTCTATGGGTCTGATGTTACTGATTATTGATCACTCAACTTTCTATAAACTTGTTTGTTTTCTATAATTGTTACAACAATCTTATTCAGATGAAATGCATACAGGTTAAGATTCTCCTTATAATGTTACCTCTATAGCATTATTGTCTGGAAAGGAGAAAGTAAAAAAAAAAACAATAATGAAAAATAAAATTTAGAAACTAAATTCTTAAATTTTAAGGTTGTTCCTAAAACTGTCTTTAGGACCTTCTTCTTATTGTCGCAGCCTTTTAAAACACTTCCCCATATTTTGGTGATGCACTGCCACAAAATTGTTTTCATTGATATTTATCCATAATTTTTCTACTGTTACTAACTGAGCTGCAGATAGTTGTATTTTCTGATGGTCTTAAGCAAACCCTGTGACAGGGTTCTTTGAAATCCTCAAAGGGGTCATCACCTATAGGTTGAGAACTACTGCTTTAGAATTGTCTCCATTTGTATTTAGAACATCTTTTTGTCTAATGTATGTATGTATATAGGATTGTAATTTTTTTAAAGACCCCTACTGGAAATCATAAGAATAGGCATTTTTTAAAAATCTGATAGCAATGGTCAAAGGTAGATTATAGGAAATGTTCTTTGATGAGAAACTAGTGTTTAATTTTTGATTACTGGTTCTATAGTTTGAAAAAATAATGTGCCTGGAAGTCAAGAAATACTTAGAGACACTAAGAAAGATAATTTCTGTACTATGTAAATAAGCAATGATGACTCTTAGTTTTTGCTTTTTACAGATATTTGCTCAATAAGAAAGTTAGTTACAGTTACTGTGATTCTGTTATTAGAGACATCTCTTTGTTTTTGAACTAATCTTAGTGCCTCCATGTTGCCCAGGGAAACATGCTCCCAGACATTTTGAATCATCTCTTCCTTGTCTACCCCTAATGTGGACAACAGCTATGGCCAGGACCCAACGTATTTTGGAAACCTTCTTATGTATTTTAATTCACAATTTAAGCTGGGAAAGGGAGCAGTAGGTAAATACCACATGGGCAATCTGTAGTTGTAATGACACTCTCTAGAATATTCTTTGTATGTGCCTATGACTATGTATTTTTATGTTTTCTTTGTATCAACGAGTTAACAATTGCCAGGTTAAAACTTAGAATCTCATAGTAGTAAGAAAATGACTACAAAATGAAATCAAGATTGTGGTAATTTTGTGGGAAGGGGTGGTAGAAAAATCAAATCTATGACCAATATGGAGTGGAGAAATGGACAGTTTTCCAACTTGAATCTGAGGTCCAGAATAAGTGTGAATGTGAAGCAAATTGGCCTTCTTGGGAGCTTGCATCCCAGGGTCATGCTGCCAACATGGCATAAGGCAACTCAAGCATTGAAGATGAGCAGTGAAAAATAAGCCAAAATTTCTAAGAGTGACAAAGTAATACCTCACAATGATGACAAATGAAGAATGGAAATCTTAAAGATATTTAAAAAATCAAGACTTACACAATTTATTTAAATAAATTCAAGAATTTTGATGTTGTTCATCATTATTTTAAACTTATGACAGAATTATTACAATTTGAATCTGAATGGTAACATAGACTCACCTGTGAATATTTGGTCACTAGCATTGGGAACTAATTTAAATAATGTGGAACCAGTAAGAAAGCTCTAGAACAAAACCAAACACACCCAAGAGTACTATGCTGTTGTAGGAGGAGTGGGCTGCTTGTAGTTCCTGCTGCCCTGCATCAATCTGTAACAGGAAGAACGGGCTGTGTCCTGTCATCTGGCTAACTTAAACCCAAAATAACCACACAAAATTGTATTAATTAAATTACTGTTTGGCCCATTAGTTCTAGCCTCTTATTGGTTAATGCGCATATCTTGATTCAACCCAGTTCTAATAATCTGTATGTTACCACAAGGTCGTGGCTTACTGGGAAAGATTCAGCATGTTTGACCTGGCAGCTCCGTGGCAGCTCTCCCTCTCCTTCTTCCCAGCATTTAGTTCTGTCCTCCCCACCTATCTCAGTTCTGTCCTATCAAAAGGCCAAAGCAGTTACTTTATTCAACCAATGAAAGCAACACATAGACAGAAGAACCTCCTATACCACTATGCAGCAGGAAATAATCAAACTCAGGGTTGAAATCAATAAGATAGAAACAAGGAGAACATTACAAGGAATCAATGAAACAAAGAGTTGGCTCTGTGAGAAAATCAACCAAATAGATAAACCCTTATCCAAACTAACTAAAAAAACAGAGAGAGCTAAAAAGGGAACAGACTCTGGGAAAAATCCAAAGAATCACTAGGTCATACTCCAAAATTCTGAGCTTCACAAAATTGAAAATTCTAAGTGAAATGGACAATCCTCTTAATAGATACCACCTACTAAAGTTAAATCAAGATCAGATAAAAAATTTAAATACTTTGATAATCCCTAATATTGGCATACAAAAGAGTTTCAGAATAGCCTGAAATGGAGTATTTATTTATCTGGGGATAAACTCACAGAAAGAGTAGCAATCCACAGGCCTCCTGTGTACTCTGAGAACTAGAACCAAATACAACAGCCAAGAGGTCCATGTATGCTTTTTGTCTGCATTTATAGTACATGAGACCATGCCAAAAGTGGGTCAGTATCTTGAAGGCTATTGGCTGAAGGAGTTTCCATAGCACCCCACTTTTGTCTAAGTAATAGAGGAGTTCTAAACCTAATTCAAAACTATATACAATAAGAACAAATATCAAGTATTGTCCAGGGAAAAGAAAAGGCAAAAACATACATAAAAATTAGAATTACAACTATCATGAACAACAATGAGCAAGAAACATATGCTAAATGTCTCAATAGTTATTCTATCCTAAGGAGTCTAGTCTTATATTTAAAATATCATGAGAGGAGAGTAAGTGTGACTAGTTAGTCTTCAACCCTATCAAAGACCTGAAAAGGGAAATAATATTACTTGAGAAAACAGAAAGTGTAATCTGTCAACTTTCAAAAAGGTACAAGAAATGACAGAGACAACTGGCTACCTGAGCAAACACCCAAAGTATCATTTGCAATGTTGGGGCAACCAATTTTGGCTAAGGTCTAGGGTAACTGACAGACCTTTTTCAGAGGCAGGAAAATTTGAAAAACTTGTCTTGTTAAGGTTTGGCAGTCTTTTTGCTTGTATCATGCTTGTCTAGTCGGGACACCGTGCATTTTGTCAGTGGTTGACAAAGGGGAGGTTCTTTGCCCAAAGGCCAGTTTTATCTAGAAGAAAACAAACTCCAAGTGGAGTATCTTCAGTACCAACATTCTCTTGAGAATATATCAGTGCTGCCAGGAGCAATTGTGTCTCATGTCAACAAAATCCTAAGTTATTTAAGTGCCATATTCTACAGTTCTTTGAATTGTTTGAAGATTACCTATCTATCTGAAATATATCTCTGTACATCTAGAAAACCTAACTTACATGACTATAATGTTTGATTATTACAGATGAGTATGTATTAATTTGTATTTCTTAAATATACATTTTTAAATGAGCTGCAGAAATACAACACCTTAAACAAGAGTAGAAATATACATACACAGTGTAGCAAATCAACCTTAAATTTGTATCAATAGACCAAAGTCCCTACCAATGTTAATTATTTGTCTCTATATATCATATCACCCTTATTTTTCATTCATTCATTTATTTAGAAGTTAAATGTGACCATTAATCAGTTAAAACCAACCATTTTAAAATTAAAGCAAACATTTATAAACAATCATTTTGGGAATTTGGGCATATTTTTCTCTGAACTGCTTCTTGCTGTTTATTGGGCAAAGTATTTTTAGAAGTTCACAGAGACTTTTCAGGGGCCTTGTTCCCTCAAATCTTCTGTGGAAACAGAAGAAGAACCTCTTTCCCAAAGTAACATATCCTTAGACTCAAATTTTGAAGTCAAGATAACTTTTATATATATTAGTTTAGTTTAGCAGTCCCCATAATCAAATGTCTCTCTGAAGTCAAAAAATTCAAAGAAAACACAATAATATATGTAATCCTGACATTAAAATAAATAGCATACAAGCTTTTTATTGTGACAACAACATGATTACAGCATGTCTATTTGATAGATAATTAATGCCAGGCATATGAAAATAGCATCTATAGGTTAAGAAGGGCACAACCATAAAAGATGGTTATCAAAGGACACAACCCAATAAGATGATTATCAAAGGACTCAAGAAGGACTTCAGAAATATTATTTCATGATCGAAATCTCAACAATCTGACAAGCAATCAAAACACATACACTGTGAATGCAGCAACAACATGGAGTAATCTGGAAGTAACAAGTTTATGTGATAGAAATTAGCAAGTGTTTTCCTGGGAGTGGAGAAAAAAGACCAAGAGAGATGAGCTTCTAAGGAAAGATGCTATCTCTTGTTTCCTAGTGTGATTTATAGCTCACATTAATTTTTAAGATAAAATGAATACATGTGTACATACAGGTGCCTGCCTGGGGAAGGAGAGACCCAGTCTGCTGTCACATCCCACAATAGCCCAGAATGGAGTATAACAGATGTTTACTTCTCTGAGAATAAACTCACAGAAAGAGTAGCAATTCACAGTCCTCTACATGTGGGAACTGCAACTGAATCCAGCAGCCAAGAGGCCCACAGACACTTTTCATCTGCATTTATAATACATGAGATCACATCCAAAGTGAACTGATATCTTAAAGGCTCCTGACAGAAGGAGTTTCCATAGCACCTTAAGGAAATAGAAGCAATCATTTATAGTCTCCCAACCACAAAACGCACAGGGCCAGATAATTTTTAACACAGAATTCTACCAGATTTTCAAAGAATATCTAATACCAATACTCTTCAAATTATTCCACAAAAGAGAAACAGAAAGAATGTTACCAAATTCTTTCTATGAGGACACAGTCATCCTAATACCCAAATCAGACAAAGATACAACAAAGAGAATTACACACCAAT
>JAQHUG010000156.1:272932-306313 GCA_028555095.1 Dicrostonyx torquatus
AATATCACTTGGATTTAAACTTCCATGCTTACATGAAAAATATCAATTGTTTTCTCCTTCAAGGTTTTCTATAATTACTTCTAGGGTACTTCTAATACTCTGCTACCCAATAAAAAAGACTCAAGCTCAAAATTAAAATTGCTCTGAATTTTAAAGATTTCAAATCTTATAACTTTAAGTGTAAGTATTTTAAAAAATTAATGATCACTGTTAGTTAAATATATTTTGTTTGATTTTTAATTATTTTATTTTTTAAATTTATAATTAATTTTAAATTTATTAATTTAATTTTTAAATTAATTATTTAATTGCCCTTTGTCTGATAAATGATCAGACACTGTCAAGAAAAGTAAGTTTTAAGAAGCTCACAAAAATCTAACCTTATTTTAAAGGCATTATTTTACTCCAAGCTTCTAATGCATTACTTGATACTTAAATTATTCAGATACAGAACATAGACACAGACTTGACATAAGGTCCTGGAAACTCCAGAAAATACTATTAGGTCTCATCTGGAACTTGACTTTGTCAAATAGCTCTAGACATGTCTTTTCTAGGACTCTCATTACAAATGAGTGTTAATAATGGTTCTACTTATGCTGGAAATAATTTAAGACATTTTAATATCAATCATGTTACTAAAATCCCTTACTACACACAGGGTAATGCTATAAAAAACCAAATACTTACTTGGCAAATTTTACAAAAATTTGCACTTATATCCCCATATGTTATACAGTTATGCTAAAATTTTAATGGATACATTTTTTTCTCACACTTAAAACCATGGTTGTCTGTGACTTGGACATTCTCTGCTATCATGTATGCAGGCATGCATGCATAATGCCTCTCTGTACCTAGTCAGATACAGAGCATAGAAACAGGCGTGACATGAGTCCAACAACGCCCAAAAGCACCTTTGTCCTAAAGGAGTCACAACTAAAGCAAATGCTATATAAAAAGAAAGAACTCAATGTCCTGTTAATATCAAGGCAAGGTCATGCTTATGTCTTTACAGAAGAGTGAACAAAGTCTCAGATCTGAAGCGTTCCACCAGGACATCCCACAGCCCCCTCAACAAATGAAGCATCTGAAGGCAGATGGCAAACCCATCAAAAGGAGATACCCCAAGAGCAAGAATAAATTCATGACCTGGGGAAATATCAAGAATCTAAATCATCAAGCTGAGATGATGATGATGATGATGATGATGATGATGATGATGATGATGATGATGATGATGATGATAAACAAAATCACTATATGACTGACCTAAAAAAATGCTGCTTTTTCGCTTACTGACTACATTGCATGCTAATTCTCAGCTTGCCAACACAGAATCCAAGTGCCTGTTGTCAGGGAGTATGAAGGGCACACCTGTGATAGGAGAGCGTATGATAGTGTTTTGCCAAGACAAGGATTGTTTTCATCCTATAGGACCAATTGTTGAATAAAAGATAGCAGAAAAATAATGACATGAATGGGGATATTTTGGTTGGACTAATCTAATTCATCAGCCAAAGCACAATAGTACAGATTTCAGCATAATTAAGTACTCTTTTAAAAGCTCTGACAGTGGGAACTATAGTGGCAGAAAGACTTAAAAAGAAAAAAAAGGAACGTCTGATGTATTGCTTACCAAAGTTGATATTATTGTAAAATCTCTAGTTTATTTAACACATGGCAATCAATAAGAACAACCTCTTTTTTGACCCATCAATTTCTGGGCTGCTAAAAATAAATTTATATGACATAGGCATCACTCATAAGCATTATGTACAATTAACAGGGGAAAATATAGAATTCACTCGCCCCATATTCATAAAGCTTCCCCTGATATTATCAATGGTGTTTTTATCACATTGTTTGTGTTTTTAATGTAATTATATCCCTCATTTCAATCACATCCTTCCCTCTGTTAAACAACTGCCTTTGGGACGGACCTTTAAAAAAAGTAGAATTTATACTGCCTTTATAACCCACAGGATTATACAATAATGAAATAGGATGTATTATACTCATTTTTCTCACTATGCCCCCACAACCAATCGATAAAATTAAGAGCACTCTCCCTAAAAATTGTGATAATTCTTTACATCTATTAGATCCTGCAATGGTTGCAGTCATTTCAGCTCTTTTATTGTCTCTTCCAGGATTAGTTACTAGAATACAAAGAGAAGTATCTAAAATGGCCTCTGATTACTAAACTACTGATACCACAGCAAAAAAAATATTAACAAAAATCAGTAACTAAATGGATGATAAATGGCTGAACTGAGGACCACAGTTTTACAAACTAGAGCTATGATGGATGATTTGCTGCTCAAGCGTAACCTTGGTTGCCAGCAACTTCCTGGCATATGTTACTTTAACGTGTCAGACTTCTCTCAGGCTATTGAGGGTCAAAGTGATGACTCATACAAAGAGGTAGGTAAAATCTCTCAAGTGACTTTTGAATGGTCCTCATAGCTAAAATCATCTTCCCCTTTCCTTGATCCTCTGTTAGATATTCATAGTTTTCTCATGCTTGCCTATACTAATCAGTCTAGCCATAAAGGCAATGCATTCAACCATGGCCTCTAGTATGGCCACTATTTTTACTTTGCAAACTTAGAAATGGGGAGATCTAGAGGACAAAAAGACCTTGTGTGCATACATAAGCACGGAAGAAGCCAGGAAAGTTAAACACACAGCTTTACCTCTCCAGTGGAATGAGGTGTGTAGCTGTTCTTCCTGGAATACTAGGTATGACTTAGTTTTACAACCTGGTGAACCTTTGCTGTCAGATGAAACAGGCTCTGCCCATATCTTCCACAATTTATATTTTTACTAACCCCAGTCCTTTCCCCTAAATCTTGAGTATTGTTTTTAGACCACAAAAGCCACTCTTATGAGTGGTGTCACTTGTATTTTACAACAGTTCAAGTGCCTTCCATGTTATCATAGGGCTAGAACAAGCCTGACACCTATAGGCATTGTGTTTACCTTAGTTCCTAGACCCTAAGTCTTGAGCACTATCTGTGAGTCAACAGCACCCATTCTTATGAAAGAAGCCAGATGGACTTTATAAGTAATCTCAATGTAAAGGTGTCTTAAATTGTTGTATACTTGCAACTGAGCTAATTATTAGCTGAATACTGAATGATGAACATCTAAATTCATGCTGGGCATGAAATATAGCTAAAGCAAGATGATTATGGTCAGACTCTAGAAGTCCTGATCCATCACTGGCTTCAATAAAGTTGGACTGAGCTGAGATTCATTCTTGTCTCTTCCTGAATCATTTTTTTCCTTGCCTGCTGTAAAGCCTGCAGGGGAATCACCAGAAGATTCAACAAAGAAATTTCATAGGTACACTTCAACAGAGGTCAAATAGGCTCAAAAGACATCTACAGAACCTTCCATTGTACAGCTATGGTGTACAAAATCTTTCCAGCAGGTCCTGAAATCTCAAAATAGATAACATTTTAGACCATAAAGCAAGTATAAACAAAAACAAAGACGGCAAATAATTTCTTTTATCATATAAAACTTTTGTGTACTAAAACTAGAAATAAATTGGGAGAGACAAATACTCAGATTAATATTAAGCAATACACTCTTAGATGATTAGTGAGTCCTTGAAGAAATTAGAGAGAATTTTTTAAAAATTCTTTGTAGAATCAAATTAAAATGAAAATGTCAGGAAGCGTGGACTAAAGGAAAAGCAGTGCTAAAAGGCTTATAGTCATGACTGTTTATATTAAAAAATTAGAATTCATGTAACTTGGTGTACTTCAAGGTTTTAGAAAACAAGAGCAAATCAAACCCCTAAAGCACTAGACGTTAAAAACTATTCCAGGTGGTGGTATGTGCCTTTAGTCCCAGATCTAGGGAGGCAGAGGCAGGCAGATCTCTGAGTTCGAGGCTAGCCTGGTTTACAAATAGAGTTCCTGTACAGCCAGAACTACACAGAGAAACCATGTTTTAAAAAACCAAAACCAACAAAAACATAAAAGAGAAATAATAAAAATCATGAAGTAACTGGGACTAGAAGGAACATACATCAATATAATAGGCAAGTTTATAGCCAGCATGCCACTAAGTGGGAAAAATAGAAATCAATTGCTTAAAGTTTGGGAAGAGACTAAAGTGTCTATATTTTTCACTCTTATTAAATATACTTTGAAGCTATACCTATAATGATAAGGCAGAATAAATAAATAAATGTGTTGAGAATAGGGAAAGAAGTCCCCAACAGGCAGAAAATACTTAGATCTAACAAATTAAAGTAACAGGACATAAGCAACAACAACAAAAACATGAAAATAGCAGTAAATTTTCCATATACCAGAAGAGACAAGAAATAAATCAGGAAAATAATCTCCTTCACAATAGCCTCAAAACCTACCTAAGATACTAAAAGATGGAATGAGTTCCCACTCCCAGAGATCAGCATAATAAACATAGTGAAAGTGGGTTCATCATTGTGAACAACCCACAGATTAAATACCTATCCAGCTTCCAGTGACTTTCTTCACAAAAATGGAGAAGAAATCCTTAATTCATTTGGCAATACACACACACACACACA
This sequence comes from Dicrostonyx torquatus, assembly GCA_028555095.1. Taxonomy (NCBI): domain Eukaryota; kingdom Metazoa; phylum Chordata; class Mammalia; order Rodentia; family Cricetidae; genus Dicrostonyx; species Dicrostonyx torquatus. The sequence goes on from JAQHUG010000156.1 coordinate 277,506, forward strand.
CACACACACACACACACACACACACACACACACCAAAAACAAACAAAACTGCATTGCTCAGGAAGGCAACACAATACCTGATCTCAAATTGTACTACTAAGTCACAGTAGTAGGAATAACAGCATGATACTGGCACAGGAACATGTCTTCCAACACATTCCATAGGACAGAGGACTCAGAAATAGACCCACATAGCTACAATTACCTGATTTTCAATAAAAGTACCAGAAACGTAAATTGGAGATAAGACTGCTTCTTCAGTCAGCTGGGAAAACTGAGGACACTCTTCAGGTGAGGCTCCCTACCTGATGTGTGTGTGTGCGTGTGTGTGTGTGTGTGTGTGTGTGTGTGTTGTCAAATGAATTAAGGATTTCTTCTCCATTTTTTGTGAAGAAAGTCACTGGAAGCTGGATAGGTATTTAATCTGTGGGTTGTTTACAATGATGAACCCACTTTCACTATGTTTATTATGCTGATCTCTGGGAGTGGGAACTCATTCCATCTTTTAGTATCTTAGGTAGATTTTGAGGCTATTGTGAAGGAGATTATTTTCCTGACTTATTTCTTGTCTCTTCTGGTATGTGGAAATATCCACAGTAAGAAGTATAAGCTAAATCCTTATCTTTCACCCTGTACAAAAAATTTCAACTCAAAATGGATCAAAACTCTTAAAAGTAAGACCTGAAACTTTGAACATGCTAGAAGGAATCATAAGACAGAAATAGTTTTGATTTACATTCCCTGATGATTAAGAATGTTGAATATTTTATTCATGTATTTATCATCCATTTGTTCTTCTTTATAGCATGGTTTGGCTCATTTGCCCACTTAATAACTATAAGATTTGGGGCAATTAATTTTTTTTAATTCTTTAGATTCTAGATGTACATTCCCCATCAGATGAAAAACAGGCAAAGATTTTTGTTTCTCCAGTCAGTAGGCTGTTAGTTTGCTTGGTTATCTCTTTTATTTTCTCCCAACCCTAGTTATAAGTTCTTGCTGCTACTTCCTGAATTACCACAGTCCCTTGCAGAAAGCCCTTGATTATTTATGTGCAGTTAAGGTTGTTTTCAATGTCAGTTTGCCCCCAATTATAATAACCTGTGTAGGGAGCCTCACCTGAAGAGTGTCCTCATTGTCTGAATTGATTTAGGAAGACCCATTCCATCATGAGCATTGTGGGCACTGTGTGCATTATGGGCAGTACCTTCCATTAACAGCCCTGATTAGAAAATGGCATGGAAAAGAGAGGATAACTCACTCACCTTTGCTCGAGTGACACTGTCTCTTGACACAGACTTGATTCAGCCTATGCCTATGGCTGATTCCTTTGCTGATATTAGAAGAGCATTTCCGGGCTTCCATCATGGACTAACGACTAGCAGCTCTCTGAAAATTCAGCCTGTTTGGGTCCTGGCTGATGCAGTTTAAACTACCATGGTCCACACAGGGAAAAGAGGGATAAGTAAGATGAGGGTTAAAAGCCCACAAATAGCCAAAAGAACACCATTTTTGGCTTCTGGAGCTGACAGGGAGTTCAAGCCTCTAATCAAGAGGAAGAAGAGAAGGAAGGGGGAGTACTTGGGGGGCAACTATGGGAGGGAGGGAAGAGGAGTGTTCCTTCATAAAATGTTTGTACCTGCTTTATATAAATACTGTCTTCAATCACTTCTAATTGACAGCTTGGGAGGTGTTTCACATTTGTTTCCTGACTTCCAGCAGAGAAGAATAGATGCTAAAGCAAGCTCATAGTTAGAGTTTGCTAGCTTGGGAAATCAGACAGCTTGTCATGTGTTGCTGTGATGGGAAAATAACAGGTGCTCTCACCAACTAAATACAGTTTTGTTCTTCTCAGCTCTTACCCTGAGCTTTGTGTCATGTGGAAGAGAAAGAACAGAAGACACTTGAGAAAAAACAAAGTTCTTATTGAAGTAGAGGAAAAAAAAAAGAACAGGTAGCAAGCAGGCAAGAAACAAAAACACTCTGGCGTTAGAAAGATTTGGCCTTAAACATATGAAAATACATAATTTTTTTCTCTGAGAAAAAATACAGGGAGAGGGCTCAACCTGTATTTGCAGAAGTGTTTCTTTAAAAGACAAGAGAAGAACCCAGTCACATTTGTAAAGAAAGTTTCTGAGTTGGGGTTGGTCAAGTATTCAAGGACTCTTTACAGGAAACACTGCTGGGACAAAGTTGCCACTGTCACCCAATGCCAAGGTTAAGACAAAAGACTACAGTTTCAGTACAACAGGTTTTGCCAACAGAAGAATTCATTGTCGTTGTCACTGCCATCGTTACTGCTTGAAGGAATGAAGGCAGCCAGTCCCCAGGACAATACTGTGTTTGCAACACAAGTGAAGAAGGTAGTGTGCATACTTCTAAGAAGTGTGGTCTAACAAAGTACTCTTCCTCATTGCAGAAACTTAAAATGCCTGCAGAAATACATGCGGTGAAGCAAATGTTTTTACTCTGCTATTCCTGCTGTGTGGGGAAAAAAATAAAAAAAAAACTGAATTCTTAGGACAGTGGAACTCCAGCTGCTATTTCCTGTAACTCAGGTGTCGCATAAGAACCAGTTCTGAGCTTGAGTTGGGGGAAATAAGGGTGGAAAGGGCTGCTGGCTGGCCTGAGGACCCTGAATTAAGTTCAGATCTCTCGGGAGACAAATCCCCAAACTGTCTAATTTGGCTACCAGCATTATCATATTTCAGTTTGTAAAATGATTGACAGAGATCTCTCTTCTCATGGATTCTTTTTACATTAGTTCCTATAGATTTCAATTATTAACATCTATGGTTGCTTCTTTAGAAAACTAAGGATTAAGGTCAAACCTTTAATCTCAGCACTAGGTAGATCTTCCTGAGTTCAAGACCAGCCCGATCTACAGAGTGAATTCTATGAGAGCCTGGGCCACACAGAGAAACGCTGTCTCAAAAATACAAAACAAAACAAACAAACAAAAACTGAATCTTTCATTCCTCTGGATCTTAACAAACATCTCAATTATCATATAGAATGTTTTGTCTCAGAAGACTAAGTGTTATCATTTTGCTCACCTTCTGTGTCATCTGGGTACCCTGTCCCTTTAAGAGACAGGCTCTGTCCACCTGCAGTCTCCCCTTCCCACCTAGACAAGCTGATTTCACATCTCTCCATCTTCCCTCAATCTCAGTCTGCCCCTCCTCTGAAGAGTTAACTACTGCCTCCCCCTTCTCCCCATCTCTCCTCTCTCTCTCTCTCTCCCCCCCTCTCTCATAGATAGATAGATAGATAGATAGATAGATAGATAGATAGATAGATAGATAGATAGATAGATATTATCTTCACCTCATAATCTTCTTACCCATTAAATAAACCCTATACCCAAGCTCTGTCCGCATGGCATATCTGTCTATCTCCCACCTGATGCTGTCTCCCTCCCACGAGGGGACCTGCCAGAATCCCACCGCCATGAAGAATTCATGCTTATTTCACTCTCTCACTTATGATCACTTTTGGGTAAGAGGACTCAAACCCTACCCCTTGATTCTGTTGAAAGAAAGGTTGTCTTTCATTCTCAGAGGATCAAGCCCTACATTGAGCACCAGTTATGTGAATCTCTAACAACACATTCAGCAGAAGAAGACAGCTCCATCGCACATGAATAGCCTGTGTTGGTTCAAACTTTGACACCTTGACACCAGGAAGTTTATTTTAGGAATATATGAGTACAGCAGAATTTTCAAGTTTCCTGCTGATAATTAATTCCATATATACTGTTGAGTCCACAGGGATCATGCAATGATGGGGAACAAATCATCAAAGTTTATGAAAACAGAAGCAAACTTTATTTCAGGAAAAAAATAAGAAATAAATCTCTCTGGGGCACATTAAGCTTATCAGCTAGCTGAGACCACAATCAGAGATGGACTTGTAAGGTTGTGGCAATGGGTTGTTTTCAAACTCTGCTTTTTATACAGAAAACAAGCACTAGGCATGAACAAAATAATTTTTATAATCTTATGGTAAAACTCAGATACAAAATGCTTTTCTTCACAATTTTCATTAACAGGATTTTTTTTAGTTAAACTAGTGTTTGTTTTTAGCCAATTGTTTCTCTCTGGTACTTGCTGATGGTGTTTACTGAAGCTCCGTATTCTCTTGATATTGCCAGTTTTGCATACAAGGAAGGGTATGGGACAATGCAAAACCAAAATGTCATGTACATCCCATCATTTAAAAATTAACTCAGCACACATCAGTTGCTGGTCATGAGTGACCAGAGGGTTATCTAAAAGCTGACCCTCAATTTTCAGAATGACCCTCAGTTTGCAGAGGACTGCCTCAGCCTTCCAGACAGAGCTATTGTTGTAAAGCAAAGTAACTCACCATTAATAGTTCATCCTTAAGCTGCTGAGAGAGCTGCTGACAGCCTGCTCTCATTCTTCTAGGCTTACAACTTTATATTGCTTTATTTCTACATTCTTATTTCTGGAATCTACATTTCAATATTCTTATTTTTGGACTCTTCAGTACAACAAAACTTAAGACATGATTACATTGAAACTCTTGTAAGTACAAGTGACATCTTCCATAGAGAAGTTCTATAGATTAACAGAGAAAGTAGGCTTCAAAGTAAACAACTCACAATAGAGAGAGTAGCACTACAGATGAACTGAGGAAAACATAAGAGTTTGGGGGACCCAGGTGTGGCCTAACTATACAGATAGCACAGAGGTTACCAGGCTCTTAACCACGCTTGGGGTATACAAGGTATAAATCTCTTTTGTTGAAGAGACAACACTGTGTGTTTTACATTCCTGGTATCGCTGTGAGCACAAAGACTTCTATGTCCCATACACATAAGATTTCCCCTGTGCATTCATTTACATTGTAAAAGTTGATTACATGGGAAATTTAAGGCAAATAAGGTTCATTGTTAAAACATTAAAAGTTGTCACTTAAAGGCAGGTTAAATAAATAGTATGAGAATACAATAGGCTAGTAAGTAATCTTGTGTCTTAAGTAACCTCAAGGTGCATTATAAATTCAGGCTATGAGGACCAGCAAAATTTCCAATTTCCTAGAATGTATAATGTATAGAATACTGCATCATCACACAATACCCTTGAAGGATTACAAGTCCAAAGTGGGATGGAATGTAAACAACTTAATGTGATTTAAGGCAAAATAACAGACATACTTTGGGATAAACACTAAGTTGATTTGTGGTACCCAGTTAAGGAAGGTTTTATTCCTATTGCATGATATGTTGAGTAAAATGCAATGTTTCAGGCCAAGTGTTTCAAAAGCTGTTTGACTTTGCTTAGCTGTGGACATCTAGCAAGAGGAAAGTGCACTTTCTCATCAACAAAGCATCTAATCAGAGCTAACAGCCAGGCAACTCACAATCATGGTCCATCAAGAGGCACTGAGAGCTGGGTACCAAGGGAAGCACAGTTTCATTGATTTTCATGTAAAATCATGGCTTTAAAATACTATTAAGGGTGGGAAGAATAGCTCAGACATCAAAGTCTGGGCTCACAACTGAACATGTAAACTATTCTTGAAAGGGCTTGAAATGTCAGTCTTCAGGTAATTAGCCTAGACTACCATTATTGTCCTGTCAAATGTCTGCCTAGGAATGAAGTGTGTACTCTAGACTATGGGCTCATTCCTTCACACTTATTAATCAGGAGAGTGGGGAGCTGCTGACCCTTATTGTAACTTTGCAATGTTTTAGGACACTGCTCCCCTCACATGATCCCATTTGCTGTAGAGTAGCCATTCTGCCTTCTGACTGCCACCAAAATTGGGGACAGCAACCACTGAAGCGTCCTAGAATAAGAATATAGAAATATAGTTACCAAAAATAAGAATGTAGAAATAAAAAATGTAAAGTTGTAAGCCTAGAAGAATGAGAGCATGCTGTCAGCAGCTTTCTCGGCAGCTTAAGGATGAATTATTAACAGTGGGTTACTTTGCTTTACAACCCATAGCTCTGTCTGCAAGGCTGAGGAGTCCTCTGCAAACTGAAGGTCATTCTGAAAACTGAGGGTCAGCTTTTAGATAACTTCCTGGTCACTCATGACCAGCAACTGATGTGAGCTGAGTTAACTTTTAAGTGATGGGACGTACGTGACATTTTGGTTGTGCATTGTCCCATCCCCTTCCCTGCTATGCAAAAGTGGCACTATCTGGAAAGTACAGAGCTTCAGTAAACACCACCAGCAAGTACCAGAGAGAAACAATGGGCTAAAAACAGGCACTAGTTTAACTGAAAAACTATGTTAATGGAAATTGCAAAAAAATGGCAATTTGTATCTGAGGTTTTCCTCAAAATTGTAAAAATTCCTCTGAATTTTTGACTAATGTTTAACAACAAAACATTGTTGACTAATGTTTATTGCTTCTTGTTATAAAAAGGGGGGGTAGTCCATAAGCTTTCCTTTGCTACAACCTTACAAGTCCATCTGGGATTGTGGTCTCAGCTAGCTGATAAGCTTTTTGTGTTCCATGAAGATCTATTTTTTATTTTTTAATTTTTTTCCTGGAATAAAGTTTGATTCTGGTTTAATAGACTTTGGTGGTCTGTTCCCCATCTTTGCTTGACCCTCGTAGACCCAACAACACAATAGCATTTTTCAAAACACATCACAGTGCTAGAAGTTATGAGACAAGGTGAGAAACTCACTTGGAACATCATCAAAAGGCCTAGTTCCTCCCAGATACCTTCCTCCCCTTTTTACCAAATGTTAAGACTCTCTGCACTCCATGAATTTGCTCTTGACCACAGCTTGATCACAGCAATTTAGAGTAATGACAAAAATTGTGTAGCCACTGCACATTGCAGTTGAGTCATGCTGTTTTAGAAACTCCTTTGATCGACTAAACTACAAAGTCAAAGCTGGAAGAGGTTTTCTGAAGGGAGGTTTTTCTTCATGGCCAGGACCGATGGGGAAATACAGTAATGCATACCAAGAGCTGGAATATGTTCAGGCTTGTTTTGCTTGCCTATGACCCTGCATTTGGTTTCTAGCATCAAAATAAATAAACCAACCATAAATGCAATCTTACAGGATAGTGATTATGATTAATATTAAAGTACAGCAGGATTTATGATCAGTATTAAGGTACAAACAAGTTTATATATGATTTAATTTCCCACGCCATGCTGGAATATTGACTAATTTGATCTTCTGAAGGTCTTATGCGCACAACCACTGCTGTGAGTTCATGTTTAGAGAATTTTTTGCTCAAGTCCTCCCAATCTCCTGCTCTTGAATTGCAATCTTTATTCCAAAGTGTTTGTGAGCCATTGGTGAAGGGGCTTATAATGCCTCACTTGAGACTGAGCACTCCACAGACACTTATTTTCTGTACATCAATTGTCAGTTTATGTTCTAGCCACCAACTATAGGACAAAGAAACTTCTCTGAAGAGGCCTGAAAGCTACATTAATCTATGAACACAAAAATATGAATTTTGAGACCAGTTTGTTACTATACTCACAGCAAAATAACAGCAACAGGTTCATGCTTGGGGCTAGTGAGCTCCCCAAATATGGGTTCTTGACCATATTTACAGTGCCAGTCATGTGTTTCCTCTTATGGAGCAGACCTTAAATCCAATCAGAATGCAGTTGATTATCCCTATAAGACCCTCATGGCACTCTACGGCCATGTGGATATCTTATCGTGCTGGACATTTTTGTTGCTCACAGGGTTCACTGTTGCACGAGACTGTTACTTTCCTTTCACTCAAAGCATCCTGTATGACCCTTCTCTTACTGTGAAAGCTAACCAGCAGGGAGAAAAAAATATTGGTCAGCACCAAAGGTTTCTCCATGTCCTGTTGCCAATGCATGTGGTATCTTCAGCAAGAGGCTTACAATCAGGTTTTGGTGTAAAACCATAAAAAACAGCAATAGCCTGTGTTGTTTTGGGGACTATAAAATACCCCAATCTGTAGACAGAGGGAAGGTACATCACACCTGGCATTGAGATTTTTATTGGCAGCCAGTAGTTCCTAGGAGGAGCATTTCCCTTATGCATGGTAACTCCAACAAAAATCTTTTATGTGAATCTATATTGTGACTCTTATTTTCAGTATGTATTGTGTTTTTTCCTAGTATTTCTTTTTTATTGAATACCTCTTTGATGTCTTGTTTGACTTTATTTCAACATTTGCTTGCGTTCTTTGAGAATTCATCTAAGAGTTTTCTTTGAATTTTTGAACAATTTATAAACATTCTTTTGAACTATTTGCCTGGGATTTCATCTAATTCACTTTTAATGTAGGGCATTATTTTGGTCTTAGTGAATTTTACCTTCATTTTTAAGGTACTTGTATTTTTGTATTGAGACTATTACATCAAGAGATAATTTTTTGGTTTGATATATTCTTTTGAGCTGGATCATTGTGCAGGCCTTTAATCTCAGCACTTGTGAGGCAAGGGTCGGTAAAGCTCTCTGAATTCAAGACCAGCCTCATCTGTCTACTGAGTTCTAGGTCAACCAAGGCTACATAGTGAAACCATATCTCAAAATAAATAAATAGATACATAGATAGACAGATAAATTTACAACAAAAACCTAAATCATTTGTTTTGATTGACTGATTTAAACCATTTCTTTATTTCTTCGGAGGGAGTGCTTTATTAACCAAAAAAAAAAAAAAAAGGCTTTTGTGTTGGCTTTTACAATAGTTTTTGGCAGCTTGACTGGTACCAGACATGATTCTCACTCCTCTCATAATAGAATATTTGCAGAAAAATCCCTCACTATCAGAGAGCAAATTCACAGTGAAAATATAAAGATAGTCAAATAACAATTGGCCACTCTAAGTGCCAATAATTTTAAGAAGAGAGAGGAACCCCAATGATAGTGTGTATACTAATATATTGGTTTTTTAAGACAGAAGTGGAAAATAAAAAGAAGAAACAACAGCAAAGAAAAGCAAGTAAAAAGTTGGAGTAACACTAGTAATTAATATTGGGTGACAGAGGAAAGCCAAAGGAGGGAACATGTATGGAAGATGGGATGATCAGCACATTTGATTTGGTGGTGAGACAGGTTAATTTTTGCTTGATACCAACAAGTCTCACTTGGAAGAGGGCACATTAAGAAATTTTCTCCAACAGATTGATCAGTGGACTATCCTTGAGGTACGTTCTTGATTAATGATTAAATTAAGAGGGCTCAGTCTGCTGTTGACTGTGCTACCCTTAGAGAGATGGTTCTGGGTTTTATAAAACAACAAGTTGGGCAAGACTGAAACATGTTTCAGTGCTTGCATAAGTATGAGTTTTACAGACAAGATACAAAGAAGATATAAATAATGCTTGTAAACATACTATTTAATCATTCATTGATGATTAGATGCTTACTCGTTAAATACTGATATGGTAAATGAAGACAAGATAAATTATTCTCAGCATTATTTAAGAGTGTATTTCAGTGAACTCCTAACAACAAATTGTAACTATTTATTTCTACAGAAAAAACTATTAAAGATGTTAACATTCACTGGAATTCACACACTGTGTTTAAGCCTTTAAATGCAGGAACCTTAATGTGTTGCATATTCTAAGAATAATGGACTTATGGCCAAATTCCAAACACCAAAAGCCATGTATATTTATGTGCACAGATAACATCACACCAATATGAATGATTAGTTCAATTCACTGCAATGGTTTTTCTCAAAAGCAGCAAAAATAAACAAATTCTCTTACGTTCCATCTTGACTTCTTTCCTTGGCCTCTTCCCTGGTATGTTCAACTTTCCTCTTGGGCCCAGATAATAAATTTTCCAAAATCTCCATGGGGATTTTCTATCCTAGAGAGACGAGTGTTCATGTTCATTTTGCTCCTACCTAGATGCCCCAACCTCATTATCTCCTTTGAATTATGAATAAGAACATAAATTGGGGTTGCGGAGTCAAATGTCGTGTTGCTGTCTCTGTGACTTGTTACATATTTTGGAAGTTGTTTGATTGCACTTCCTAATCACTCAGGTAATGTTATTTCCCTTCTCAGATCTTTGATTGGGTTGAAGATTAGATAAATGTACTTAGTTACTTTCTTCTCAAGACTTGGCCAATTTATTGACTGCATAAGAATTAAGTTAGTTGACTGAGATGGAGGGGGGAGGGCCTTGGGCTTCCCATAGGACAGGGTGTCCTGCACCATCGTGAGGAAGCAGGGGGAGGGTGGTGGGGGAGCGGGAGGGCCGGGAACAAGGGGAGTAAATGTAAATTTTTCTTTTATCAATAAAATAAAAAAAAAAAGAATTGACTATGCTAACACTTACCTGTGCTCAGAACAAGAAGATCTTGAACTTCCTTAAGAGAATAAGGTAAAGTGATATTCAATAATTTAGTATTTTGACCCGAGTCTAACATATCTTATTGATTTTGTTAGTACCAGTTGTATGTGTATACAGAACTGTATTATAATAAATAGTAAGTAGCTAAGGATCACCTCAAATCCAACCTTGCCTACTCTCTCCAAGAACCAGGACTTAGCACCTGCATTCTTTCTTTATGTGTCTTTAAATCTTTATACTACATTTACATAGATAGATTCACATGAAGTACAGCATTAATCCTTCAAAATAATTGGTACCATATTCTGCATATTCTTTCACTAATGACTTATGCATGCACTGTGTTTATAAGACTAATGCATTGTAACATTAAAATCTTCAGTCGTCAAACTCAATCATAGTTTGTTATCCATTCCTTGTAATCATGTGGTTTCCAGATTTAAACTATTACTAACAGTGTGCTAATAATTACATAACACTTATCATTCTTTCTTCCTTCCTGTGTGATTCAGTTTTATGTGACTATCTTATAAAAGTCATTTTCTGACTTAAATGAGGATCTTTGTTGACGAGTAAAATTTACCCATTACAGTATCATTCATGGTACATATCTGATTTTCAAACTGTGCAGTTTGATTTTTATTTAACATACCTTTATTCTTCCTTCTTTTCTTCCTACTATAAATTGTCTTCATCAAATCTCATTGCATACATGCACAATACCTTTCACATTTAATAAAGATACTTAACAAAATCTAAATTTATTCTCTCAAATTCTGAAGCCAAAATATAGGCAAATATATATACTCTATCTGAAGTCCATAGGGACAGACCTGTTCTCTGTCTGGAGCATCAGACAGAATACTGATAAATAAATAAATTTCTGTAAAATCAGCTTATTAAATTTAGATTTTTTTGTTAAGTATACATGTTAAATATAAAAGGTATTGTGCATGTGCACACATTCTCATGAAAATTTTATTAAGTCATTTAAAAGTCTTGGTGTCCCAAGAACTGCAGAGGAATGACTCCGATATCTGCCTCTCTTGTCACATGCTTTCCCTCAGAGGTCTCTGTGCTTTCTATGTGATTATCTTTCCTGTATATTTAATGCAGTTTGTCAACCAGGTTTTCTAGTGGGATATGAAGTGTAGATGTACTGAAAATGTACATTATATGACTCCCAAGTTTTATTGTATTATCATATTCCCCTCCAAATCTAGCTGCTAGAAAGAAAAGCAAAACAAAACAGAACAGGAAACATTCTAATACTTATTTCCATCTCATCCCAGTCAAGATGGTTATCACTGACAAAACAAAAAAAAATAGCAAAAATCAAGAGTATGTAGAAAGGAGACACGGTTGAAATGCATAGGAAACAAGAATGGAGGTTCCTCAGTAAACTAAGAGACAAACACGTTCCAGATGCCACACCCTGGACGTAACTCCAAAGAAATTAGGCAGTTATGATGGAGACACATGCATTCCCATGTTATAACTACATCATTCAGGTCAGCAAAATCTTACTCTCTCCCCAGGCACTCTTTGACAAATAATGGGAAAAGGAAATGTGTTATATGGACAAAATAGAGTTTTCTTATTGTTGACAAAATTTTATTAAATGCGTAAAGTCGGTGGAACAGAATTTATCCTGTTAAATAATACAATGCAGTCTCAAAAAGATAAATGTCCTATATGTGAAATTTGATTATAAGCTTGGGTATGAAAATAAAGCAGGAACTATTAAGATTATGAAAGAGGAAAGGTATGAGAACTAAAATGGGTAACAGTGGATATATATGATCAAGGTAAATAAAATGCATGTATTGAAATTACATAATAGACCATATTATTTTAATCTATACTGATAAAATTGAAAATTCAAATTACAAAACTCTTAAATGTCCAAATGCAACAAATTCCAAATCAAAAAATATTCTTAGCATCTTCTTTAGAAGTTAAGACTAGAAATTGTCCAGCTGAACAACAAAAGCTCAGGAAAACATATTTTAGTAATCACTAAAAGAATCCAAATAAATTTTAAAATAGTTAAAAAAAAACCTTGCATAAGAATGAGGAACCATAGCTCATTTTAAAATCAGGACTCTGTTGTGTCCTTTATTGTTTACTATTTTAAATTCCTACTAATTATTGTTAGCAACAAATTTGGATGCATTCAGAAATGTACATTATAGGACTTCCAAATTTTATTCTGTTATCATATTACCCTCCTGAAGCATCATCCTAATTTGTCTTAATAATAAAAACCTGATATTGGGGTAATAATAAAAATCAGATATTGGGGTAAAGGCTGAAAATTCAGAGACGTTATGAACCAGCCACAGTCACCTCTTACCGCTCCAACTCCTCACACCAAAGAGGGCTGAGCTCCTGTCGACACTCAGCCTTATCACTTCCTTTCTGACTGTACCGACCTCCAGCCCTCTGTGATTAACTAGTGGGGAGCTCCACCCTCTGATAACCAGGCACGATTTATTTGTCAGAAAACAAACAAAATATCACATTTCCCCTTTTGTCTAAAATAAAAAGAGAAAGCTCTGAATAATAGAGAAACTACATATACAATAAGTACAATAACCATATACAATATATACAATCAAGAATTACATTAGCAATGTCTAGTCCATTAGCATTTGACAAAATCAGAGAAAATACTTAATTTTCTATCCTATCTGGTGAGTCCAAAGTGTTGTAAATAATTCACTTCCTATATTAACTTGTATTGCCAATCCAAATCTAACAATTTTATGTCTCTCAACCTTAACCACTTTACACCTCTTCAGTGAAATTATTTTCGAAATTGTTCAGAAGGAAAACTATAACTATTCAGTCTTCAACTCCATCAGAGACCTAAGAAGGAAATATTATTAACTGAGTAATCAGCAAGTACAAGGAAGTGACTTCCAAAAAATGTAAGAAATGACAGAAACAGCTGGTTGCCAGGACAGTCACACAAGTTTTGTCTGTAACATTGGGACATTGTATCTGTCTTTGGCTTAGATACATCTGACAGACTTTTATGTGAAGCGGGATATTCTGAAGGGTTGTCCTACCTTGTCTGGGCAAAGTTCAGTAGTAACTTTCTTTTGTGTCCGGCCTGTCCAATTTGCCTGAGCAGTTGAGGCAAGGGCACTTTCTTGCCCAGTGGCTAACTTTTGCCACAAAGAAAGTAAATACCATTTGGTGTTCCTTTGATGACCACCATCTTCTCTGAAGTAGATTGGTGCTGTCAGGAACAGACATGTCTCATTGCCATTTAAAAAAAAGAGAAACCTAAATTATTTAAATATCTGAAATGTCATATTTTACAGATTCTCTGAAGTGTTTGAAGGCCACCTGTCTACCTAAAATATATCTCTGTTTGACTGTGAAAACATATCTGACATGACCACAAGCTTAATTATATAAATGGTGACTAACTACTAACATGCATTTTATTATCTTAAATTGTTTGTAATAATTAAATGGGCTGTATAGATATAATACCATGAATAACATTGAAATATATGTATAGTATGTTCTAACAAAAATAACCTTAAATTTGTATCAATATATAACAATCTTTATCAATATAAAATATTTAAAGCTAATAGCTGCTATTGGTTTAAAAGTAGATTCAAAAAATTACCTTAATATAGTATCTTATCAATATGTCCTCTTTCTCATTCCAGAATAGAGTCAATAATACACTCTGTTATCCTAACATTTCTATATCCCCCTTATTTCATTTTAGAACAAGAAAATTGAATTTACTCTCCTTTGTTCAGCTATTTTTCTGATCATTACCAATAACATCTTGTAAGAACCCACCTAAATGATGACAAATATTCATAACCCATTGTGGTGTAGGAGGTGCTTCTTCATTTGTATTGCTTTCATTGGTTGAATAAAGAAAACTGCCTTGGCCTTTTGATAGGGCAGCCCTTAGGTAGGCAGAGTAGACAGGACAGAATTCTTGGGAAAAGGGAAGTGTGGCAGATGCCATACTTCTCTGGCTCAAGATAGACATTGATTAGACTCATGCTGATAAACCATGGCTCGTGGTGATGCACATATTACTAGATACGGGTTAGACTAATATGTTAGAGTTAGCCAACAAGAGGCTAGAGCTAATAGGCCAGGCAGTGTTTAAATTAATACAACTTCCATTTGGTTATTTCGGGTATAAGCTAGCCAGGGCCAAAAGCAGGCCAGCGGCTGGGAGCCAGGCAGGAGCCGGGTGCAGGAAACGTGGCCTGCGCCACTTACTACACATTGAATGACCAAAAACCACACACTTCAACTCTTCAGAATGTGGATGTCATGTTCTTAAAATTACTTCCTGATGTCTGGGGGCAATGGCATCTTTAGGGAAGCATGAAAAATTTCTGGTTAATTGTCAAGTCCCAGGAGAGCTAACTATACCATTTGGTGTTCAGTCTCTGTATAATGGGAAAATGCAGGGATTATCTCAAGTCCTGAACAGAGTAGTCTGTGAGGCTGGATAATCCCAGCTAGCCACTTCAAAAGTGTTCTGAGCAATTTGTAGTCCAAAGTCAATCTTTAGGTAGTGTTTGTCAGCCTAGTGGTGTTATCATAATCCAGGTAGAATTGTTGTGGGGTCCCATCCTCCTTTTAGACACTTCAAAGGTCATTGTTAGGCATGGTGGGTCATGGTTCCCTGCATAAAACTTAAACATTTTGAATGTCATGTGCAGCAAATCTCAAAGTGGTAAAGGGATCAATATTTGTTATGAATATCCAGAGTACAAAAACTTAATTGCTAATTACATGATAGAGACTCGAATCCAAAATCATGTACAGGAAACTAGATGAAGACTTTTTTCTAGAATTATTTATTACTCTATATGACTATGAATATCATGACAAAAAGTTTAATATATGTATATATATTAATCTTACAAATTTTGAGATAATATTTATACCTTGAGAAAAGTGTTGAAGTGCAAAATAAAGCCCAAGGGAATATGAGATTAATGGAAATAAAACAGTCCTTAAATTTTGGTTTCATTCTGTCCCATATCTGATGACTCTCCTGACATGAGATAGAAATTTTGGATTTTAGTTTAACAAGCTTGCTTGGGTTTAGAGGAGAGAGCCACACTTCAATTCCAAAGCCAGATTTAATTTTTAATTGAACTGTGACAACAAAAAGACCATTTGTATTATGAGTCTGTAGTGAACAAGAGAAACAAACATTTGAGAAGAATTATGTAATTTTATCCTGTTGAAGATGTGATATACCAATAGGACAATTTACTCTTTTTCTTAGGACATTTGTTTCTGGACAAGTTGTTATTTTTCCTCAGATATCTCATTTGTTCAGGGTTCTTCAGATTATTTAGCTAGATGGCTTCATTATTCTGAAGAGACAAAAACAAAACCCTCCCCAACCCTAATTTTGGGGAGGTTCCCTTTTGGGTTATATCTGATCAAATGAAAAGCATTTGTCAATTTTATAAATTAGTTAAGATTGAATGGCCATGCTTTTTTATGAACTATCATCCCTCTAATCAAGAGGTCTCTCCTGTAGAGATCTAATCTTTATAGTATTTGCTTTATGGCCTCACCTGAAATTTTTGTTTTATCTTCTAAATCTGTTTTATCATCCAGAGCAATATAGTTTTTGACAATAAGCATTAGGTTCTTTAATTGCTATGGGAAGGAGTTTCTCCCATGGTGACAGGGAATTACTAAACCAAATTTGATAGGGGGGCCTGAAAGAAGCTCCCCATGGCAAATATTTGCCTTGTCTACCTCTTGTTGATCTACATTCATTGGTCCAATGTTGGCCTTTGTCTCACCTTCTGCATACTCAAAAATGAGGGGCATTCTGTTTGAATTATGCTTAGAAAAAACATTGTTTCTAGGAAGGCCCTGCATCCAGTCTATTTTTAGGTGACCTTATTTGCTACATTTAAAATACCTGATATTTTGATTTTTCTTCAAGTTTTTGGAAATCACCTCTGCTATCTCAGCATCATCATGGTTATGAGATTCAGTATTGATTGTATTTTAGATCCATTCCTCTATGGGTGCTGATATTGCCTAATCACCCATCTGTGAATTAGAATTTTTAAAAGGCAGATATTTAATAATAAACTACTCAAACATATAGAGTGAGAATTTAAGTGAACTTTAATTTGTCAAACTATATTAAAGACTAGTTTAAATTTGAAAATATTTGAAAAAATTTAAATCCTTTGCAATCGCAACGTAAATACAAACAAACTTGAACAAATAAGTTTAAGGACTATCCATAGCAACAATAAAATCATCAGAATGTGGATAGGCATGTATATGGGAGGGATCTCTGGGTAGAGAGAGACATGCAGGGATTAAGATCTTGTGTCTCAGGAGGTTGTCATCCAAGGGAGCAGAAAAGAAACAAATTAAAAGGAAAGAAAGAAAACCTTTGAAATAGTCAAGGGATCATGCCTGTAGCCTAAGTCCCTACTTGTACAAGACTCAGCATCCTCAATTCTGGACGGTGACAGCAGTATCTCACTACAATGTTTGCATGTTCATCAATGTCCATTCTTTAGTTTTCTTCCTTTGGCGAAATCTATTTACAGTCTATGTTTAGCATCCCAGTTTTAGAAAAATTCAGGAAGGCCACGAAGTCAATCTTTTTCAAAAATCACTCCTTGCTGCATTGTGAGACGTCAAGGACCTAACAGTACCCATCTCAACACCTCCTCAGTGTTGCCTGCTGGAGGTTGTGGTTGAGGTCATGAGCCTGATGGAAACCTTCTACATACCCCGAACCATCACGAGCAAGAGGCCTGTAAACAGAGACTCTTAAGTTTCTGTTGCAGTAATAAAGTGACTTCATACCATTTCTCAGGCCCTGGCTTTAATCTTTGGCAGTTCCCTCCCAAAACATGGAACCTAAAAAACATTAGTACAAAAGAATTTTTCTGGTAGCAAATATATATATATATATATATATACTCTCATTTGATGTTAAGTCTGAAATGGACAGAGATAGGTATTATAGTTTAATGAACCAAAACAATAAGCTGAGATACATTAAGAAAAATATCATCATCAACACTTGAAAATAACAATGAAGATATTGTAGAATGAATGCATTTATACATATGGTCATTAAAGTATATTACAATATGTCACAACATAACATGACAGGTGATATGGGAACAGAGAACTTTCTTAACCTTCCTCCTGGTACACTAGGATATTGACTTGACATTGAGTTGTGCTTCCTTAACCCTGCAATGATATAGAAGCTCTGCAATGGGCTCCAGGTCCATTTTATTTCATAAATTTCTTAGAAACCCTGCAGTTGTGCCTGCTTTCCCCTCCCCCATTGCACCTTGACATCACTGATGTTAGTACTTACCCAGAATGCCTCAACTTCCTTCCCCCTCATGAGTGCCTCATGATTCAAGTCTCTCCTTCCCTAAGCCCTTGACATTTTTTCCAAAGCCAAAGTTGAGAAGTCTTTTACTGGTTTCCCATTCACTTGAATTTTTTAAAAGTGTCTCTTATCTACCAAGTTTTACTCTAGTTCTAATTAATCCAAGATCAAAGTACTATGAGGGCATAAAATTGAACTAAGATTCTCATGACCCTGAGGAGAGTATATCATTGTGCACGAGAAATGTGGAAGGTTGTCGAAGAATTCACAGAGCACTTGAAAATTGCAATCCAGTTTCCCAGTGACAGGGGAAAACTACCCCTTGAGTATTTCTTAGGTGAAATCAATTCTTGAATCATACTTTTCTTTTTATACTCATGGTATATAGCCTTTTGATGGGTGAAATTCTCCAAACATATTTAGTCAACAAAGATTTATGTCCAAGTGCTGTGTACACTGAATTTGACTATACTTTATTGAAAGATGAAGTACAAACAAGAGGCAAGGTCCATGGCTGAAAAGCTCATCAGTCAATATGAACACTGACAGAATTTAAAGACTAGCTCCTCACCCTGCCACAATTCAGAAAGCAATTACAAAGACAGATTTAGCTCACAGTGCAAGAAACACTAATATCTACAAAGTGAGTGGAAAGTCACTGTCCCTTCTCATAAAAATAAATCTAGTACAGAGTATTGAAGCATGATTAATAAAGTCTCAGAGAAAGAAACTGGGGTTCAAGCTAAAGATCCAAAAAGCAAAGCAGCCAATCACTGGCTCTTATCTTGACTTCAGTCCAAAAATGATGATCCTGGCTCCAGGAATCTCAGAATGAGACTATGTCTGTGAGCTGTCTTCTCCCATTTTTCTAAGGCTATGATTAAATGTGTGAATGACTGGGATTAAAGGCAAGCTCTACCCAGTTTCTGTGGTAACTAGTGTGGCTATTGGGATTAAAGGTGTGTGATACCACCACCTGGTCTGTAAGATTGACCAGTTGGGCTGTTTTACTCTCTGACCTTCAGGCAAGCTTTATTTATTAAAATACAAATAAAATGCCACTGCAGAGCATACAGACCATCTTACCTCATAGCACAAAGCCTGTTGGAAACAATTCAGAGTTGTTTTTGTCTTCCCAGTACCTGTTTTATTAAAGTATGTTCTGATCCAGCATCTTTCAAATAAGAAACATAGCCTTAAGAGCTAAGTGTGTGAGTGGAGCTGCTAGATATAAGCACATCATGTACGTTCTTTGCCAAAACAGTAAACAAGATACATCAAAGGAAAGTCAACAATATTTCTGCAAAGCAATAGTTAACAGATACACAGCCTTAGACAGCTCGAAATGAGCTTCACTTCGTCAAATAAATTTTTTACAGACGACAATTTAGAATTCTTCCTTATGGCACAGGTGAAAGCCACAATTCTTTACTCTCTCGCTTATTATTCTCAGAAAGAATGTTAAATAGCTATGCACCCAGTGAATGAAAATGAGGAGATGGTCACTCCTAGATATGGTGGTGGAGAAGGTTTTTATTATAGATTTGAGGAAGAGAACAGTCTGAGGCATCTGGAAGAGTCGAGACCAAACATGGACAATGGATCAAACCAGGCCTTGGAGGGTGGTGAGAGAAAGAAGGGATCAACTGGCCTGAGAGAGGAGTCACAGACAAAGAGAGAAGGGGTAGCCAAAAGAGCACATGGGAACTAAAAGAGAACATAACAAAAATGACTGAGTTACATGTGGATCAGAAGCTGCAAAAAGGAAGAGAAGCTCAGTCCCTAGGCTGGAGAAGTTTAGGGGAAGGGGAGGGGAGAGAAGAGCTTGGAAGAGCCTATGGTACTGAGTGAGCTCTATCCCAGGTTTCTTTGCTACCTGACATTTCAGTCTCTTTGTTGATGCTAAGGTGTGACACACTTTCTTCTATAACTACTTTCTGATAAAATTGGGGTATTGTTTTGGTGTAGAAGGGTCCATCTTTATTTCTGTGCTTTGATTGGTTAAATAAAGACTCTGCCTGGCTTGTAAGATAGGTCAGCCCTTAGGTGGGTGGAGTAGACAGAACAGAAGTTTTGGGAAGAGAGAAGGAAGTGAGTCCGTTGCCATGAGGCTCCCAACGCTGATTGATGTACCTTAGAACTGTCCGGTAAGATCACCACCTCGTGGTGACACAGAGACTTTTATAATGGGTTAGTTTAGATGTGAGAGCTAGCCAAGAAAAGGCTGGAGATAATGGGCCAGGCAGAGTTTAAATGAATATAATTCTCATGTGGTTATTTCGGGCATAAGCAAGCAACCAGCGGCTGAGCAGGCCGGCGGCTGGGGGCTGGGAGCCAGGTGCTGGGAACATAACCCACACGTCTCCCCCATTTACAACATTTTGGGAGACATGAAGACTCAAATATTGGTCAAAGATGGGAAGGGAGAAAGGATTGCTCCCCAGGTTCTCTGTGAGTACCTTTTAGAGCAATGTGGAGAGCAGGCTCCAAAGGACCATGTAGGGCGGGTGCATTGCAGTTTTAGAATGGTTAACAGTCTTCAGTTGATTGGAAATCTGGAACATATATAAAGTAAGTAAGGATGGAAGGTAAAGTTAAGGAATTTAGGGGAATTATTTAGCTTAGATATATCCTTGAAGCTTCCAGGCTCATGGGTCCTAGTAGTTGGGGGAGGTGAGGAGTCCTAAGACCAAGGGAAGGAAAAGGGAGCCCACCATTAGGAAAGTGCAGGTGCTGAAACTTAGGGTGTTGATGAACAGAAGTACTTATGTTGAATCTATTTGACCTGTGAGGGTGGATACACTTTTGACTTCCTGAAGCTTGTAAGAATTTATAAAAATAGATGAAAGTTTTAGACATATTAGTGTTACCACAGTACTGACTGGAATATACACTGTAGAAAATCATTATACTGACACCATTGAGTCATAGTAAAATCTTGGGGAATGCAAAGAAATGGGTTAAAAACATTAACACTTTTTCCAGGATGCTAGAAATATAGATTGGAGAGAGATACATTTTATCATGACTGAGAATCAAATTTAAGTCTATGCTTAGAAGACAGTCAAAGGAAATTTAAAAATTTGACCTTTTTGAATATGATAACAGGAGTCAGGGCTTGACTAGGCCTAGATAAACAGCTTATCAGAACTCCATTGACAAATGTCAAAACTATGAACTTTAGGTTTTAATATAACAACAGTGTAGTGAGAAGGAGAAATAGGAAACATTTTTTTCTTTACATATACCCTGAATCATTTCCTTAGATATTTACAACTTACATTTTCAATTCATGTACCTTAAATCATTTCCTTAGACCTTTTTTCTATTTATCCAATCATTTACCATGAAACACTGGTGGTCCATTACTGACAGCAGTCATTGCAAAAACAAGCTTTCTTGAGAAAAATAGTTATTTTTTTTAAAAAAAAACAAACTTATATTGAAACCTGTTTTGTGAGTTTATCTTTCAGTGTGAAGTCTACCAGCAAGATAAACTGTGTCTTTGCCTGCCTTTTGCATCTAGAGATCTAGTATCTCTAGAAAAAGGTGAAACTTGATTTTACATATGAAATTAATTGACCAGGCAGCTGCAGCCTTGGGGAAGTAGCTGACTTGCTTGCTGCTATTAATATAAAACTACAGTTAGACATTAACTTTTGGTTCCATCAGATATCTGAGAAGGATACATTATAGCAAGGAGTATAATCCAAATGGCCTGCGTATCAATTGAAGTGATAGACTTACCCTGGGTTCCCACTGTCTCAATGGTTTAGGAGGAGGACAGAGGTCATTGGTCTTCAGCTGTCACATAGAACAGCATTGAATCTTTACATGCTGCACAGGGCAGCATAGACATTCAGCTGCCAGATCTAGAAAGTGCAAGAGATTTTCCTGTGTAGGGGAAACTTGGAAAAACTGACCTACTTTGGGGAGGCAGAGTAGAGGCATCAACCCAACAGTGTCCACCATTTGTACAGGGCCTTGGCAGTGGGCAGGGTATGGGCAGTTCTTGGCCAAGTGATTAGTGTTCCCACACTTCAGGTGGATTTGTTGGTGGACATCACTTTCTATGGAGACCGCAGGGTTGTCACTAGAAGCTGACATTTCTATCTATTATCGGAAACCTTTTCATTAAACAATTTAAATGTTATACTTAGCAGATCTCTGTATTGTTTCAGGACCATTTCCTATGAAGTATATATAAATACACCTGATTTTAAGCAAATTTTAATTATCTTTAGTTACTTGTTCTAGGTTTAAGCTTGAAACATCAGGGGGCTAAATAGGGCTTGTCACTCTAGATGAATTTCATTTGTACTGAGCATGCCTGTGACCATAGTTCTAGGCACCTTAAAGAATCTGACCACTTATAAGGTAGCTGAGCATTAACTTGCATGCTTTAATTGTCATTAACAGCTTGCAACAAGTTAGTAGCTCTTACAAGATTAGGATTGTACAGCTTTATCCCTGTTAGATTTGAGCCTTCCAATTTTGAGTTGAACATTTAACTGAAATTCTTTTAGCATCAAAATAAAACCCTAAACCATAAATGCAGAGAGTGGAAACTTTACTTTTCTGATACCTGTTTTAGTGCACCAGCACATAAGATGAGTTTTTTTTAAAACTCAGTTTACCCAAATAGCTAAAGCTTAGTAAAGTTAGCAAAGACAAAGAAGCTAGACATGTATCTTCAAGTTAGTTACTGTCAACCTGAGTACACCGTAGGAGTTAATATACCTTATTTGTCAAAATACCTTACTCAAATCATGTGTCTCTCCCAACATTCTCAGTTACTGGAACCTACTATGTTCTCTGGGACCCCACCCCAAGAGCAGTTCTGTACTGAGACACTTATTTATCTCCCTTTACTGGAAGCCTCCCTTCTCACAAAAGCATCTCCCAGTTAGTCCACCTTTGCAGTAGCTGTCTCCTTCTCTACTGGATCCCTCATTGTTCTCAGCTCCTTTCTAGAGCTTCCTTGCATCTCCCAAGAGCTGCAGTTGGGCAGCTTCTCTAAGCCTTCAAGGCTTCTATGACATAGGTTCAGGCAGAGTTCCTGTCTGTGACCTTTGTCTCTCACCGAACCTCATTCTCCTTTTTCTCTCAGTTCCCTCTTGGACTTATTGGAGCCCTCCTTATAGTGGAGTTAATTTCACAGCCCTTTCTCCCCTTTTCCTCAGACTCAGAGGTTTTAATAAAGCATCACCATGTTACTGCAAATGGCTTGGTGTCAGTACAACCAGATAAAAATTTGGCACATTCTATTTTGAAATAAAATAAATAAGTAAAAGCTATTCCTTGCTCGTGGGAGCCACCGACAGCGGCGCGCATCATGGACTTCCACCTGATTTCGCGTGGCAGCAATATCATGGACATACACAGGGCAGCAGAGATTATCAGCATCAACATGCCCTCTAGTGGCAGCACAGATCACGGACATCAACATGGTCTCCCAAGGCAAAATGGACTAGGGACATCAACAAGACTTTTGGATGCAGTTGGGACACAACAGCCTCTTGGTAGGAGCATATAACAAGGACATCAGCATGGTCTCACACATTATGCTGGACCCGCAGACATCAACATGGCCTCTGGCAGTAGCAAACACACACACACACACACACACACACACAGAGAGAGAGAGAGAGAGAGAGAGAGAGAGAGAGAGAGAGAGAGAGAAGTCTTGGTTTCTGGTATCATGGGGCTGGTGGTAGTCAGAATGATTGTGTGACTGGGCAGTCTATCCAGGGGCAGAATCCATGAGAGCCCTAGGCAATGGCACATCACCCTGTCCTTGCTGCTGGCTGCACTTTCCTGTACCTCGGTGCAGCCTGCAGACAGCACCAAGGTCCATCCTCTATTCCCCCAAGCAGAGCAACCAGCTCAAGCTATAGCAGCAGCAGCTATAGCTACGTGTCCTGCCCTTGGGCCTAGAGGGTGGCAATCCCAGTGGCCTGAGGATTAGCCCTAGTCACAAACGACATGCTTCTTTGCCCATCGAGTGCACTCTCCCGTGTCTATTGTCTCCTCTGGGTAATGGACTGTGCCCTGTAAGATGAAATATATCCTTTCTTCTCACTCATCCCCTCAACCAAAGATTTCTTCTTGGAATCACAAAGTCAGAAAGTTTCAGCAGAATGAAANAGAGAGAGAGAGAGAGAGAGAGAGAGAGAGAGAGAGAGAGAGAGAGAAGTCTTGGTTTCTGGTATCATGGGGCTGGTGGTAGTCAGAATGATTGTGTGACTGGGCAGTCTATCCAGGGGCAGAATCCATGAGAGCCCTAGGCAATGGCACATCACCCTGTCCTTGCTGCTGGCTGCACTTTCCTGTACCTCGGTGCAGCCTGCAGACAGCACCAAGGTCCATCCTCTATTCCCCCAAGCAGAGCAACCAGCTCAAGCTATAGCAGCAGCAGCTATAGCTACGTGTCCTGCCCTTGGGCCTAGAGGGTGGCAATCCCAGTGGCCTGAGGATTAGCCCTAGTCACAAACGACATGCTTCTTTGCCCATCGAGTGCACTCTCCCGTGTCTATCGTCTCCTCTGGGTAATGGACTGTGCCCTGTAAGATGAAATATATCCTTTCTTCTCACTCATCCCCTCAACCAAAGATTTCTTCTTGGAATCACAAAGTCAGAAAGTTTCAGCAGAATGAAAGGATACATTTGATATAAAAATAACATAAAAGCTCTGGACCTTATATATGAAGAACTTCTACAGCTTGGTTATAAAAAGACAAAATTACATGACTAAAAGTGCTAAAGAGCTTACCTACACCAACATCTTCTCATAGAAGTATTTGAGATCTCAAAAGTTTTAGACATAAAGAACATGCAAACACACACACACACACACACACACACACACACAAAACCAAAACAATAGTTTACTTATCTCTCTTTAACTAAAATAACACCTGTGCTGCTGAAAACAGGATGAACTGGGATTCCCTTGCCTTGCTGGTGGGTGTGTCCTGTGGTGCAAAGACATTCACAGTATATGAATGCAGAAACTCAGGTACATAGATCAGCAGATGTGACAAGTGCTTATTCTAATGAGAGCAGCTAGACACAGTCACATCTCAAGTCATATAACATGTATGAACTGTCCAGAACTGGCAAATCTACAGAGACAGAAAGCAGACTGCAGGGTTTTAGGGGCTGTGGGTTGCTGATGAGTGACTGTGTAGTAAATATAGACTTTGGTTTTCAAGCGACAAGTGGCTGGCTAAAACTAATAACGCACTAATGTTAGGAAACTATCTACCTTGAAATTATGTTTGTTTATTTTAAATGAATTTTATCTGTTAAAATGAGGATGTCTTATGTAGTACTTTAAAGTTATGTCAATAACTTTGTCACTCGAAGCTTTTCATTGACTTCGAAAAGATTTAGAACTCTGATGTCAAGTATAATTTTGACTAAGTATCTGGTGCAGTTTTATACTGAAGTCCATAGAAATGACTACAATAAATTTTAGGATGACAATACAGAAATACATACAGTATTAATTTCTAATCATTATCTTTTGCACTAGATCATAATTCCCTAATAGAGCAGTAAAATATGTTTATTAGATATTCACAGATGTAAACTGGCATATCCCAAGTATTAACTTAGCTTATTGAATAAGTAAAACAACTATTTTCTTTAGGGTATCTAGAACTAAAAATGCTGTATGATTTCAATTTTCTTAACAGCTGACTAATATTCAGTTGTGCAAATGTGCAGGGAGCCTAGTTAAACGCCATTACAACATGGCGTTTATTACCTTGTAGCTCGGAGGTAAACAATTCCATAATAGGTAATGTCCTTTGGACTACGTGTCCTATGCTTTGCGCATGAGCATAGTATGTGTGTCCTTAGCCTATCCCGTGGCACCTGGTGCTGGCAGAGCATCGGTAGCCAATCCTGTGGCGGCCCGTATATCTTTTCCCTGTATAAGCAACTGCTTTTTAGTCCTCGGGCCCTTCTCGCTTCCAGCTCCCCTTTCAACCAAGATGCTCCGCAATAAAGCATGATTGGAAAAGAATCCTGAGTCATGGTTGTTCTTCCTCGCTGGTCGAGGAGTTCGCTGCAGCTGGTGCTGAAACCCGGGACCTTCAGACACCTAGAGGGGCCGAGGGGATTCAGAACTCCACACATGGAGCAGCAGAAGGTAAGTCTCTTCAGGTATGCTGATTGCTGGGGTAGACCCCCTTGTGTATGGCCTTGTTCTTATGCTAATGTTTGTAATTGTCCTTGCCTGTTGTCTCTGGTTGCCCTGCATAAGCCTGGTGAGGAGTGTCTGTGTTGTTCTGATCGAATGTGAGTGAGAGTGAAAGTCAGTGGTAGATAACACAGCTTTTCTTGGAGAGAAGGTTAAAAAAAGCCTCTGTAGATAAAGCGGTGCCTTCCTCTAACCCATGGGTAAATCACTCGTAGATAAGTGTGCACCATGGGAAACTCTCAGGGGGAAGGCCCTGGAGCCTGTGACTGTGATATTCATGCCCCCCTACAAGATCTCAACAGACACAATTAAGAAAATTATAAAGGATTTTGATAAGATAGCACCATGGTTTGCAGTCTCGGGGGACCTTACTTTGCCCTCTTGGGATAAGTTGGGTAGGGACCTTGAGCAGGCTAAGGAGGAGGACAGGATTGGTAAGGGCACTCTGCCTTTTTGGAGGCTAGTTCGTAACTGCCTTCAATTTGGCCGCAATGAAGAGATCATTAGGGAAGGGCGCAAGGCATTAATGAGACAGACACCAGGACAGCTTATCAGAGTCAGATTCTAGAGGAAAGGAAATAGTTAGGCCTAAAAGAAAGAAGGAAAAGGTCAGGGAAAAGGAACAAAAGGAAAAGAAAACGGAAAAATCAAGGATAAATGAAATAAAAATAAATCAGAGGTTAGGAAAAAGGAACAAAAGAAAAAAAGAGGAAAAATTAAAGATAAATGATAAAATAAAAGAAAAATCAGAGCATTTGTATCCAGTTCTTGAGGAGTTTGCAGATGTAAATCTGTCAGACGATGAACTGGATTTGGAGAAAAAAGAGAATTTAGAGAAAGCTGCCGCTATCTATGAAGAGGAAAGATGTGGGCGGCGGTGACCCTCTGCATACAATGTTCCTGCTGGGGAGAGCGGGAGGCCAAAGGTGCCTCTGGAATCCTGCTCACCCTCTGCACCACCCCCTTACTTGCAATCGAATGGAGGTTGTCATTTTGTTAAGAGGGATACATGGACCCGATTAATGTCCGCTTTCCCTGTTTTTGAAAATCAAGCTCATAACAGAATTTATGAACCAGTTTCTTATAAACAGTTAAAAGACCTAATCGAAGCAGTCCGCACTTATGGAATTACAGCCAATTATACCATCACTCTGCTTCGTAGGATCTCTACCATGGCTCTAACACCATCAGATTGGACAGAGTTGGCTAGAGCATGCCTCAATATGGGACAATATTTGGATTTTAAATCCCTAGTCTCAGATAAGGCTCAGACAAAGGCCAGGAAAAATATACAAAATGGCCATCCTGAGTGGACAGTTGATATGCTCTTAGGACAAGGGCAGTATGCAATAAATCAGATACATTATCCCTTTGAGGTGTATAAACAGATTAGTGACATTAATTATAAGGCATGAAAGACCCTCCCAAATAAGGGAAAAGTAACAGGCAATTTGACAAAAATGATTCAAGGACCCAATGAACCGTTTTTGGATTTTGTAGCCCGAATAACAGAAACAGCAGCACGCATTTTTGGTGATTTAGACGCATCTATGCCTTTTGTTCAACAAATCATTTTTGAACAAAGCACCAAAGAATGCCAAAGAGCTATTATCCCTATCAAAAGTAAAGGATTAGAGGAATGACTAAAAGCCTGCAGAGAGATCAGAGGACCACTAACAAATACAGGGTTGGTTACAACAGTCTTGTTCGCTGCTAAGACAGCCCAGGAGACAAAAGGAAAAGGGTGTTTTAAATGTGGCCAACAGGGACATTTCAAGTGACAGTGCCCTAATGCAGTGGGCCAAATGCCTACTGTGGGCCAAAAACAACCTGGCCTATGCCCGAGATGTAAAAAGAAAAAGCATTGGGCTAATGAATGTAGGTCAATAAAAAATATAAATGGACAACCAATTCCTCCAGCTATTGCTCAGGGGCCAAATAACGGGTTGTGGGGCCCCTGCCCTCAGGGCCTGAAAATTTTTGGGACATTCCAGACGCTAGCTCCCCTCCCCAGCCTACAGCAGTCGTTCCAACCAGAAGGACAACTCCAGGCTCTACAGGGCTGGACCTCTGTGCCACCTCCATAATGGTATTAACACCAAAAATGGGAGTACAAATTCTAGATATGGATGCCACAGGACCTTTGGACAAGGAAGCAATGAATTTGTTCTAGGGTACCCCTCTTCTACCATGAGGGGACTAATTATTTTCCCTGGAGTTATAGATGCTGAATATACTGGTATAATTAAAGTCCTTTGCCATTCCCCCTATGGTGTGATTTCGATTACTCCAGGAGATAGAATTGCCCAGCTTTTGGTTTTGCCCTCAAAACATGACTGTTTTCCATCGCTTGAGAATAAGAGGGGGAGTGCTGGTCTAGGCTCTTCAGGAGTCGGCCTTACATGCTTATCTATAAATTTGGACCAAAGACCCATTTTAAATTTACAAATTAAAGACAAACAGTTTTCTTGATTGGTTGATACTGGGATCAGATAAAAATATCATCCAAATAAGTACATGGCCAAAGCAGTGGCCACTACAACAGTCATCACAAACCTTACAAGGGCTTGGGTATGCACATACTCCTTATATTAGTGCCAAAGAATTAGTCTGGAGAACTGATGATGGACAGAAAGGAACAGTTCAACCATTCGTAATTAATGTCCCCATCAATCTCTGGGGGCAGGATATACAACATCAGTTGAAACTTAGATTAACAAATGACTATTCAAAAGCAAGTCAAAAAATAATGATACAACAAGGATATGTCCCTTCTCAGGGGATTGGAAAATGTCTACAAGGACAACAGGAACCTATAGAGCCTGTCCCCAAATTAGATCGTAGGGGATTGGGTTTTATTTAGGGGCTACTAAAAATAGGGCTTCCGATG
>JAQHUG010000156.1:318423-329147 GCA_028555095.1 Dicrostonyx torquatus
GGGGCATAGATATTCAGAATTGAGACTTCATCTTTATGGACTTTTCCTGTGATGAATATGAAATGTCCTTCATCTCTTTTGATCAATTTTGGTTTGAAGTCTATTATGATGTTATATTATATTATGCTGTGTTATGTTATATTATATATATATATTATGCTATGTTAACATATTATGTATATAATATATATGCTATTATATTAGCATAGCTATACCTGCTTGTTTCTTAGGTCCTTTTGTTTGGAAAATCTTTCTCCAACCCTTTTCTCTGAGGTAATGTCTGTTTTTGAAGTTGAAGTGTGTTTCTTGTATGCAACAGAAGGATGGATCCTGTTTTTGTATCCATTGTGTTAGCCTGTGTCTTTTTATAGGTGAATTGAGACTGTTGATATTATGAGATATTAATGACCAGAATCTGCTAGTACCTGTTTTTTTTATTTATTTATTTTGTTGGTGATGGTGATATTCTTTGTGTATTTTCATTCTTTGGGTTTTGCTGGTGTGTGATTATCATTGCCTTTGTTTTGGGTTAGAATTTTCTTTCTAGAACTTTCTGTAGGACTGGATTTGTGGATAGGTATTGTTTAAATCTGGTTTTGTCATGGAATATCTTCTTTTCTTCATCTATGGTGATTGAAAGTTTTGCTGTGTATAGTGGTCTGGGCTGACAGCCATAGTCTCTTAGTGTCTGCAAAACGTTTTTCCAGGACCTTCTAGCTTTCAGAATTTCCATTGAGAAGTCAGGTGTACTTCCTATAGGTCTGCCTTTATACATACTTAGCCTTTTCCCTTTGCAGCTCTTAATATTCTTTATTACATATGTTTAGTGTTTTGATTATTATGTGGCTAGGGGAAATTTGGGGTTCATTCTATTTGGTGTTCTGTAAGCTTCTACTTTCATAATCATGTTCTTCCTTAGATTGGGAAAATTTGACAAGATGCTCCCAGATCTCTGGGACTTTGTTGGATGTGGGTACAGCACAGGATGCATTTCCAGGGTCTAGGGCCTAGAGAATAAGGTCCTCCATCTGGGAACTCACCTCTCCAAGAGTAGTTGGGTTCAAGGCTTCAGTGGTCTCAGATTCCATGGAGGTGGTTGAGGGTGTGGAAAGTTCTCCCAGGTCTCTGGGGATTCACTGAGTGGGGATGGGGGTTGGATTATTCTACCAAAGGCTAAGGCCTATAAAGTAGGGACCTAATGCCATTGACTCCGATACCTCTCCAGGTGGTAGTGGAGCCAAGGGGAGTGGTTAGGAGTGGGGGAAGCTGCTCCCAGGTCTCTGGAGCTCTGGTGAGTGCAGATGGGCGCATGGAATGTGCCTCCAGGGACTATGGCCTAGAGAATAGGGCCTTTACCTAGTGACCCAGATACTCACCTCTCTAGGTGGGGACAGGGGCAAAGTTCCAGTGGCCACAGTTGCCATGGTTGGGTGGAGGTTGGGGATCTGATGAGGATGCTCCAAGTTGTCTGGAGCTTTGCCGAACAGGGTGGAGCGCAGGATGTGCCTCTATGGCAAAGGCTTAGAGAGTGGGGCCCTCCTGTCAGGGAGATAATCATCTCTTTAGTTGGGGGCAGGACCAAGCAATTGGAACCATTCTTAGTAGAAGCACTTAGTGAATCCAATGTGCTCTCCCACGCTTGCATTCTATCATTCTCTATACAAATATACAAAGCTCTGCAGGCATATACAAACAGAAATAAGAGCTATTCAATCAAATGTTAATAGACAAGGTTGCTTCTGATATTTTGGAATCTACCTTCTGCTCATCCCAGCCAGCTTTGTATAAGAACAGAAACACCTTCTCAATAAACACACATCAGATTCCCACACAAATGTAGATAAAGTCCTATAGCAAAGCCATTTCTATGTAATCAAATGAACTTCTATTTCTGAGAGATTTAAACAGAAAATAGCATATCTGAACATGTCACACCCCTTGGAAGACAGCAATAATTTCATACACAGGGAACATCAGCAATTCTTGTTATACCTTGTCTGCATCACATGACAATGGGAAGGCATCAGAATTACAGCATTTTATTGAACTGTGAACTTGCAAAATAATTGATCATGAATAGTGGGGATTTTTTTCTGACTCTGTTACTGTGATTTCAAAATTGCCTGCCAATCTCAAGAGATAATTTTTTTAAGAAAATGGAAGAATCTTAAATGTTAGAAACATTTTTAACAGGCATTTCCTTTTTGTTGGAAAATATATAAAACCATTTCCTTTTCAAAACAATTGCCATCATGAGCTAAACTCAACCTCTGGAAAAAATTTTTCACATAGTTACCCATTTAACTATGTGATATCTTATGAATACATGTCATAAAATATTTATACACACACATACACATCAGTAATAACCACCTTTTAGAGTAACATACTGAGAACAGTTAAATTTGTTTCAGATTGTTTACAATTATGTACAAACTAACTCCACCTGAGATGCATAATTGTCTTCATGAGCAAGCAGATCAGCCCATCAAATCATTAAGCTTTCCCTATTATTTCCATCTGAGTTATTTCTTAATGAGGAAGAGGCTTCTACTTGTAGAGATGTATCTAGCAAGCAATACTGCCCTCTTCTAGCAAAGTAAGAGGTACAGTCCTGACTCTATGTAAAGAGCCTTCTAGAGTGCTGGATGCCATACTGGATCAAACACAAGACACATTCAGGGCTCAAGTTACTTTGCAAGTGGTACTTTGGCATAGCTACTAGCTAGCCTATAAAAATTGTGCCTATTGGAAAGGGTACAGGTTGCATCTCTTGTTCTTGATCAATGTTGGTGACTTACAGCTGACTGAATCCTGTCATCACTGGTATGAGTTCCTTTTGAACTGACACATTTTGCTTGCTCAGATTTGAAGACTGTCATGGTCTGAATAAGATTAACTCTCATAGGTCCATATATTTGAATGCTTAATCATCAGGGAATGGCACTATTTAGAGTTAGAAGTGGCCTTCTTGGAGGAAATGTGTCATAGGCAGTGGGCTTTGATATTTCAAAGTCATTGTTAGGTCTAGTTCTTGTTCTTTCCCTGCTTCCTACAGATTAGGGTACAGAACTCTCAGCTATTTCTCCAGCACTACATCTACCTTCATGCTCCCATGCCCCCACCATGATGGATCATGAACTAAACTTCTGAAACTGAAAGCAAGGCCCCAGATAAATGCTTTCTTTATAAGAGTTGCCTTGGTCATGGTGTCTCTTCCCAGCAATATAACATTGGTGAAGACTTTCCTTAAGCTAACTCTGGCAATGCGTGACCTGGACCAGTCAGTCCAATGATACATCTTTCTCACTCATTTCTTCTTCGTTGTTTGACTTACAAAATATAAAAGAAAAAAGACTTTGCTATAAGTACATTTTTAATTATCAATAAGGTTTCTTTTATCAAACAATAACTTCAGTTCAGAGAGGAAATAAAAGTGTGAGGTTTTTAAAGTATTAAGTCTTCTCTTGATAATATGAGAATTCTGCCCAATAGATATTATGAGCTTATCTCCTTGTGAAGAATTTTTCATTAGTCTGAACCACCATCAGATTGATGCTCTTTTGGAGGCAATGGCAGACTTCTCCAAAGAGCAGAATAAAGTTGCTGTGCATCTCTATGCATTGCGGATTGGTCTGGTCATCCTAACCACCCTCCCAGAGTCACCTCCACAGCCCTGGCATGCTCATTTCCTATTATCCTGCATGTCTCTGCCCAGCATTTCTTAGTGTCTAGGCTGCCAGATATACCTGTGCTGCTGCCTGGTGCTGTCTGCTAACACGAACATCACTATTCTTCCAGCTCCTCCTCTGGACAGTCTCCAGACACAGCCCCTTCTAACAGCCTTGCAAATTTAGAGGGAAAAGCAACCTGTGGCAGCAGTAAATGCAAGATTTGTTTTTCTTTTCCTATTGCCAGTATACATACTATAGGGAATAAAATTTAAATAAACACAGTAACCTCTTTTTCATTCTCCATTAAGAATTTAAGTCCATTCTCAACCACTTGTAGTGGATATGGAACTCCTTCAGTGTGACAAAGAACTATGGAAATCTCTCCGCTCATTATAGATGGTGATACAATAGATATTATCACTAATAAAGCAAATGCTCATGCTGGATCCTTCTACTGGGCATTGTACTGGAGACTGGGAAGGAAAGACATTGAGTAAGAAAAGAAAGAAAAGGCACAGGATGAAAGAGAAAAAGTGAAATCATGCTATTTATACTGACCTTTCCTTATATATGGAAAATCCCAATGCAACACAGAAACATTAAAATAACTGAATTCATTTTGTTGTATTAAAAATGGATCTGAAATTCCAAGAAAATAACCATACAAGTGGCAAGGCAGAAAGTTTTATTTCTTCCAAGAGACACATAATGTGTCAAATCAAACAGGCAAGCACCTACCTTGTCCCCTGTCAGATTTTTATTTCTAAAACAAGAAGTCCTATGATGTGTTTATCTAATTATTCTTTATCAATAAAATCTCAGGAGCCAAATATCAGGATAAGAACCTGAATGATCAGAGAAGTGGCAGAGAAGGGACCAGTGATCTCCTTTCTCTCTTGTTCCTCTATCCAAAAGGGCCAAGACCCTCTCTAAGCCCCACCCTACTGCTTCCTGTCTCTCTATC
The DNA here is from genome assembly GCA_028555095.1 of Dicrostonyx torquatus. Classification (NCBI taxonomy): domain Eukaryota; kingdom Metazoa; phylum Chordata; class Mammalia; order Rodentia; family Cricetidae; genus Dicrostonyx; species Dicrostonyx torquatus. Next base: position 323,062 of record JAQHUG010000156.1, read on the forward strand.
TGCCCTAAGTCCTCCAAATCTCTATGGTTAATTTTGGTCAGCTAGTAGCTAGCTCTGCCCTCTGAATCAAAGCAAATTTTATTGAAATTCTTGGAAGCATCAGAATGAGATCAAAAAAAAAATCACACAGCTGTCCTACATCTAAGTTTAAGCAGTTTGATCTTGCCCTCACATTTAAAAGTGATTGGCTTTTAAAGTAATGAAATTGAGAAGCAGAAGGCAATTTGGACAGAAAGCAACCTTGAGCATATATTTTGATTTCAAGAAGTGCTGACCCTGGAGAATTTAATTTCTTCCAAGTGGTTTCTTTACAATATTTTAAAATGAGGTTTTGTCTACTTAACTCTTTCGCAGAAAAGACAAGACATTTCTTTTACCTCTCCCACAATGGCAGGGTATATGTCAATGGAAAAAAATATTTATCTGTATTTCCATACAGTAGCAAGGAACAAACCAAAAATAAAATCAACCAAATCAATTTATGATAGTATCAAATATAAAAACATAAGAATAAATATAATCAAATGTGCAAATCATTGTCTCTAGAATCAGAAAAATATCTTATTTCAAAGACATTTGAAATAAATATCTTTTATTTGAAAATAAAAATAAAACAGATATGCATCAATTGAAATCCTCATGTTGTTAAAATGACTATTGTATCGTAAATTTAATATTATCCCAGTCAAAACTCGAGTTGCTTTTTTCCAAGAATTTGAAAGCTGAATAGAAATTCATGTAAAACTCCAAGATGCCACAAATAGTTGAAATGATGTAAAAAAAAATATAAAAAAAAAATCATTGCAGGAGTCAGACATCCAATTTCAAAAGTTATTACAAAAGTCCAGTAATAAAGACCCTTTGAGGCTGGTATAAATTTAAAAAGAGAAAGCAATTAGTGGGTCAGAACCATGTCCAGGAATAAACCCCAGTAAGTTAAGTGATTTTCCAGGAAAGTGTCTGAGAGAAGCAATAGTCTTTCAACAAATGGTTCTGGGTTACCTTTGTATTATGTAATACCTGGATAGCAACACATAAGGAATGCTACTTTAGATCTATGCCTAATACAAAATTAACTAAAAATAACCAATACTCTGAATTATAAGGGTTAAAACTAAATATATTCAAACAGCATGATGTAACTATCAGTGTCTCTAGTCTAACAACACCATTTTTTTCAAGCAAGGAAACAAAAGATGAATTAATTGAACACTATCAAAAACTTTGAACTTCTTTTATATAAGTAAAAATGTAATAGTACTCTTAATATAAGCCAAACCTGGGCTATGCAGTTTCTTTTATTTTTCAAAAAAATAAGAAAGAAAGAAAGAAAGAAAGAAAGAAAGAAAGAAAGAAAGAAAGAAAGAAAGAGAAAGAAAAAGGAAGGGTGGAGAGAAAGAAAATTTACTACTAGCTAAATTAAGGTCTTCGCAGTGCATTTAGTTCATTTAGAACATTTTATTCATAGTTTCCTGTCTCACTGTGAAATAAAGAGTGTATTTAAAATACAGTAATTTTCCTTCCAAATGACTTCAGTTACACACCATCAACCATCATGATCTGAAATATTAAAAATGAAAAAATTTCAAAAGTAGATATTTCACGTTTTGGGTTGTGCGTGGTGAAATGAAATCCTGCCCCCTCTTTCTATCCCATCAGGATACGAAAGACCCTTTGTACAGAGTGTCGACATGGTAGACACTGAACTCCCATTGGCCATTTGAAATCTGTTGTAATTATTAGACCAGCTCTCATCTTTCCTTCTATTACAGTGCCTGTGCTAAGCTTCAGTACCATCTGGGGTTTGGGATATGCCCTGAAAATCTATTGAAATGGATCCTATGTACAAGGGTAGAAGGGAGTACTGTAATACAAGATGTAAAAATAAGAAAAAGGGTAACTGATATAAAATAGAAATGGTTTTCTTAAATTGTGACAAGAACTGGATTCAAAAAGAAAAGACTTTGGTTTCTACAGGGAAAGAAAAGATTTCTAACAACTGTTATCGTTTACTGTTACATAATTTATGTAAACCATTTGTATGATACTAATCTCCCAAAACATAGTTTATAGGCAAATGGTCTCAGTGTGTTTTTAGAAACCGAATTAAGTTCTTATAAATGTGGTATGCTTTGAAAATAAATTTGTGAAGTGAGGTTAAGGTTTAAGTTGCTTATTAAAAATCTGAGCGGGAGTTCCACTGCCAGAGAGAACAATGTGTACCAGTCTGTTCCCCTCTGACTGCTTCGTCCCCATGACGCATTCGCAGATATCACACTCTCATATTTCCTGTAGTGCAATTGGCTAAAAGAGGTCTTTTGAAAGCTGAACCGAACTAGGTTTTTCGAAAGTGGTACTAATCTAAGTCATCTCTGTCTGGATTATGTTATTGTAGGGAAGAACGAATAGGAGAGAACCAAGAATGAAAACTGTTCATGTTTTTCTGAATATTGATCAAGACCAATGTGTTAAATATTTAATTCATGGGTGATCGATTATTTCATGTGTTTGTACCTGCGGCTCTTAATATATATCAAAATGAAATAATAAATTATGCGCAGGGACATCTGGAAGACCTAGTTGTGTCCTTCTCGTTCCTGGTCATCTCCGGCCAATACAACCGTCTTTCGGGGCTTTCCGTGCCTTCTCCTGGACACTAAAATCTCTGAGCGTTCATGTGTCTTAGATATTAGTACTTACAAATAATCCATGAGAAACCTCTGTGCACGTTAAATCATTCCTAAACTACTTAAAATACCTATTCAATTAAATTTCCTAAATGTTGTTGTACTATATTCTCGAGGGGAAAATAAGGAAAAAATAAATCTATGCAAGTTTCATATAGAAATATTTGTTTTCAAATGTTTCAGCTGGAGCTTGATTCATTGTGTGACTGTGGATCCTGTGACGGGAGAGAGCTGATGTATTCAGTGCTGGTGGTCAGTTCTTAGAGAATCACAGCCGGCCAGGGAAGCAGTACCCTGGCCTCCTGCCAGCGTTATCGCAGTGAGCAAAAATTTTTACTACCATTTTTAGGCCTCATAGCATTGAGTCATGAAGACATAATCTACCTATGAATCTGTTTTGTAAGTTCAGCCCAAATTCAGATTTTTTCCTCTTGCTACCGCAGCCACTACCTGATTAGTCTTCAGCTGTTTTTCGGGCACCACGTCCAGGTCCGAAGCCTGTGACTACTTCCTTGACAGGACTTCCTACAGTCTGCCTAGCTCTGCTAGGTCTGGTTCTTGACCTATGGACTCTACACTATGGCAAAAATGAAGAGACATCAACAACCAACTCAACCTGACCTCAGAACCGAATGAGGCTAGGGAATCCTCTCTGCCCTGCCCAGCTTGCTGGTATGGTCCCTCGGCACAAGGGCTTCTTGGCTAAAATCTCAGTTTGCTGCACCCTCAGACAACTCTTTCACCCTTGATCATTATGACGTAGGTTGAGCTCTGTACTCTGGCATGTAGGGTACTCCATGGTTTGTATTCCTTCCTGTTTTCTTTCAACAGTCTCGTATTTTTCTCCATGAGCAGCGCCCTGAGTGGGTGGCACATAAAAGAAACCAGCCTTGCCTTTGTGGTTATTTAGATTGCCTGTGTTTAAATTTGGAGCTTTCTTTCTGTGTTCAAACAATTCTGAGCTTTGATCATTTTGAATCAAACTGACCTACAGCTGCCTAAACCAACGGCATACACTGTCCTCAGCATACTTTGTGTTCTCGGTGTGTGGTGACCCCTTACTGTCCTCCCCTCTTCTGTGTGGATTGCTTATTAATTCTGTGTCAGGTCATCTCTATCTGCCTTTGGCTGCCTCAACAGGCTTACTCTCTGAAAAGGAAAGATGATAAATTCCACTCTTCCCATGCACATAAAACTGCAGCTGGAAGGCTGAGCTCTAACCCTTTAGCTCCTAGAACTCACACACCTTCTCAAAAAGAGCACTGATTTTTAAAAAAAAATTTCATTATGAAAGAATTTGAGACTTACAAAGAAGTTGTGAAAATAAATTGGTAGAGAGTGTTCCCACGCTTGTGTTGTACTGAAAAACAAATTTTGTAGTTTACATAGCGTCAGTTGATTGGGGGGGGTCAATCAAGAAAGAAAAGATTGCTTGTATGTTGGTCTGAACTAATAAAAAGAGCTAGCGAAAGACAGGAACTCAGTTCCAAGTGAGAGACACTTCACTGCTGGCCTTGAAGGAGAAAATGGCAAATTGTGACAAACACTTTCTTATTCCATGGCAGAGAACTGGGATGCTGTATAGAACACATCAGCCTGAGAGCCAAGAGGAGAAAGGCATAGTAACTCTATTACACAGTAACTTATTCTGCTTCCATACCACCTCAGTAACTTATTCTGCTTCCATACCACCTGAGTTTACATGACAACACTGCAAATGAAAACAGAACTGGCCAGCCCCTTGACTCCTGTCTGTGAGATTCTAATTAGGGTCCTTTTTGGTCCAGAGAAAGTGACAATAACTAGATGTTATATCAAGCCATAAAGTTTATAGTCATTTGCTTATGAAGCTATAAGATAATAATGACATGAATTGTACCCTTCATAATTCATTAATACTTTAGGGAGCTAATTTGAGATAATTAAAATAACCTTTCTCTTTACAAACTTCCGCCCACTGGTTTTAATATGTTTCATTGTGTCTTGCTTACAGCAAAGAATGACAAGAGTCCAGTCTATGCTTTCTGACAAAATGAAACAATCTCCATTTTCTTATGTTGCTTATTTACTATTATTTGTTTAACTATATCTAATTGGGTATAATATAAAAAGAATGTACATAAGGAGAGACATGCAACAAGGGAAAAATAAAGTAGATATAGGGATAGGAGGATGAGATGAGCTGTGGAAAGATTATTGGCATTACCGATGTTTCAGACACGCTCTCCTTTGATATGTGTACCTAGCCTATGTAATGTAGGTAGTTTTAGTATCTGTTGTAGTCTGAATGCAAAATGTCTCCTTACTCTCATCTGTTTGAACAATTGTTCACTGGTGGTACTGTTTGTCTACAGTTGTAGCTAGCCCCAATTGTGAGGTTGACATAGCCTAGAGTCATCTGAGAGGAGAAGCATCAGTTGAGAGATTTCCTACTTTAGACTGATTGTAGGCATCTCAAGAATTAGGCATTAGGCAGTAATCAGTGTAGGAGGTCCCAGCCCCCTGTGGGTGACATCATACCTAGATGTAGTTCTAAACATGAGTCTGTGAGGGAGTGACTGAGCCAGCATACTATTTCTCCATGCTTGTTGCTTTGAGTTCCTGCCCTGAATTCTCCCCACTCCCATAATGGACATATAGGTCAAATAAATTAATTTCTCCCCTAGGTTTCTTTTGGTCACATTGTTTTAGCTTCACAACAGAAAGTAATCTAGGACTGGAAGGTCATGGAATATTTAAGAGGTGTAACTTCATGGTTCCTATGGCCCCATGTAGTGTGGTAGCATGGGCCATGGACATCAACACAGACCTCAACTCAGCAGAACAATGGACCCAGACATAGTCCTTGGTATCAACTTGAGGCCAGATGTCACCATAGCCCAAGTGGCAGTGCAGGTCACCCAGATCAGTATGGTTCCAGCAGCAACATGTCCCTCAGGTGCTAACTAGACCCCAGATAAATGCACAATCCTTGGTGGTGACAGGAGCCATGGACATTAACTGAGACCCTGGCTGCTGCAGGCCCATGGGCCCAGATGTGGCTCTACAAAGCAGCTCAGACCTGGATGTCATCATGGCCCCCAAAGGCAGCACATGCCACCCAGATCAGTATGGCCCCAGTGGCAGCATAGCCCAAAGACACCCACATGGTCTTAGGTGACTGACCAGATCCTGGGCATCCACATGGCCTTTGGTGATAACAGGAGCCATATTGCCAAAGGGGGTCATATGAACCATGTGTTGAAGTCTGAGAGACTTGTTGACCTGGCCTTGCTCATCCCAATGCACAATACAACAAGAAAGCTGGCCCCATCCCTTATGGAGGAGTCCAGTTCTACTCTGCCCCTCCCCATTCTTGGAAGAGCTGACCCCAGATTGTTATAAGCCTAGGACAGCTGG
>JAQHUG010000156.1:345032-356370 GCA_028555095.1 Dicrostonyx torquatus
TATCATCCTTTCTACCATGATGACAATGGACTAAACCACAGAATTGTAAACCACCCCAATTAAATGTTTTTCTTCATAAGACCTACCAGGCTTATTGCATCTCATCATACCAATAGAACTCTGACTAAGAAACTCCACATCAGAGAAGCTTCTTTTTGAAACAAAGGCCATTAAAAAATTCACAATTGGTTGAAATGCAGAGAACAACTGACCATGGGGTGCCCACCCCCAACTGATGCAGCTGCATCACAATATCTACAACTAAGATTCAAGGAACATCATGGAGGAAGGGGCAGAAAGACTGTGAGATCCAGGGGACCTGGACATCTCATGTGAGATAATGTCTTCTATATACAACAGCAAGTTGTACCCATGGAAAATCAACAATATGATCTCCTAAACAAGACCTGCACATAACAACACCAGTTGTCATACCAAAGTAAATGGAGAAGTCTCACAAGATGATATTCCTGGATGAAAGCTTAAAGCAATTAATGACTGCTGAGAGATGGAGAATCAGTTCTTCTCTAAGAATAAACCCCTGATATGCTATCCAATTCCAACTGGTCAGCCCCAAATAAAAGCACATGTGAAAAACACTAAATGTAACCAGTAGGTTGAATTAATTTCTATACATATATAAGAAAATAATAATAAGGAAGAAGATGTCATAAAGTTGAAAAGAAGTAGTGGGGCTATGGAAGGATTTAGAAAGAGGAGAAAGTGGAGTGGAAATAATATAAATACAATACTCATATGAAATTTTCAATAAAATAATAAAATGAAATTTTTAAAGTTTAATTTGTTATGTTTATTGAATATTTTAATAGGATATTTTCATTAATTCATACATGCCTACAGTTTGTCTCTTATTCCTTCCATGACTGCTCCCTGACCTATCCATAACTTATTCAGGCATGTCCACTTTCATATCTTCTCTCTTTTAAAATAATAACCCAAAGTCCAATTTATGCTGCCCATAGATTCTTGGGGTGAGCCATCAACTGGCACTTGCTTTACCTACCAGGGGTCACATTTCTAAAAAAAATTTACACCCTCTCCATCAGAATTCAACAACAGCTCCCCACTTAACCCCCCACCCACCTCCACCGAGTGTTGGCTGTCTTGTTCTTGTGTAGATTTCATGCAGGCAACCACAGTTGTGAGTTTATGAGTACAGAGGTTTTGTCATACCTAAGAAATAATATTTAGCTCTGGTCCTCTATGACCCCTGGCTCCTATAATCTTGTTCTCTCTTTCATGTTGGTCTCCAGAATTTGAGAGAGAGGGAGTGTGATACAGATACCCCATTTGTGGCTGATCACACTACTGTAGACTTCTTCTTTGCACTTGGACCAGTTATACGCTTCTGCACAAAGAAACTTCCGTCATGAGGTCTGATCATAGATTATTTTTAAATTAAATATTGGATGAAAAAACATTTTATCAAAATGCATTTAATTAATTGTCCTGCTAAAATTAAACACTAATTAGCTTCTTGATTTAGGAAAACATGTTTATTACAAAATAATTCTTTGTGAGATTAGGCTACATTTTTTAAAAGTCAGATAAGCAAGCCATATGCAGTCCTCAAAACCCTTTCAGAAAGGAGGATACATGTAGAAGTATAGGCAGGTGACGAACGAAGATGATATCCTAAGTTTCCTGTAGCAAGGAGTCGGCTGAATTTTGGAAGAAACCTAGTCAGGGAAAGGAGTGGGAAAGCTTTGGAGAGGATTAAGGCTTACTCTTACTAGGCTTGCTCTGAGTGGAGTCCATTATCCTGGGGAAGCTGGGGGTAGCTAGCCAGAAACAGAACATACTTTGTGATGGATAGAGCTTGTGTGTTATTTTAAATTGACAGGAGATGCAGCAATTAAGAAAGTTGTGTGTTTCTCATTTTGATCTGCTTATTTCAAGTCAGTTAGTAAAGATTTTAGTTTCCTGGCTAATCAGGGCAACAATCAGGGTTTCTAGAAGTCTGAATACAAGAGAGGAAATAATCCTTGTGAAGTTCAAAATGTCTGGGTCCTGTACTTGAAAAGAAAGAATAAATAGAACAAAAAAATTATCTTGCATGCATACCAATACTTCACAGTAAATAAGTGAAAGGAGGCACTTATATGTCATTTTCACACAGGGTGATAAGTTATATATAAGTGGTTAGAAGAAGAAAAAAGGGGTTTAGATCAGGGAGGTCAGTAAGGTAAACACTTGGGGAAACTAATGAAATATGAAGGTCATTTGATAAATGTTTGTTTATGCATAATAAAGTCCTGATATCTGCAGTGATGTCATCTCTACTGATTAAAGACATTCTCCTCTTGATATGACAGATCCAAGAATACATGGGCAGAAATATTCATCCTCCATGCAGGCCTGGGAGGACAGAGAGCTTCTTTTTGGTTTTCTATTTCTCAGTTGCTTTTAGGTCAGAATAATATCTATTCCAAAGTAGGATGTAGGAAGTTTCCGGGTGATGTGTTCTGGTTCTGCATAGTTCTGATAATAGACTAGCTTCCTGGATCCCTTACTGTGATTTAGGATTGCATCCCAAGGTAACATTTAGAAATTTACTTTGGATTGTAATAAACAGGAAGGAACACTTAAGAACAAAGATTTGCTATATCATCTTAACATTTTGCTCACTGTCTTTATCTGACATTTGCAAGGATGGGGCAGTAATCAAACTAGGGCTTCTGCAGAAAATGCTGAACTAGAGAGCTTTTCTGAGATGCATGTGGTGGCACCCCAATGAAGTTTAAGACTTGAAATATTAGCTAAAGATTGTGTTAAAATCCTTATCATGCTCTCATATTTGCCCCAGGTCAGGAGTGATTAAGAATTCAACACACACTGGCTCCAGTGAGCCAGTGTGATATATTCATCCTTAGATACACTTAGAGTGGATAATGCTGCTAACTCATTTGCACAGGGATCGAATCCTTTAGAAGCTACCATGTGGTGATCATATGAGAAACTGAATCATTTCTTACCCTTGGTTTACTTTGTGTTCACAGAGGGAGCCACACTTGTCTAAGAGAAGGCAGTGGGGTACCCTGATTCACAGTGACCTTCAGAGAGTCACAAAGCAACAAGGTAGCAACAGTCTGTCTGCACAATTCAGAGAGTTCTACTAATTAGGGAGTCTTTCCACCCTAATCAGAGAGAAAATACTCTTCATTTGGTTACAACTCAATTCTTTTTACACATTAAGAAATCCCGAAAGGTCTTCTATTGTGCATTTCTATGGCTTGAGAGTGTGTGTTCACTACGCCCTGTGAATATGACATGAAGGGTGGGAGTGAAGAGAGAGACTCTGGGTGAGATGCACAGGCCCACACCGCTCTTAATAAGTCTTTGAATCTCATTCTCTTGTATGTCTGGTCTTGAGCATCTAGCTCACCATGAGCACTATCTGTGTCCTGCAAACATGGGAACTTGCTAGAGGCTGGCATTCAGTTGCTACTTATCAACACCAACACAAAAGAAGACATGAGGAGGGTTCTGCTAAGAACAAGGGACCTCAGCATCTCTTATTCCATCTGAGAAGGCTGAATACAGTCTATGACACTTTGTAGTGTTAGATATGAACACAAAAAAATAGTGAGGCTGTTGTAGGGTGACAAGGGTGACAAGGGTGTCAGACCCCCTTAGTCCAGGTTCTTGTTCCTGTTGATAAAAGAAAGGTTTACTTTCAAGAGAAGACAGCCAAGAAAACAAAGCATGCATACCAGTAAACAACCAAGTGACCTCTCAGGTGAGGACTGAGGACCCACTGGGGTTGGGGTACTGTGTTTTTGGGTTCAGAGACATTGGTTGGAAGGGACTGTTCAATGGGGATCATTTGGCTATAACACCTTTGAAAACCAAATCACATAGTCATGTTTTGAATGCATATGTGTCATTAATTGGAAGCTTACAGACAAGCCCATTGCAGGACAATTTGTTATTTCCAGTCTTGATTCACCAGTAGGAAGTTACAAATCACTACTCCTTGGGAACTAACATTAACAATTACTTGAAGCTCCTAGATATTAGAGCATTAGGAGAGACTGAACAAATTCCCTTCTTGTTGGATAAAAGAGATAGAAAGGTTGTTTTGTTACAGTAAAATAAGGAGAGTAATGTATAATGAGGGACTGGGTCATTGTCTCCTGATGATCTGCTGTGTTGAGAGACTAGGAAGGAAAAAGTTGAATCAAGTTTGGCATGTGAAAGAAGCCAGTTTGGAGAGGAAGACTAGAAGCCCTGTGCCTTCCTAGAACAGAATGGAAGAGCCCAGGAATTAAAATGTGAGGAAGGGCTGTAAAAGAATATAATACCAACACTGCCAAATCAGATATTTTGGGGGCTCCTTCCTGGTTTCAAAGCCCACATCCATTCTTGGGAATACTTTATTCTTCTTTAATGAACTGCTCATTTTTATTACATAACTGTCTTAGTGTTCTATTACTATGAACATTACCATGACCAATGAGACTTATAAAAAAATGCATTTAATTGAGGATTGGTTACAGTTTCAGCAGATGAGTTCATGACCATTGTGGTGGGAAGCATGGCAGCAGGCAGGTAGGCATGGCACTGGGGCAGTGCCTAAGACCTCGTATCTCAGAGAATAAGAGACTGAGCCTGGGGTAGACTTTTGAAATATCAAAGCCCAACCAGAGTTACACACCTCCTCCAAAATAGCTACACCTTGTAATTCCACCTAAACAATTCTACTAACTGGAGACAGAGCATTAAAGCCTGTGAGCCTATGGGAAACATTCTCAGCCAAATCACCACAATACCTACCCTGAAAGGTGGGGCTTCACATCTCCTTCTAGTGACTGCCAGAATTTTCCCCTAATCTATACTATTTCTTTTAATCATAAATGAATAATATTGTCCTTGAGCTTCCTTTGAGTCTAAACTGTCATTAATGAGACTAAGAACCACAAAAGATAACTTCTTCCCCAGTGACACTGGCTGGAAATCTTTTCTCGAGTTTAAGTGAAATCTATAGGTGGCCACTGTTTTGGATTAGCATTTCCCATTGCGCTCCAACAGATCAGACCAATCCCAAATTGGGTTGTCCATGATTTGAATGGTAACACCCTATCCAAAGTTTAAATGTTGAAACCTAATAATTGTTACATACAATAGTATTAAGAAGGGAGCACAGGGGCCTTAGGCCTTTACAAAGGATACTTCAAAATTTCTTTGGCCTCTAGTGCTTCTGCTTTTCTGTCATGAACCTACAGAGAGCAGTCTTCACCAATACCAATAACAGCACCTTCCAACCTCCATTCTGGGAGAAATACATTTTTGTTCTTTATAATTTTCCCAGTCTCTGGTATTTTGTTATGGCAGCACAAGCAGATTAAAAAGGCACTCATTCATACCAATTTCTATGTAATCAAATGGGCCGTTTTGTTGGTTTGCATTTTTAATAGTAGCCATGCAGAAAGTGCCTTGTCTATTTAACAGACCTGACAAGAAAGTTCGGTCTGCTTTAACCCCAGGAGTAAAACAAATTTGAAATGATAATCTGTTGTCCTAGAAGAACGGGGCTGAACACAACAAATCAACACTTTTGTTCTAAGAAGATGTCATTCTCTGCTAAGCTTGTTCTGTCATAAGGTGAGGCATTTTCCCTTACACAACTGCAAGTAAAGGCCAGAGAGATCATTATACTAACCTTGTTCTAATTTTCATTGGGTAGTAGTTGTGCATCTTGTCTTTGTTAGCACATAGCTCGCTAAACTCTCTCATGTGTGAGCTCACTAGATCTGAAAGTTGGTCCTGAACATTCCCTAAGGCAGGCACCGCTGTCTCTCCTTTGGGATTTCTCTAAGTGGGGGCAAGAGGACCTACAAGGTTAGCCCAAAGGGAATTTGTCTGTAACAGAACAAAGATTTCAATCCAACTCTTCTAAAAGTAAGTGTGCAGTGTTTTTTCCATCTTGTTTCAAAGATTATCTTGCAGGGGGAGGGGGGATGTTGTTTGTTTGATTTTTCTCGAGTGCCAATAAAATTTCAGCTCTCAGTCTTGAAATCTGATATGCAAAAAAGTATTTGGGGAAAATATGCTTAATCCATAAATCAGTTAATATTACATTCAAGACTTTTGACTACACTATTTCAAGCTTTACATAATAGAAATGCTGTTGATATGTAAGTTTTTAGAAAAATTGGCATATACGTTACAATGAAAAATCACTTTTGTAAATCATTTAAACCAACCAAAATCCAAAAGCTTATTAGCATGGTAAGTAAAGAATTCTGTTCTACTTATTTCTGTATAAATAACATTTTAGGACAATGAATTGATCATATAATTGATTATTTCAACTCAGCTGTTTCTTAGTAGGAAAGAACTGATTTAGTATTAGAATTATTCTTCAATGCACAGTAGTGCATCAGCAATAAGTCTAAATATTTTAGAAATATGATGGCTTAGTAAGTTCTGAGGACGTCCAAAGGTGACGGGGGAAAGGGATCTCAGGACATTGTAGTGCTGCTGGTGGAAGGACCTAAGGCACAAAGTAGCCCAACTCTAGTTATAGATGCATCAATCCTTACTTCTGTAGACTCCTGTTTCTAGAGGTGAAGACATGAGAAGAATATGGAGATCAGCCAAGACCAAATGAGTTCAGCAAAGCCGCGATTACTCCGTGCTTACTAGAGTTCACTAACAGCGTATTCAAAACGGAGCTCCCGGTATCTGTGCCCATCTCACCTCACCGCACGCTTATTTCCTGTGCAATTAGAAACTCACTTCATCAACTGGAGAATTTCTTTTGACTTTCTCTCTCTTTCATTCTATCTGGCATCTGTCCAAAACTGCTGGGATTAAACACATCAGGCGTGTTCCCATACCTTATCCCACTTGTCGCCACTTTCGAATATATCTCTGCCTGATGATTCCAAGTTTCCAAACTGGTCTCTCTCTTTTATTTTTTTTTGTTTATTTTGGTTTCGGTTTTGTTTTGTTTTTTGAGACAGGGTTTCTCTATGTAGCTTTGAAGCCTGTCCTCGTACTAGCTCTTGTAGACCAGGCTAGCCTTAACTCACAGAGATCTGCCTGCCTCTGTCTCCTGAGTGCTGGGATTAAAGGCATGCGCCACCACTACCCGGCTCAAACTGGTCTCTCTTTTCCTATCCGTGCCTCCTGCTCAGCTTCTCAGCTTTAATATCACAGGCATCCAGTTAGAGCCTAAATTATTCCTTTTGAAATCCTCCAATCATTTATTTCCCTTTTCATGAGTGGGAAGAGCCAAAATACTCACTTTTCCACAAGCTCTCCATGATCAGCTTTCTATCCTTCTGCTCCAGCTACATGGTCTCTATATGATTCTTCACAGATCCCAAACATACCCCCCACTTCCTATCTCCTCTTCCATTCCCAACATGCATGCTATCTTCACTACCTTTCTGTATGTCATACTGACCCAGAGGTCATGGGTCCTCACCACTTCATCTAAATCCTCTTTCATTGTTTTATGTTTTTGTTTTTTCCATAATTAATTTTATCAACATTATCAATACTCTGTATTTTATTTGCCTCATTTCTTTTTATTCCCCAGCATAACACAGGCTGCCACTTTGTTTCATTCACTGCTAGATTCCTAGAAACTAAAACAATGTCTGGGCTGCATGAACACCCAATACATATTTCAAAATAAGTAATTCAATGAGACAATATCAAAGCAATAAAACCCTGCAATATGATAGCATACACAGAAACTTAGAATTAAAAAAAAATATGAAACACTGCCAAACCTTCCTGTGAGGCATACCTTACCTCCCTTCACACATAGGGAGAGGGGTCTTAGTCACTGAAGACTTGCCTTAAACACCTGTGGGCACCTGTGGACCTAGCCTTAATATATCTTTCCAGTGATCTTGCATCCTGATTCTCCCCTCATACTTTCTCAACTACATATAGGCAATAATGGTTTCTATATAGAACTTCAGGTTCCAGACGCCCTCTATTCTCTTCTCTGAGACTAGAACACTAGCTCCTGAATTAGATTATAAATCTAATAAAGATAGTTATGACACTGCCATGGTAACACAAAAATCCTTTTCTGGAACTCTAACTTTTGATTCAAAAATTCAGAAGTATTCTGTATTTTCAGCCAGATTAAAGTGGCGTGCCCACATTCCCCCACACCCCAGAGCTCTGTTTATTCCAGTCTCAAGCCTACAATGCCTCCTGCCTTTCTTTATCTACATGGCCGAAAGTCATTCTCCATATGTCATGCTCATACAAAACCGTTCATGGACATTCTCAGCAAATCCTTTGCCAGAAATGACACTTGGCTCTGTAGTGTTCATGTCACCTACAACTTGTTATGATGAGTTCCACATCACTGATCCCTGAGACTGTCTTTCCCTCTTCTCTCTCACCTGATACACTACAAGGGACAAAAAAAAAAGATGTGTTAAATGAACATTTATTTAGTTAAATAGAATAGAGTTCAGTAAGGTAGATTCCCAGTTTTTTCATTGTCTGCCACAAAGTGCCTGAATAAAACCAGAAGAGCAGATTTAAGGCTTGCAGTTAGCTAGCTATATGTTTTGCCCCTTTTGTTTAAGATGAGAACAATGTATACCCATACCCATTCTGCCTGATGCTTGGCTTATACAGATAGTACAGATTATATAACATTCTCAGCAGAAAAAAAGCTAATTACAACCAGGTCCTTGTGTTTCTGAGGGTTCATAGGTCTTGTTTTCCTCTCCTCTTAAATGGCCATACTTTGAAAAGCACCTGCCCACGAGAGGATCCTCAGTGGCAGAGATTCCATAATACTTCTACACTCATTTTGTGACTTCCACCTTTTTTTTTTAAGTATTTTCTCCTATTTTTAAGGTAAAATGCAAGATAATTAGGTGGAGTGTGTGGGTGCAGGTGTGGTGTGGTGTGTGGTATGGTAGTGTGTATGTCTGTGTGTGTGGAGTGATGTGTGTGTCATGTGTATCTGTGTGTAGTGTGGTGTGGGGGATATGTGAGGGAGGTAGTGTGTGTGTGGTGTGGTAGTGTGTGTGTCTGTGTGTATGTGGTATGTGTGTGGTGTGGTATGGGGGTTGTGGGGAGGTAGTGTGTGTGTGTATGGTATGGTGTGTGTGTGGTGTGGTAGTATGTGTGTCTGTGTGTATGTGGTGTGTGGTATGTGTGTGTGTTGTGGTGTGTGTGTGCTGTGGTGTGTGTGTGTGCTGTGTGCGTGTGGTGTGGTGTGTGTGTGTATGTGTGTGGTGTATGTGTATGATGTGGTGTGTATGTCTGTGTGGTGTGGTGTGTGGGGCAGGGTGTGTGTGTGTGGTATGGTGTGTGTGTGTGTGTATGTGTATATGTGTGTATGTGTGTGTGTAAAATGCTGACCTTATCTTCCATATTTTAAAAAACCCTAATATCTGATGATACTAGTTTTAAATAGTGTCAACCTCATATTCATATGAGAAAAAAAAGCTAAAAGAAAAATTTATTTGCTCTCTAGCATCTTAATGATGTATTTCTATGCTAACCAAATCCAAGATTTGACAAGTTATGAAATACTGGTATTTCAAGGTGACCTTTAGCTTAACTTTTTTATAGCAAGCCATGGGAGACTAATTATTCACCAAACAGAAAATTCAAACTTTTTTCCAATTTTGTCAGTTAAACATTGGTTAGACTCTGTTAGCCTAATTAAGTACTAACTTCCTCGGTCTAGGAGTTGAACTATTCATATATTATTTCTTCTCTGCATGAGTAAGTCTCTGCATGGAGACAGACATACAGAAACTATGATTAAAGTATGCCTGCTTTCTGTGGTTATAAAATCAAACCTCACTTTCAAGCATCACACATATAGGTTCTTAAATTCAAACTGAGCATTGCAATCAAGTCGGACCAGACAACTTGAACTGTAAATACTTTGAACTTAAAATACATTAATGGACGCTAGTGATTGAAGGTCATGCCTTGGTGCCTGGTAGAACTCATTATGAGAAGCTGTAGTCAGGAAGAGTCAACCCTGTGTTCCTGCCAACACAGAAGACTTAGCATTCCCAGCAAGACAAGGTGATGCTTTGTGAACTTGTGGCTTTTCATGCTCTCTGCCTTGTGGTGAAAATGAACCACTTATGAAGAAGATGAGAAGAGGGGAAAATAAGAATGGGAAGAGGAGGGAGGAGTACGAAGACAAGAGAAGGGTGAGTCGCATAATGAGATCTATGGCTATAGAAACATTTCCAGCTCACATATGGCTCCACTCTCAAAGTTCCCTTTTGGATGAATTTTTCAAATTTGAGTGGGATTTCCCAATGAAAACAATGTCATCAGTTAGACTTGGCATGATGAAGGGGTGTGGTCCCTTGGCCTGTGCTCGTGATCCTCCTGCCGCATTCTAAGTCATCCCTTGAAACAGAGCTGCTCCTCAGAATTAGAATGTTTTGGTCCTTAGGGCTGTAGTGGTGGCTCACCGATTTAGAGCACATACTCTTCATCCAGAGGACCCAAGCTCAACTCCCAGCTCCCATATTAGGCAGCTCACAACTACCTGTAATTCCAGCTCCAAGGGGATCTGACACCTCTGGCTCTGTGGGACACTTGTCATGTGCATGCATGTGCGTGCGCATGTGCGCACACACACACACACACTAATAAAAATGAAATTTAAAAAGGAATATTTTGGTTCTCTGTTAGAGTTAGCTATTTGGGAAACACTACTCTCTTTCCTTCTGAGTAGGGAACAAGAGGAACCAACTCCTTCAAGCTGAAAGAGGGTGAAAATTCAGTCTCAAATCCACTCAAGAATCAAGAAAGGTGGATGTGCAAATTCCCTGGTCCTCATAAGTAAAAACAGGAAAAAAGTGGAGACTGCAATCTACACTGATGCTAAACTTGGGAGTCCAGCTGAGAAACACAGCATGGCACACAGATTCAGTCTGTTCTGTGTTTTCCTATCTGATGCTCAATGCAGTCCCCACAAAGTCCAACCCATCCAGAATGCAAGTGGCACATCCTATAAGATGGGAGACAGAAATCAATGAAGGAGGGAGTGGGAAGAATTCCCGAGGCTGAAGGTATTCCTGGACAAGATGTGTACATTTGACTGTTCAGGTGCACATCCACATGGAGATGTGTTCATGGGTTGATGTCAACGTCTCACACTGTTGTTCTCCCCGCCCCCTGCCCCGGTTTTGGCAATGGCTTCTCTCATTGTACTGGAGCTCACTGACCGCTTAGGCTGGAGGCCAGCAAGCCCTTGGTGACTCACCTGTCCCTGCCTCCTCTGCCAATGCTAGATCACAGGCACACACCACACCCAGCTCTTACTTGTGTGATGGATTATAAACCCAGTATC
>JAQHUG010000156.1:419631-435179 GCA_028555095.1 Dicrostonyx torquatus
GTGCATACACATGCATGCCTGCATGCTGTGGAGTGAACAAAGGCCAAGAGACAAACTGTTGAGAGTCTATTCTCTCCTTCTACCACATGCATAATCCCAGAGATTAGATTTAACAGCAAATGCCTTCAACCACTGAGCCTCCCTCAATTATTATATTGTACACCTAAGAGTTATCTACAAATAAAAGTCTAATAAAATTTTCTAAATATTGGGAAATCTTTTCAAAAGTCTATGAGTGTAATTAAGTTCCTAAGATGCTACACCCTGATGAATTTTTAGTTAGATACACAAGAAGTTATCCTGGATCAATTATGCTGTCAGATCTTTCTGGTTTTGCCACACTAAAATTTGTAAGTCAAGACAAAAATTCCAAAGATGAAATTTTTGCATTTGCTAATGAATTAAGAATTTTCAATGTCAAATTCTTCTTCTTATTGCTTTACTGTATCCATTTCAGTGCTAAGTCAGATTCAAATATGAACAAATCTCGGTAGCTTTTCCACTGCAAAATTGAATTTAATCCATTTCTTTCATGTAAGCGAAAGGGAAGTAAACATTTGATAAGCAACCAGCCATCTTCAGGATAATTCCTTAGGGACTGAGAGGGAGAAGGAGCTGGTGGTGTGTGTGTGGGGGTGTCCCTGTATCCCTCCAAGGTTATCCTCCAATTACCTAACTCCCTTCCACTAATCCCTTACTCTGAAGGACTCTATCCCCTCCCAAGGAGTCTGACTAGTGACCAAGCCTCAGGAGGACACTTCAAAATGCTCAAAAACATACCATCTCTCTTGTTTGCTTTAAGGCTTAAACGTCATACCAAGAGCTTCAGGATGAAAGGTCTGTTCAGGCATAAGAAAATGATCTTTTACAATCTGTGCAAATCACTTTCTGTTTTTTGTACTTCTATGGAATTAGTCACAGGTGGTCAACTATTGTTTTTTACTAATTAATTAATCATATTTTCTATTACAGAATTTAAGCTGAAGGCTAAAATAGTTAAAAAGGTCATCCTGGTGGCAGCTGTTTCATTTGTTTGTTTATTATTGTTGTTTACAGTTGGCTTATAAAGATAATACAATGAAAGAATGGTCCAAATGCGTGTGCTTTCATGTGGACAGCGGTCTGTCCATCCCACAGTCATAGAACAAAAGTGTCTGCACAATGTGGCTTTGTTTCCTCAGCTGTTCTCGTGTGACGTGCCACATAATGAAGTCAGTTGCGCTATTCATCTGTGTTGAGTGTTTGGAATCAAACCACTTAGAGCTGCTTGGTTATTACTGTTTCAAAATGAAATGCTTTGCATGACACTAAACAGATGACTGTACTTCCCACTTTCTGCACACTGTGCTCCCGAAAGATGCGCTGCAGAAAACAATGAACAGAGCAAAGTGGTCACAGCGCCTATTAATCAGATCCTAGTAGGAGAACAGTTCCCTTGGCTGCGCTAGAAATCAGATGATCAACCTGCTGACTGATGCAGCTGTAGATGTAAATTCTTAGCATATGGTGCCTGCATGCCCTGCAATAGCCAAATCATACCGTCGCATCATCAAAGTTGTCATAGGATATAGAGTGTGTTTCTGAATGTCCTGATTCATGGGAGCTTTATTTAGCCTAACTAATGCTCCTATATTTAATATGAATGCTGAGTTTCTGACCGTTCTTATTTTGGATTTGCACAAGTCAGAGATTCTCTCTCCCAAATGTTTGCAATTGTTACATTTCAAATCCGATGGTGTAGTTAATTCATTGCCTTCATGTCTCCCACTAATCATGGCCTTCAACAATTCCAAATTCTTGATCAGACTTTTCAGGGGTCATTTATCTCCTTTAGTTCTTGATGGTGTAGATGAAGTCTGCCAGAGCTGCCTACAAGAATAAGTTACCATTGAATATACACTTAAACATTTAGCACATCCAATAATCACTAAGAAACTACCATACTCAAGAGCATATAGGGCACAGACATTAGGTACTACACAGAGCAAAAACATTCTGCAACACACAATAGCAGATAATATGTGAAAATGGCAAACTGAGCAAGTTTAAGATGCATGGATTTTTCTATTAAAGATCCTTTTGGAGTCTTCCATATGTTCAAGTAAACCAGTACAATCTAAGATGAAAGACAATGGGCAGAATTCCCCGAGTCTGGTACCTAACAATGCTTCTGAGGGGTTGGTATTTGTCAGAACACACTTTAGAAAATGTAATGCAGAGCAGAGCAATGTAACAAAGACAAACCATGCTCAGAAGAGTCTTTGGAAGCTCCTGAGAAGGAATTGTTCTCAGCAATTGGAGAAAATTATGCAAAGTGTCATTACAGGTGTGCCATTGAAATGAGTCTCTGGGGCACCGAGAAAATGAGTAAAAATGCAGCCCTGCTCTGAGAGAGCAGAGCACAGCCTCCTGTGCTGCGTTACTCTTAAAAGTTCTTTTCTAAGCACTAGGGGGATCACGGTCCTGATATCAATGTCAGGAAAATCTTAAGCAAACAATTTAGTTCAGAGGCTTAGAACTGAAGATAACAATTTGTAGAACATAGAGATAACTAAATACTTTCGACTTGCTGTGTTCATGATGAAGAAACTCCAGGTAATATTTTCAAGACAAAATTGGAGACAACACTGGAGATTTTAAGGGACCCCTAAAAAGACAGCAAGGACTTTATCCTCTCCTACAAGTGACATTTTAAAAATATGAAAATAGTGAAGCTTCCTAGGAGAGATGGACTTACATTTGTCTGTGGGCAGTAGCAGACCAAGTGATAAGAGAGGAGAGAAGACTGGATAGGAATCTGATGAGGAGAGAAATGTATAAGTCTTCCAAAATGGACGTACATAAAGAAGATATGTTTGTGGAGGTGAGTTACTTACTTTTGTATAACTATTAATGATTATCCTCAAGAACTGAATGGCTTAAATTAGTAACTCAGTGTTGGTTTGGCTGGCTCCTTCTGTTGCAGGAACTCATAAATGTCGGTCAGGGCCTCAGATGAAGGATCCCTGGGCAAGGGTCCATTTCTACGACCTATCTCCCAAGGAAGGATCAATTCTGAGGCTTCAATTCTCATTTGGTTGTTGCAAGATTTAATGTCTGAACTTTAAAACTTTAGTCCCTTGACAGCAACTAGCCAGAGATTGACCATTATTCCCAGGCGGGGGTAGTGGAGCACAGATATCCCCTTTCTGTGTCCTGACTTCAGACACAGTACAACCAGCTGCCTCCCAGTTCACTCGCCACGCCCTCCCCACCATAATACCCAGCTGCCTTCGACCATAAGCCACAATGAGGAAGGCAAGAAGAGTTCGAGAGAAAGTGCGAGCAAGGGAGAGATCAGTCTTCTCAGCTAGCCTTGGAAATGCCATTTTATCATCTTTGAAGCTGCTTCTTGAGCTCAGGACCCACTCAAGAGAAGCATGAGCCCCTGGTGTCAGGAATGACTAATCCTAGCAGACTGTCTTGCATACCATCTGGATGCCTTGGGTATAAAGTGCTCCCTCCTCCTTGCCCCACCACAGTCATGTGTGTTTGTATACTGTACTTGGTCCCCAGCTGGCGGTACTGTTGTGAAACATTTGGGATATAGAGCCTAGCGAGAGCACTAGGTATAGACTCTAAGGACTATAGACTAGCCCTGCTTGCGTTTTCCTCTTCATCGTGACCCACTAAGATGTGAACAAGTCATACTGGCCACTCCTATTACCAAGAACACTTTGCCATCCTTGCCATAACAGAATATATTCCCTGAAACCGGTTTTCTCTTGAGTTGCTGCTACTGAGTGTGTTGTACCCAGAACTAGAAAAGTAACAAATAGTCCATCTTGTGTGATCACTGAATCAAACATCTCTTGCAGAGGTGGTTCTCAGCAGTCAGGTAAACAAATGCACCCTGTGGGTATCAGCTGGCCTTGCATGTTTTTATGAAACCAGAAGCATGGCACCTCTATGGATGTGCTCTCTGGCTGTGGGCATCCACATACACCTGAGCGGTACTAAATAGACTCATCAAGTTGTACACACTTATATGTAAATATGAGAATTCATTAAAACATTATATTTTTAAAAGAGGTAGTGAGAGAGCAGTGAGCAAGTTGCAATGATATAAGACTGGGGGCCTGAGTACCCTCAAAAAGAACCACTCATCCAAGTCCATATCCAGGACTGAAGAACCCAGTGTCTGCTGAGCCCGGTGGTAAGTGAGTGTGTGGGGCTGCCTTCCTCTTCTTCTCCTCCATTCTGTCTGGTCCCACTGGGTGACGCTGTCTGCACTCAGGGCAGATTGTTACCACTCAGTTCACGTGCCCACATTCTAGTCTTCTTGGACATACATTCACATTACACACAGAAGTGTGCTTTACCCGCTTTCCAAGCTCCTTCGACCCAAGCATGTTAACAACAATTTTTAGCCATTAATATGTGTATGGTAAATATTAACCTTCAGCATTACAGGATCTAGGCTCACCTAGGAGGCAAACCTCCATACGTCTCTGAGGGAGTTTCTACATTGGGTGTATTGAGGTTGGCAATGACCCTAACTACAGGTAGCACCATTTGATGCAGGCAGCACCATCTAGTATATGGTGGGTTCAGACAGGATGGAGGAAAAGAAGAGGAAGGTAGCCCCACATACTCACTTCTTGAACAGGTGGATTTTCTTGCTCTTACTACGGGGCTCACCGGACACTGGGTTCTGCACTAATAAAAAGGAGACTGTGAGTGGAGCACAGACATCCCCTCTCTGCTTCCCGACTTCAGCCACTTGTCAGCCGTCTCCCAGTCCACTCGCCCATGCCTTCCCCACCATAATACCCAATTTTCTTCAACTATAGGCCACAAAGAACCCTGCCTTTTTATATTGCCGTTGAACTACATTTTATCACAGGCATGAGAAAAGTAACTAATTAAACATGCTTACAAGTGAATGTCAGCTACCTCTGCCTCTGACCGCTAGCTTTTAACTTCAGGGTTTTAAAAATACCAGACAGAGTTTTGTGAATAAGCATGTGGAAATAAAGAGTGCTGGCTTTGGGGAGGATAATTGTGGAAATTGTCTATCTTCTTCCATGATTTTATTCTCTATCAGTAATATTTCAATGGCTATACTTTATTTTATCTTTCCTGTTCTATGAACACAGTCAAAGCACCAACAAAGAGCAACTAACAAAGTCTCAACTACATGTACAACTGGGGGTGCATTCAAAGACACCTCTATGCAACCTTTTTGGGATGGCATGATGTTCAGTGTCTTTGTAATAAAGCCAGAAGAGACCATGCCACTCTTCCCATCCCTCAAAACTGCCATGCTCTTTTTGTAAATGGCACCAACTGTATACGACATGACTGACAAGAGAGCATACCTGTAAATTCATTTCTAGTCAGAACTGCTCAAGGTGGTCTCTGAGTCCCCCTTGAGGCCACATCCTTCTTTGTATTCCTGCTAAACCAGTCACACTCATCATACCTAGCCTACCTTAATCTCTCTGCTCTCACTTTCCCAGCCTTCTCTCAAACTGAAGTTTAATCACATTTTTATTAAAATCTATCAATTTAATTGCATAACTTGTAAAAACTAATACAAGTGCTTTTGTCAGATAACCACACTTATCTCCTCACACAGCTTCATGACAGTTGGTCTCAATTGCACATCTTTCCTTAGCCTCAGGAAATGCTTGATTCTGAGCTGACAGAGTGGTACAAGACAAGAAAGTAGGTGTCATCTCTGTACTCTTAGTGACAGGCACAGAGTCACTCAGAGTTACTCAGGCTGTATTTAATAAAGGAGCGAACGCCCCAAACACGTCCAAGAATGCCACTGATTTGGTAGAAAGCTATCTCAAGGAACATTTGTCATTTTGAGTCTTTCAGCATTGGTTCACCGCAAAGAACACACCTGTTCATTTTGAGGCCCAGAGCTGCTAATGGAGAAGCATTTGCTGCCCACACTGCATCTGATAACTCGTAAATCACCGCTGATAAGCTCCCTGTGAGGAACACACTTAGAGGTGCGAGCATTTAGTGGTACATAGTCATCATGGCTTCTCCATTACCTTTTGTAACCAGCTGAGTCACTTTTGCGGTTGCCCTTAAAATGAGCCTTTTTTACAGCTTAACTCTGACACCAAGTCAGCTCGCCTGGCTGGCAATTTGTCGTATGGCCCAGGTTTCTGTAGCTTAAAGGTCACAGAACTTTAACAAAAGACTGAAGGCTATTATCATTTATCTCTTCTCTGTTATGGCAACACAGAGTTACTACTGACAATTCCTTATAATACAGACTTGAGAGCAGGAGACCACTGGTGTGCATGGCATAATAACCACTGTATCTGCAAGGCAATTTTCTACTCAGATTTCCTTTTTTTTTTAAGCAATGTTTCCCCTTCCTGCTATTATCTGAGAATTCTGTTGCTGTGCTCACAGAGTGGGTTCTGTTTGGATGACCTTTGCCCTTCTAGTGTGCAGATTTTGGAAACTAGACCAAGCCTGGGAGCAGCTCTGTACAGAGCAGTAGCTTAGCATGTGCAACCTCATGGAGGGAGGAAAAAGGGGAAGGAGAGAGAGAGGCAGGAAGGGAGAGGGAGAGAGCCTGGGGGTACCTTAGTCACCAACTGTGGAGTACTAGGCACCAGAATGAGCTCTTTTCAGGGAATCATGGAGTTGGCCTGGTCTAGCTACCTTTAGAGACACATGTCATAGGCTTTTCAGGTTAGAGTCTGTGCATCCTGGGATACTTTTGCCTTCCAGTCTCTGAGAAACTGAGACATTCCCTTAGGCAGTGGAGCATTCAGGCTTCCTTTGTACCCGAGTTCCCCAGAAGATAGCCACACACACAGAAGCCTGATGGAACAATTACTCTTAGACATTAATCTTGTCTACCCTGTATAACCATCTAGCAAACATCATTGTATCCTGGCAACTACAATTGTATTCGTCCTGGCAACCACCATTATATTCTATTTCTGATAAAAATATAAAATGTCTGATTGCTTACAGCAAAGCTGTCACAGCCTCATTCTTGCTGTGATCCCCCTGATCTGTCCCTGGTGACTGATATTCTCACTGACCATAATGAGGTAAACCTGGCTCAGTAAGTAAGCGCTTATCAAGTAAGTAACTTACCAAGTTAGCAGTATGCAAGTATGTCCCGGGAGACTGAAGAACTTCTCAATGGGCTAACTAGGAAACTGCCTGTGAGTTGAGGCCTATTGCATCCTCCACTCTGTGGTCACCCTAGGAAAGTGAGTCAGCAGGATTTGGCTTCTTTCTAACGACTTAATTATTTCAAAGCTACGTAGCGGTAAAGAAAGAGTTGAGAAATCTTACATCTTTAGTGATGAACTCCAGTAAACACTTCATTTTTACCACCTGTTATGGATAGGAAGAAATGGGGTGTGCTTGAAGATAGACTATACAAAAATTCTGCTTAAAAACGGATAACTTACGTGCACTGGGAGCTTGTGAAATGCCAGGTGCTGTCTGAAGCGGTTCCCCAATTCCAAACACACCAAATTCTCAGAACCACATGCAGAGAGTAAGGCATTCAAGTAGGTCACGTGATCCGGGGCACAGAGTGACCAGCAGAGATCATAGATCCCAGCCATACCCCTTGCTCCCTGCTTACTCCCCTGAGCTGCTTCTCCTTTATTTCCAAAGAACACCAAGGAACACATATGACACCCAAGATACCTTATAATAATCTGCACACGGGGGAAATTCTTAGAATTTAAAATTATGGAATGAAGTACAGAAATTAGACTCAATAAAATTAGCCAGTTTGCCTAGTATTGTCCAAGTCACACTTCTGGGTCCCTGGCAAAAAAAATGCTGGAAATGTTCGTTCTTGGTGCTACTGAAATGGTAGTCACCATGCTAACCTTCTTGTGTCCAGATTGCTTTATGTCTATTTTTGATAAATGTCAGTGAGGGTCTTTCAGAGGACTATGAGCTATGCTATAATGGTCTCTTCCACTTTCAGGCCAAGGATAACAGGATCTTTGAGCAGAAGGCATACCAATTTTAAAAATTGTGCTCATTTTCAATTCTGCAATGAAATTTAATTTGGAGGATTTTTTTTCCTACTATGAATACATTTTTATTTTTAGTTATAATATGTACTGTTGTCATATTTATTTGTTAATAAGGAGTCACTGATATTCTTGTATGAGTCAGTTATAGTTACATATGTTAGACTAGTGTGAGATCATATTTTACTTTCATACATTATGATTTTTCTATCAAAGCTTCTAAGTAGGCAAGACTTATTTCAGTTACATATAAAATCTAATATATAAATTTATAATGAGATAAAATTTTATGACACTAGAGTTCCCCCTTGTAATTGGTCAACTCTTTATCCCATCTTACAAAGAAAGGAAAGTGGCTCTTTAAATTCTCAATTTAGTCAATTTATACACTGATCATCTGTCAGAGATTGTTGAAATACATTGTATAGTGCTCCATCCCGAAACGATCTAATAACGTTCTGAAACTGGACACTCCAATAATTTTTAAAAGAACTAAAAATGTGGATGACACCTAGAGAAATAATAAGAGATAGAAAAAAAAAAAAGCACTGTGATCCAGACATAGTGGCCCATGCCTTTAATCCCAGCACTGAGGCAGGTAGATCTTGGTCAGTCTAGTCTACATGCTGAGCTCCAGAATAGCCTAAGCTACTAGTGAGACCTTGTCTCAAGTTTTAAAAAAGTAGAAAGATAAGAAGGGAGGGAGAGAGAGAGTAGAGAGGGAGGGAAGGAGGGAGGGAGGGAGGGAGGGAGGGAGGGAGGGAGGGAGGGAGAAAGAAGGAAAGGGATGACCTATGGACAAAGCCTCAGACCAGGAAGGGTAAGCACTGTCTGAAGGGAAGAAACAAGATCTTATTATGGTCAGAGCTGCACAACAGGACACCCCCACTTGCATCCTGCCCTCTGGCCTCCTGCTGGTGGCCATTCGAAAAAACCAGGGGAAGCCAAGGAGCAAAGGAAGCTGTGGGTGTGGGCCATGGAGTTCAGCCTCTAATGTCCTAGACAGACCACAGCAGGAGGGGACTGTGCTCTGAGGGGAAGAACTGAAGATGCCGCCAAGAGCCTCTCCCTGGCTTTTTATCCTCCATCAGTTTCAAGAGCCTCATGAAGTACAGCCACTCAAGATTTAACTGAGAAAAATTAATAGGCTTTTTTAGATCTTCCATTCTTTTTCCTTTCTGTCTTTTTTTTGGATTTAAAATAATTTTAACTCAAAATTGAAATAACCCTTCTACAATTCTAGGATGAAATATAGGGAAAATGCATATAAAACATTTTGTTTGATCTACCTAAATCACTATTCTAATTCTCTGCTTTTCCCAGCAAAAAAACTATGCAAAGTAGCAAAGACAATATTTAAAACACAATTTGGAAGAAAGGAAAAAATGGATATTCAAAACTAGAATGATGCTATTATTTCTTCTG
Source organism: Dicrostonyx torquatus (assembly GCA_028555095.1). Taxonomy (NCBI): domain Eukaryota; kingdom Metazoa; phylum Chordata; class Mammalia; order Rodentia; family Cricetidae; genus Dicrostonyx; species Dicrostonyx torquatus. Next base: position 429,081 of record JAQHUG010000156.1, read on the forward strand.
ATTTAAGCTCCATGGCATTTCCTGAGAGCTGGAAGCTACGTAAATGAATGGAAAAACAAATTCGATGGTTCAGTACTTCAGCATGTAAGTTTGGTTCTGATACCTCCTCCACACTATTTCTCTGATGTCATAACTGCATCTCTGTGTGTAAAGTAATTTGCTTATATGTGTGGGTCTCTGAACAAGCTATAAATTCCTGGCACTTGGTTTCATGGTGTTCAATAAACACAGCAGGGACTAAATTTACATTTTAAAAGATAGTTGGTGAAACAAGGGTTGAAATGCTATTATCAAATAGTTCATCTGAGAAAATATTTAATCGAATATACTTTATGCCAATTTTATCATGATTGTGTTTACTACATAAGATTATTTATTACTTTGCCCTCTTCAGATACTTCTACTTTAAAAACTAGATTTTTTTACACCATTCAGGGAAGCAGGTAGGTGATATTCAGTCTCCCCGCTCCTCCAAATCCAATGCACCAGTCTCAACCCTGCTCTGTAGCAGACCACCAGGCACAGCCTCCCATTCCTCTCTACCCCCATCTCCAGCAGATCACAGAGATCCTCTACCACCTTCCTCACCACCCCATTCCTTTGTCTCCACTGCCACATCCTACAGCTGTTCCCTGAGGAACATGCCAGCCAGGGAAACAGGTAGACTATATTCCCTCTCCCTCCTGTCCTCTAAATCCAATCCCACAGTCTCATTTCCAGGTCTGCAGCATACCACATCTCTGTCCCCATTCCCAGGGGACTATGTAGATCCTGATGGCACACCCTTCTTCTTCCTATGGAGTCCATAAGTCTCTGCTTCTAGCCTACCCACATTCTTAAATACCAATGCCTAAAAACACACTTGATCTGGAACCAACAGCGGTCTCACCTGGTGGAGTCTCAAAAGCATTCCCTACTAGGCAACACACAGCCACCACACTCTCCCAAGAACCAGAGAGGACAACAGAAACCAACATATGGAACACCCATTCAACAAAGGCAAGACCAAATATCAACACCCAGAATTACATTCGTCCAAAACCTAGATGCCTAGAAACCAGGGTAAAAACACAATAACAGTCAGGAAAACATTTTTTTTTTTTTTGGTTTTTCGAGACAGGGTTTCTCTGTGGCTTTGGAGCCTGCACTGGAACTAGCTCTTGTTCAGGCTGGTCTCGAACTCAAGGAAAACATTTCTTAAATAAAGACCAGCAACTCTACTAAAGTAGAATCTAGGATACATAATATAGCTGAAGCACAAGTTAAGGACTTCAAAATAGCCTTTATGAATATGTTAGAGGCCCTTAAAGAGGATATGAATATATCCACTAATGAAAATATTAACAAGTAGTGGAATGAAATGAAAAAAAATCAATTCTAGACATAAAAACAGAAATAGAATCAGTAAAGAAAACTCAAACAGAGGGAAAGCTGGAGATGAAAAAGTTAGTAACTCAAACAAGAACTTCAGAGGCCAGCTTTACCAACATAAATAAGAGGTAAAAGAAAGAATACCAGGTATTGAAGAAAAGATAGAAAAAGAATGGATACCTCAGTCAAAGAAAATGTTGTCTAAATTAATAATAATCCAGGCTCAAAACATCCAGAAAATCTGAACATGGTAAAAAGAACAAATTTGCAAATAATAAGAACAGAGGAAAGAGAAGAAACACAGTTTAAAGGCAAATAAAATATTTTCAACAAAATCAAGGAAGAAAATTTCCCTAAGCTAAAGAAACAGATAGCTGTCAAGGTACAAGAAGCATGAAAATATTAAGTAGACTGGACCAGAAAAGAAAATCCCCATGACTTATAGTAATCAAAATAGTCAACACAAAAAACAATTACTATTAAAAGCTGAAAAGGAAAAAGACCAAGTAGCATATCAAGGCAGACCTATTAGAATAACACGTGATGATTCAGTGGAGATTCTAAAATCCAGAAGGGCTTTGCTATATGTTCCACAGACTCTAAGAGTCCACCCACAGATGCCAGACTACTATACCCGGCAAAACTTTCAAGCACAATAGATGGTGAAAGAAAGGCATTCCATGATAAAACCAATTGCAAGAAATATCTATCTACAAAACTAACCCACAGAACGCACTGGAAGGAAAGTTTCAATATTAAGAGATTAACCACACCCAAACACTGCTATTATATATATGTATATATAATATATTATTTATTTGCTTCTTGCTGTATCCAAGAAGTGCACCTTAGCCTCAAAAATATATTTTCACCTCACGGTAAAAGATTGGAAATGATCTTCCAAAAATATATACCTAAGATGCAAACTGGGTAGCCATTTTAATATCTGACAAAATAGGCTTCATATCAAAACTAATCAGAAGAGATAGGAAAGGACACTATATACTCATCAAGAGGAAAAAAAACTACCGAAAGAATATGGTAATTCTTAATACTCATGCACAAAACACAAAGGGACCCAAGTTCATAAAAGAAACACTATACTATAGGTTAAATTACATATTTACACACTGATAGTGGGGAATTTTAATATTCCAGTCTCACCAACAGACAGGTCATCCAGAAAAAACTGAACGGAAACGCTAGAAATAACAGATGTCATAAATCAAATGGACCAAGCAGATATTTATAGAACATTTCACCACAAAGAATATATATTCTTCTCTCTAGCTCATAGAACTTTCTCCAAAATTAACCACAAAGTTGGACACAAGGAAAGACTCAAAAGGCACAAGAAAACTGAAATAACACCCTGCATACTTGGAATAACCTACCTGACCACCACAGATTAGAACTATATATCAACAACACTAGAAAGTTTACAAACTCATGCAAATTTAACAACTCAGTACTGAATGTAAAATAGGTTAAGAGAAAATTTTAAAAAGAAGTTAAAATCTTTTAGAATTGAATAAAAATGAAAAGACAACATCCCAAACTTACAGAACACAAGGAAGATAGTTCTAAGAGGCATGCACGTAGACTAAATGCCTACATTAAAAAAGTTGGAGAGAACTCATATCTGTAGCATAACAATAACCAGAAAGGTCTAGAAAAAAAAACAGAAGAAATAGCACCTGAAAGGAATACATGGTGAGAAATAATCAAAGCCAAGGCTGAAATCAATAACAGACACACACACACACACACACACACACACACACACACACACACACACACACACACAAGGAACAAAGAGAACAAAGAGGTTGTTCTCTGAGAACATTGGTAAGATTGACAATCCCTTAATCAAATTAACTAAAAGGCAGAGAGAGAAAATCCAAACTAATAAAATTAAGGATGAAAGGAGACATAACAGCATGCACCATGAAAATCCAGAGAATCATAAGGAAATTCATTAAAAACCTGTACTTTACCAACCTGAAAAAAATGGATAAAAAGAAACAGAAAAACTAAGTGCTTCACTAAATTCTAAGAACACAGAGAAACACAGGTAGCCAGAATGCTTCACTTCCCACAGAAGTGCCTCAGTATTGATTTTACTCAGTAAAATTTTATACTCAGCATTGAGTACAAAAAACCACTGTGAAATGGTGGACTGACTCCACAGAAAGGCACAGTTAATGCTCTTCCACGGATCCTGGGCTCCTCGCTCTTCTGAAATGTACGACGTTCACTGTTGCATTTTTTGTACATAGGCCGGATGCTCTTCAGACCCTCCTGAAAAATAGAAGATGTATTTACTTAATTCAATGTTATAAAATGAACAGTTTACAAATTTTCTATGAATCTTGTGAGAGCGTGGTTAGCCAGCTCCACAAGAAAGATTTAGCAGCTAGGCAATACACACCTCATCCCTGGCTTTTGGTAACTGAGTTCATGTTCATATTCTTTTGAAATCTTTAGTACACATTCAGGCCCACATACTTCTGTGTTACAAACTGAACCTAAAGGGAGAATTTAATCCATGAAGCAAAATGTTTACCTAGCCACATAGTGAGAACTTTTTACACTTCAAAGAAACGTTATTAAAGTTGCAGAAGAAACTGTTGAAGGGGAATATCTGATCAGATATCTAAATATCTAATCAGTCCATATATGGAGAGGTCTGAAGTGTGGGTGGTAAAAGGCCTTGAGATAAAACTCATCTCTCACCCTATGTGTTACTGAAGCTATTTCTCAATTCATGATGAATTAAATTGCATACAAACCCATCATCAGTGATTAGAAAGTGATGACCCTCAGTGTGGGTTCTCCTTATAATCTGAATCGCAAGTAAAATTTGTACAGGAAAACTCTAGGAGAGCTAAAAATCAAATATTCATCCATTTCCAAATTTTCTACTTTAATTAATAAAATTAAATAGAAAATTTTCAGTGTTTAAACGTCATAAATTGTTCTCATGCTCCAATTTCCAAAAACGTGTGTGGAGAAAGCAAAAAACCCTTCTTTCCTCTCTTTTCTTTCTCTTACCACATGATTTTTAACTTAACAACAAAATAACTCTTGTTTAAAGTAAAGTAGAGCCAGATGCAACTGTGCATTTCTACAGTGGCTGAACGTGAAATGATGAACCAGACACATCAGAAAATAAAGGGGGGGAGTGGCACAGCAAATGCCCATATCAAAAAATTAGTAAAACAAAAGGCAAATGAGTCCCTTTTAAAAAATCCCCTTTTTGGGGTTGACAAGATAGCTCAGTAAGAAGAGTACATCCCTGAGGACCTGAGTTCAGTCCCTGGTGTCCACATGGGAAAGGAGAGAACCAACTCCCAAAAGTCGTCTAACCTCCACACCCTCCAAGGCACAAACACAGCCATAAACATATGTACACATACACAATAAATAGATGTGTTATTAAAATTAAAGAAGTGCTCTTCCATGCCTAAATTATAAAAATGTTCACAATATAGGGTATCTGCAGGAATAGTAAATGTATTCATATTATGTATTTGTAAATATTAGCTATATGTAATTTTACATGTTTATATAAATTTACGCACATACTGTGAGAATTAAACTGAAGTAGTTTTAGACGAAGAGTTTCACAGGTGGATTCCATTCTAAGGAAGCCATCTACAGCATGGCTGTGAACTGCATCAGGCAACAGCAAAGACTTTAAGACATGTCTCATCACCTACAGTTCCTAGTCTTTTTATTTGGATGGTATAATCATTTCTAAAGGCTTTTGCTTCATAATCCAAAAGAGAAATTGCTATTTTAATACCTACACATTCTAAAGGCAAATTGATACTTCATGTACTGTGCCAGTTCAGAAAACATTCACATCTGAGGCTTCTTGCTTTAAATTTTCATCAACTATCTTTTCAATTTTTCATTTATTTAGTGTGTGTGCATGTGTGTACTTCTGTGGAGGTCAGAGAACAAATTGACAGAGTATATTCTCTCCTTCCACCATGTAGGTCCCAGAAATTGAATTCAGGTCTTCAGACTCGGCAGCAAGTCTGCCACTTTGGCCACTGAGCCAAATCCTAACTTAAGTCAACAAAAATTTTAATGCTTATAATATATATAATAAATCAAAGATCTAGGAAAGGAGTAGCTTAATGTGAATAGAGGTACAAAACAACATTAAAACAGTATTTGTCTTATTAAAACTTTCACAAAATTACTTTGTATATCAGATTGTCAGAGGAAGAATTTCAGCCTATGCCTGAGACTCTATCAAAATGACCACATCTGTGAAGGATGACTCATCCTGTGCTTAACAGTCTCATTTTCAGAAAAAGAATTTAAATTTACCTAGCTTACTTTGTGAAAGAGAAGGCAAGTTACTTTTGATTTATCTCCATCACATTATTTATTAGATGGTACTTATGCTGACTCTAAAATACATAATTATACCATGAAAAATTGATGAAATACACTTCCATCCAAAACAAACAACAACAACAAACCCTGTACTCCAAAGGCTAGGAGAGGATGACACAGGGTTTGAAGTGATCCTAGCCTCCACACTTTGCCTTTAAAAAAGTTTTAAAAATAAAACTTGCAGGGGCATGACAATGTCTCGGTGTGAAAATGCCCATGCTCTGAGCATAGCAGCCTGAGTTTGAATACCCAGCACCCATTTAAAAGGCAGATTTGGTCACACCGTTTTTTATTCATCTATTTATTTTACATCCT
>JAQHUG010000156.1:454741-468061 GCA_028555095.1 Dicrostonyx torquatus
GCAAGGGATCCAGGTTCCTGCTTATTCCCTTTGATGTTCCAAACTGATGCCTGAACCCACAGAGGACCCGGCTCAGGTCTACTCTCTCTGAGGTCCCAGACTTGCACCTGGCGTCTCCACGATCTCTAGTTCCTATCTGTTCCCTCAGAGGACCCAGGTTCACGCGCACCCAGGCTGGCAGAGGTCCTGGCTCTGGTCTAGTTCCTAGGAGGTCCTAGAATTTTGCCCAGACCCACTAGGCTTAGGTAGGCTTAGTTCTACTCCCTTGAAGGTCCCGGATCCACGTCCAGACCTTCAGTCGTCTCTGGCTCTGTCTCACTGGTTCAGCGGTTATTCCCTCGTACCTGTTGTGGTGGAGATGGTTGGCTCTGGGTCTGGTCGCTGGGTCAGTCCTGGTCCACTCGTGACCTGGGACTGGGACACTTCTCGGCTTCTGCTCCTGGTGGAACTTTTTCTCTCTGTGTCTTATGTAACTGGTTCCGTCCCACTCTGGTTCTGGTGGAGGTCGCAGACTCTGGGTCAGGTCGTTGGCTCAATCCTGGTCTGCAGTGTCTCCAGATTGGTTGGCTCCTAGGGCTGGACCTGCTCTCGGTGGAGCTTGTTTCCTCCAGCTTTCGCTGTGCTGTGCTAGGAGTCTCATTCAACTCCACTCCTGTGGAGGAGCCTTTATTCTTATATAAGTTTGCAAACTCAATCTCTCCATGAGTCCAAGGTATTGGAGTGATGAAGAGCGTGGAAACTTGTTTTGTACCCTGATATATTCCTGAATTTGTCTATCATTTTGAGAAGTTTTCTGATACAATTTTTATAATCTTGCTAATGTACTACCATGCCACCTGCAAATAGGGATAATTTGATTTCTCCTTTCCCCATTTATATCCCTTTAATTTCCTTCCCACACCTTATTCGCTAGGAATTTTATTGTAAAGTGTGTTAAATTTTTTGAACAGCTTCTTTCTGCGTCTATTGAGATGCTCGAGTGATTTCTGTGAAGTTCATTAATGTGGTTTATTACATTCATTGACTTGTATAGGTTGAACCATACCTGAAATTCAGGAATAAAGCCAACTTGATTATGTGAAATATTATTTCTGATGCATGCCTGTGGTCTGTTTACAAGTATTTTTATTAAATATTTTTGAGACTATGTTCATCAAGAATATTGGTCTACAATTTCTTTTCTTTTTCTATTTTAGATGTCTTTATCTGATCTCAATGTTACAATAATAAATGATGAGAGTGTGTCTTCTGTTTCTTTTAATTTTTATTTTCTTTTATTTCTTTTTTTTTTATTTTTTTATTGTTAAAAGAAAAATTTACATTTACTCCCCTTGTTCCCAGCCCTCCCACTCCCCCACTACCCCACCACCCTCCCCCTACTTCCTTAAGATGGAGCAGGATACTCTGCCCTATGGGAAGCCCAAGGCCCTCCCCCCTCCATCTTGGTCTAAGACCTGTATTTTTTGAAAAGAGTGCTCTGGGTCCTCCCTGACCAGTAACTCACGAAGATGTATCCTGTATTTATATGGCACTGGAATTTTTGCTTATTAAACCTGTGGCTTCTTAAGACATTACCTACAGGTACAAGGAATATCCACTGAAACTCTTCTTCAATTAGCTTACAGATCCATGGGTTCCCATGATTCTTTTTTTTTATTGTTAAAAGAAAAATTTACATTTACTCCCCTTGTCCCAGGCCCTCCCGCTCCCCCACTACCCCACCACCCTCCCCCTACTTCCCTGATATGGGGCAGGATACTCTGCCCTGTGGAAAGCCCAAGGCCCCCCCCTCCATCTCAGTCTAAGAAGGTGTGCATCCATATAGAATAGGTTCCCAAAAGGCCAATACATGCAGAAGAGATAGGTCCCGGTGCCAATATCATTGGCTTATCTGTCAGTCCCCTCCACCACCCCCAGTTCTTCCTTCTCCCTTCTACCCCCTCCCTTTTACCTACCCCCCACCTCCAAACCCTACCTCCACCCCCATCCCCACACCCGTGCTTCCAACTTTTGCCTGGCGATCTTGTTTGCTTCTGAAATCCAGGAGGATCTATATGTTTTTCTTGATTCTTTTTCATACCTATTGATCTTGGTTATACTCTCCACTTCCTCTATCATTCCTGTAACCTATACCTGTTTAAATCTTTGTACCCCAAGTGTCTCCCCATTATTTTCTTATACAGTGCACCAAACATTTTAAATCATAAGAATTTCAAATATTTCCTTCATCTATGAAGACAATTATTATAGAAAAGTTGCATTCTTTAATAGATAGACTTGATGTTTCAATAATTTTAAGCTGTCATATAAATAAATGGAGAATACTCTTAACTTCCCTAAAATAGTTCATTTGCCTGAATAGTTTTCACATGCAAAGCAAGAAAAATAGTTTTACCTTTTTTATCTCATTTATCAAACATTAGTGTATTAGAATTCTCCAAAGGAATATACCTGATAAGATGAATGTGTATGTGTGTGCATATACCTATTGAATTATTAGACTGCCCCACAGGATGTGGTTTGAGTAGTCGAATAATGACTGTCTGATGATAGAAAGGCTGAGAATTCAGTCTGTTGTTCTTTCCATGAGGTCTGATGTCTTAGGAGTTCCAGTCTGGTACTGCATTCCTGGAGAACTGCTGGTCTTCAGTCTATGTTGGAATCCTGAAGGAGGTGGAATTAATACTTGCCACAACAACAGTATAGATAAGCTTGCTAGTGAGACTAAAGACAGGCAGGCAAAAATGTCTCCTTCTTCCTGAAGGTCAGCCCAGATTTAGGCTTCCTGCTACAAATGATCTGATCAAAAAAGTCCCTCATAAAAGATCCCAATGTTGTGAAATTTCCAACTAAGATTAGCAATCACAATTGATGCATGCTTTGAGAAAAATGTTGGGAAGCCTAGCAGCAATTCTTATTTTAAGGCATTCTATTTACATCTTGTATGTCACAATGCAATAGGCTGAATCAAACTACTGTATTTTCTCCATAGATGGTTCTTTCTTCACCTTCCCTGACATTTCCAATGCTGTTGGTGACTAATCTATTGTCTTAAGTCTACTCTTTGAGACTATCTTTCCTAAAACTGTGCCCAGTAGTAACTGATCTCTTAAATAACTATTTGTTTTTCTTCTTTACTATTCGGTGTTCTTTATTGCTTCTACATCTTGAGGGTATTCACATGCAGTTTCTTTGAAGTACCAGAGTTCCTGATGCCTTACTCAGAGATGCCAGGCTCCTAATGTAGCTATGGAGATGATATAGCCAGACTTCTGATGTAGCCATGGAGGTGAGATGCCAGGCTCCTAATGTAGTCATAGAAGTGAGTATGCAATGCCTAACTCAGAAATCACCAGTATCCTGATGTACCATGGAGGTGAGTTATCAGGCTCCTGATGGAGGTGAGTGTGCCTGACATAGACAAATAGAAAGAGGGAGAAGAACTTGAATGTGGAGGATGAGGCAGAAGACAGTCTGTAAATTTCACAGTGCCCATATGCTCTGGAGATTTCAGAGGATTTATAAAGGTAGCAACTGTCTTATTTCCTTCCCTCTAAAATTCTTACTCACACTTAAAGTCATACTCACACTATCGTAGTTAAGTTTTTTATTGCTGTGAAGAAATGCCATGACCATGGCAACTCATAAAGAAAATGGTTAATTGGGGTAGCTTGCTTACAGTTTCAGAGATTTAATCCATTATCATCATGACAGGAAGCATGGCAGCATGCAGACAGAAATGCTGCTGGAGTAGCTGAGAGTCATACAGCTTACACTTAACAGGAAGTTGACTGAGACACTATGCAGCATCCTAAGCATAAGAAACCTCAAAGCCTGCCCCCACAGTGACATACTTTCTCCAACAAGGCCATACCTACTCCAACAAAGCCACTCTCCTAATAGTGCCACTCACTATGAGATTATGGGGAGCAATTACATTCAAACTGCTTCATATGCTTAAAATAATGCTGTCACCAATTCTGGTCACCACTGGCAATGGTATGGCATTTCATGTGTATAATGGGAAGAACATACATGAATATATATTCACTATATAAATTCTCTTTTCCTCAACTAGAAACAAATTCTCCCCATTTTTTTTCTCCATGAAGCTACATCAAACACCTTTATTCATGGTTGACTGCCCCAAGTCTATGTGTTCAAACTCTGGTTTCTATAATGGTGCCATTGAAAGATAGCGTGAAACAGTCAATGGATGGGGCCTAGTGGATGGTTTTTGAGACACTAGATATTTTGTTAATCAGCTTTCCTTGAATATGACAAAATGCTTGAGATATCATACTTAACAAAAGGAAAACTTTATTTGGGCTCAGGGTTCCACATATTTTGGTCCATGGTAACTAGCTACTTTCCTGCTGTGTCGTGGGAAATCACTTGTTTGTTCCCTGTTGCTCAGTCCCAAAATAATCACACAGAAACTGTGTTAATTACATTACTGCTTGGCCCATTAGCTCTAGCTTCTTATTGGCTCACTCTTACATCTTAAGTTAACCAATTTCTACTAATCTGTGTATTGCCACGTGGCTGTGGTTTACCAACAAGGTTCTGGCTCATTTGTTCCCAGCAGGAGCTATATCTTGACTCTGCCTTCTTTCTGCTATCATTCAGTATAGTTTTCCCTGCCTAGTTCTACTCTGCCCTATCAACAAGGTGAGACAGTTTCTTTATTCTTTAGCCAATAAAAGTAACACATATACAAAAGGACCTCCCACACCATTTCCCCTTTCTGTTTAAATAAAAACTCACCTTTAGGCAAGTTCAACAGTCATTTATCTGTGGGTCCTGCATGTCCAGTTCATACAGCATAACATCAAGCAGTCTAGCTAAAAACAATTTCTTGCCCAAATGGTTGACAAACTCCATAAGGAGCCTCTTCAATGTCCATCTTCCTCTTGAAGTTACTGGTGCTGCCAGGAACAGATGTGTCTTAGTGTCATGAAAAGTTCTAAGTTTTTAAAACATTTTAAATGTCATATTCTGTAGTCTTTGAAAGATTTGAAGAATACCTACCTAACTGAAATGTATCTCTATATATCTAGAAAAAAATAACTAACATGACAAGAAGATTGACTATTAGAGATAACTCTCTATTAACCTGTATTTCTTAATTTTGAGTACATTTTTTAAAAGAGTTACACAAGCACAATACCTTAATCAAGGGCAGAAATATGCGTATAACAAAATTAAACTAAAATTTGTATCAATAAACCAAGATCTATACAATGCAAAGTATCCATCTCTATAGCATATCCTCTTTTAAATATAAACAAACATTTATAAACAATATTTGGGAATTTGGGCATAGTTCTCTCCAAACTGCTTCCTGCTTTTTTTCAGTGAAGTAATTTTGGGGGGTGTTCCTGGCAACCTTTCAGGGGAGTTGGTCCATCACACCACATTAGACTGAAAGGATTCACAGGAACTTATCCTCTGTGGAAACAAAAGCAGAAACTCTTTTCCAAAGCAACATATCTTTACACTCAAATTCTGAAGCAAGATACCTTTATGTTGGTTTAACTTAGCAGTACTTACAATGAAATGACTCCCATTACATAGTTCTTTAACAGTCAAAAAGTTCAAAGAAAACACAATAATATACATAATCTAGACTCTGTGTATATTCCATCTTTATGTGGCTTATTTTTCTTATTCTATTACTTTTTCCACAAGTTTAATATTTATTTTATTATCATTACTCATTTAATCTATGACTATCTGTACTCTGTATCTTTAAAGACTTTTGTTTTATTTTTTAAAATGATTTCCTTCTATTTATACCTCTCTATACACTTTTCTTTCTCTTTCCCAAGCCTACATACATTTTTCCAACATGGTGACCCATTTAGAGGTCTATATCTGTCTGAATTTGTCTTTATTACGAATCTGTAATTGTTTTCTAACTAAGAAGGCTTCTTAAAATGTGCAGTGCTTCTTAAAACACTGTCCTGCCTGCTTGCTCTGCCCAGTCCATCATGGCAGAGGTCCATTTACTGCCTCTGAGACTGCTGGGAGGGAGCCACTCTCATCACCTCAACTCTGGTAACCAGTTGGCCCATGCTGACACCAAGTAACTTGCAGCATACTGCACACAAACTTCATTCAAGTACGTGATCTCCTGAAAGAACCGGAGTTAGTGCTGGCAGCATGACCCAGGAAGGCACCATTGTGAAACTGCAATGGGGTTTTTTGTTTGTTTGTTTTGCTACCGCTGAATCAGGAAGACCTTTTTTTAAAGGAGCTACATCATGCCACCAGCAAGCAGAGCCCATTCAAAACAAAAGTGGCTGAACAATTTTTATAGCTTCCCAAGCCCTCTCAGGTTTTATGTGGATTTAGCTAGCACACATTGCAGTGCCAATCTGTTGCAGGAAGCCACTTGTTTGTTCCTGGCTGCTCAGCCCCGAAATAACCACACAGAAATTGTATTAATTAAATAACTGCTTGGCTCATTAGCTCTAGCTTCTTATTGGCTAGCTCTTACATCTTAATTTAGCCCATTTCTATTAATCTGTGTATCACCACATGGTTTATTGGCAAAGTTCCAGATCATCTGTTTTTGGCAGTGGTTACATGGTGTCTCTGACTCTGCCCTCTTCCTACCATCATTCAGTATAGTTTTCCCTGCCTATTACTACTCTGCCCTATCAACAGGCCAAGGCAGTTTCTTTATTCATTAACCAATAAAAGCAACACACATACACAAGGACCTCCTACACCACTACTGCTGTGATAAAATACCATAACCAAAAACTTCTTAAGAAACATTATTTTGGGGCTGGGAGAGATGGCTCAGTGATTAAGAGCACTGGCTGTTCTTCCAGAGGACCCGAGTTCAATTCCCAGCACCCACATGCAGCTCACAACTATATATAAGTCCAGTTCCAAGGGATATGATACCTTTACAGCAACACATAAAGTTAAATAAGTTTAAAAATAAAAACATCCAAACACACAAAATAACCTTAAAGAAAAAAAAAACATCATTTCGACTTACAATTCCAGAAGAGCTAAAATGTTCACAATGGTGGAGCAGGAAGCTGAGAGATCAAGTCCCAACTGCGCAGAAAGAGCAGAAAGAGCAAACTAGAAGTGGGGCAAGGTTATAAAGACCCCAAGCCCACTCACAGTGAAATACTTCCTTCAGCAAGATCAAACTCTTAAGGTGCCATTGTCTTCCTAAACAGTACCACCAACAGAGAACCAAGTGCTCAAATACATGAGACATAAAAAAATGTAGAGAAGAAAGTTCTCATGTGAACCCTTTATAGTTTTGAGGAAAGGGTGATGATAAGCCCAAGCCTGGTGCTACTCAGATGGTTCTTGACTTTTATTTTGAAAGGCAGTTTCTTACTTCCATATTCTCCCCCACCATTTTTATCACCCTCAGCTGACATTGTTGAGAACTGGCCATCACTATGCCCTTGAACCTCCACATCTTTGAAGAAAATATATCCCTCTTTAGAGCTAGTTTGTCTTTGGTATAGAGTTATGGTAAAGATAAAAGAAGATGCTTAACACAAGTGGCAAATGTAACTTTTGAAATACAACTTACAAAGAAGGTGAAAGGATGTGTTTAATGACTTAAGCTTCCCATGACATATTCTGAAAACCATGTCTTATATAAAGGAGTGAATGAAGACACTGGGTAGTTTTTGTTTGTTTGTTTTTGTTTTAATGTTGTTTTCTATAAACAAAAACCTGACAACAACTATTTAAGAGAGGAAATATTTACTTAGCTTATGGTTTCTGGGGTTTTGGTACACCATGGTAAAGAAAGAAGATCTGGTGAAGCCAAACAGATCACATCATAGTGTCCAAGGAGCAAAGAGACAGATAGAGAGGGGCCAAACGTAAAGCCTCCAAGTGTTGCTAGTGACTCACTTCTCCAACCTAGGTCCTACCTCTTCAAAACAGTAGAGCCTTCTAAATTAGGGCCACAGCTTCAGACCAAACACATGGCATATTCAAACATGAACATTCTCCCTGGCAACAAAAGTTTAATGATCATCTAACACAAAATGCATTTAGTTGATCTCCAAGAGACTCCAGTCTTGCAACTTCTAACATTGTTCAAGTGCCTAAGACCAGAGTAAAGATTCTTATTACAAAAGAGGAGAACTAAAGAGGGGCATACAAGATCAATCCCACAAAAGGTCAGACCAAAGCAAGACCAGAACCCAGAAAGGCAAACACTAAATCCTGTAGCTGTCTGACATCCTGGTACATGGTTGCATGATATGAGCATGAATGGGTCTTGGCAGCCGTAACTCAACGGCCTTGTCGGTGGCAACCCACAGAGTCTATCTTGTACTCAGGAAGCTGATGGATTCAGTGAGTGTGAGGCTAAGCTGTTCTATATACTGATTCCATGCCAACAAAAGCTACATAGTAAGGCCCTGTATTGAAAACAAACAAAAATGCTAACTCTTCACTTTGAAGTTTTAAAATCTTAACTGGAAATAAAATAATCTGAAATGTCTAAAAAACCAAAAAAATAAAAGAGTAACACCAAGTATAATAAAAACTCACCAAGAAGCAGACAGTTTCTGAGCCTCATTATTTTCTTTTCTGCAGGAACCTTGAGAAACAGTGTGTTGCTCTCATTATGGGTCTGTCTAGGCTTTACTAGCTACAGGAACAGAAAGACACCTACACATTTGAGGAAAATTGATATTTTTCAAATTGTAGCAAATATTTTTATTTATACATGAGAAAAAGAAGTGCTCAAAAGAGTATGAATATCAAACTACAGCAGGTTATCTGTGAGAGAATTTTGCAGGTAAATATGTGGAAATTAAGTAACAAACAGGTAGGTGATACAGGCCTTTAACTTTAGCAGTTGGGAAGCCAAGCCAGACAAATCTCTAGAGATTTGAGGCTAACCTGATCTCTCTAGTCAGTTCCAGGCCAGTCAAAGCTACAAAGTGAAACCATGTCTGAAAAAGAAATCAAACAACAAAAACAAACAAACAAACCTTAATTAACAGTAGCATGTCAGTGTGTTTAAATCTCTACACAGATCACCTGTCTGGTTATGTTCCTTGTGACAAAATATCATGATGCTACATGTTTGAGGCATGTCATTGCATTATAAATTCTATATAACTCTGCTCTTCCAGAATAATTCAGCAACACAATGTAAACCAGTTGATCAAAATAGCTTGTCTGTCACATTTTCAGGACTCAGCAACAGACAGGAGTTCTGACCTTCCAGTCCTTTCTGATTTTTTTCCTTGGCACTGGTGCCTTAAGTGTGCCTCCATAGCTTGTTCCCTATTAAGTCAGTTTACTGACCATAGCGTAGTTCAGAGAATTTATCTTGGGCAGTAGAACATCATGCACTACCCCTCTGCTGATGTGCCATTTCAATGAGTTGGTTGACTGGATCATTCAGTCATGAACGCTGTTATCCAATATGCACTGCAGGAGCAAGCTTTCCACATCGGCTGCATCGGTGTCTAACTCCTTATAAATATAAGGACTATGTACTCTGGTGCAAGGTTTAATCAATTTTATGAGCACTTGTGTTCTTATTTAATAAAAGCTGCACAGCATATACTTATATGAATGGGTCATCCACGATGCTGCTGTGGCTTATTTTTAGAATCTTTTCCAATTTGGTGATGTCATTACTCTAAGAGACATGCACAAATCTGCCACAGCTAGAATTTCTGGATCATTTTAATACAGCTTGTCCTCCTATGAGTCAAATGCATTCCTTCCTGATTTCATTAGCATATTTGCTAAGATCAAAGGTTTAAATAACTACTGTGTCTCAGGCTTTCTGATTCATCATAATTATTGTAAGCTTAAAAAATACGTACATCTTTTGAAATGACCGTCTCTCAAGCATACTTTATACAACATTCTCCGATGATTCCATAATCAGTAGATGAGGGATAGTGGACTCAATGTGAAGGGTTTTGTTATTTTCTGTGGTGCATATATTTGAATTCCTAATAACTGGATACCTTTTTCAGGTCATCTTTCCCATCATTGTTCTGACAAGATTTATATAACTCATAAATTTTGTTGAGCCTTTCCATATTTTTCCTATTCTAAATATAATTTTGCAAACTTTGTGTTTTATAGTCTTCAGAGCTTCCAGTGTTATTTTATAAAATTGATGCAGTGCATCCATCTTGTTGGAATTACAGATATACTCGGGAATAGAGTTCAAGGATTTTTTTCATACTAGCCTTCTATTTGCCCTTGGAACACAGGCCAACAGCTACTATCTTTTTACCCCTGGCAAGTTTATCATCTTGAGTTTATTTTGATCTTCTGTTTCTCCTTCGCCTTCTAGTTCCAAAACTTAGAAGTGACTTAATGGTGCTTTGGGGTCTTCTATTTATGTGCTGGTATTACAGTACTCATTTTCCAAATCCACATTTGCCTCAGAGTTCTGGTCTTTGGAATATTCCAGGTCACCATCTCCCTATCGTTGCATCTGAAATAATTCTTGTGTCAGACATCTTAACTAGAGTTGGGAGGGGAGGAGGAGTTGGAAACCCACTTTGCACACTGCCATTAGCATTTGGTGTTATGAGTTCCCATTAACACATCCTCCTGTTGCTTTCCTTAGAGAATTAAGGACATTCTCTAAATTCTTCCCACAAGCCCACCCATGGACTTGAAGACCACATGGTCAGGCGTAGTCAAAGCAATGAGCTTCTATAGGTACACATATATAGGTGCACTTCTAGAACAAATGTTCTCTAGGAGATCCTTTCACATTGCTGTGACCAAATAGCTTAACAACACAAGGGAGAAAACTGTAATTTAGCATACAATTTCAGCATCACGGTAGAGAGGGCTGGCAGAAAACAGCAGTTTACATCATGGCCTCCAGGAAACAGAGATAACACCAGAGAGATGAGCATGGGGCAAGATATAGTTCCCAAGAGCAGGCTTCCATCAGGCCCTGTTCTCCAGCTAGGCCTACCTCCAAAAGTCTCCAAAGCCTCCCCATATAGTGACATTGCCACCAATAAGGAACAAACCCTTTAGGAGCAAAGTATTTGAGAGGGGTATTCTATTCAAATTATTATTATTATTATTATTATTATTATTATTATTATTATTATTATTATTTTGGTTTTTCGAGACAGGGTTTCTCTGTGGCTTTGGAGCCTGTGCTGGAACTAGCTCTTGTAGACCAGGCTGGTCTCGAACTCACAAAGATCCACCTGCCTCTGCCTCCCGAGTGCTGGGATTAAAGGTGTGCGCTACCACCGCCCGGCTCTATTCAAATTAGAATTGGTAGGACAACCCCTAAGTCTGTAAGTACAAGGATGTTTCTGATGTGATCCTGTTTCCTTCCCAATGGCACTTATCTGTTAGTTTTGATGATATTAATGCATGTAAAGCAATTTACTTACACATCTGGCTTTCTAACCAGCTGTGCATGCCTTGAGATCCAAAAACAATATCTCACTAAAAAACACAATAATCAGGTCTAACTGCATTTATCTAAATTCCCAAGATACTCAGGAGGCTGAGGCAGGAGTAGAGCAGTCTGAGGCGTACAGTGCACCATGCATCCAGGGAAATGTGCACACATGGAGCGTGGTTTGAGTCGTGTGTGTTTACTATACCACGGCTGTAGCAAGAATTGTCAGGAGTTTTACAGAGGAAGCCTCATAAAGGAAGTTAGAGAGCTCAGAATATATGTTCTGAAGAAAACCTAGAGACATTTAAAAATAAAATAATAGTCACTGCTACACATTTACTCACCATACATGTTTCAGTGCTTACCCACATCGGTAATGACCATGCTGCAGCCATTTCATCACTAGTTACCACAATATGCTTCTATACGTTGTCTTCATACTTGTTGTTTTTACGTAACTCCTTCACAAAGCTAGATCCCACCTCATCCTTTCTACCACATATCCTGGCATAGAAGAGGAGTTACCAAAGACAACACATCTAAATTTATAGATCAAGATTCTTATCTTGCACAGGGTAAAATCAATGAAAGAGATCATCATCAGCTCCTGACCTTTCACTGCCATTTCAGAGTTTAAGAAAAGCATCTTTCACCCCCAGTAAAAAAGTGAGATGCCAGGATGAAGACAGCTTCATACTTCTCATTTGTGCTAAACCCGTACAGAAAGTACCTCACCTACAGAACACTAAGGGAAACAAGTAGGATTGAGGTTGCCTGTGGTGAGATGAGTGAGAATGGCCCCCAAAGGTTCATATATCTGAATACTTAGTCATCAGGGAGTGACACTACTTGAGAAGGATTAGAAGGTATGGGATTATTGGAGTAGGTGTGGTCTTCTTGAGGTTTCAGAAGCCCAAGCCAGGGCCAGTGGCTCTCTTACTCTCTCTTCCTGCTGCCTGCAGATCCAGATGTAGAACTCTCAGCTACCTCTTCAGCACCGTTTGCCTGCATCCCTCCATGCTTCTCAACATGATGACAATGGCCTAAAACTCTGAAATTGTAAGCAAGATCCAATTAAATTACCTCCTTCATAAGAGTTGTTGTGGTCATGGAGTTTCTTCACAACAATGGAAAACTAAGACAAGGTCTATCCTTCATTCAACTATATTTAAATGCACATCAAACAAATTTAAGATGAAAATGTCTTAACAGAACAGTCTCCAATTATAATCTCAACAAAAACTGTGAGAAAATTTTAAAGAATGATTACAAAATTAATGTAAATATTGGCAATTTTCAAAAGCAGAAGAAAATATAAGTGCTTATTTTATTTTTTAAAAAGAAAACAAACTATCTTTTATCATTTTCCATACCAATCCTAGTTCCCATTCTTTTCCCTCCTTCCATTCCCTCCACCTGTCTCCTCCCATGCCCCATCCACTCCTCAGATAGTGTAAGGGGACAGAAGAGTCTTAAATTACTGAAAGACACCTAAGGACATGTTCAATAACCTTAGCCATCAGGGGGATGAAAATCAAAATGACTCTGAGATATCATCTTATATCAGTCAGAATGGCTAAGATCAAAACCACCAATAGCTTATACTGGAGAGGATGAGGAGTAAGTGTAACACTCCTCCACTGATTGTGGGAGTGCAAACTTGTAAAACCACTCTGGAAATCAGTATTTTCTGGAAATCACTCAGAAAATTGAGAATCAACCTACCTCAGGATCCAGCAATACCACTCTTGGGCATACATCCAAAAGATGCTCAATCCTACAAGGACATTTGTTCAACTATGTTCACAGCAGCATTATTTGTAATGGCCAGAACCTGGAAACAACATAGATGTCCCTCAAACAAAGAATGGATAAAGAAAATGTGGCATATTTACACATTGGAGTAC
>JAQHUG010000156.1:512189-536750 GCA_028555095.1 Dicrostonyx torquatus
CACGGTCCTGACTTCCTTGCTCATCTTCTCCCTCCTTCTGCTCTTCAACTGGACCTTAGGAGCTCAGTCCATTGCTCTGATGAAAGTCTCTGTCTCTATCTCCATCCGTTGCCGGACAAAGATTCTATGATGATATTTGAGATAATCATCAGTGTGATAGTGAGCACCCTCCCCTCTGCTGCCTAAGGACCTACCTAGCTGGGGACATCCCCTTGGACATCTGCGTCAGTGGTATAGTGGTGAGCATAGCTGCTTTCCTGAAATATTCTTTTGAAAGTTAATTCTAGACTTGATTCTGTAGTTTTGTTGGGATGCTGCCATGGTTTCCCTGAAGGGATGTATGACTAAAGCCAAAGGGCGTTCTCACTGGTGTTCTGTTGAATGGAAGAGAGAAGAGGTCACTGTAGTAGTTTGAACATAATTGGCCTCTATAATCTTATAGGGAGTGGCACTATTGAGAGCTGTAGCCCTGTTGGATTAGGTATGTCACTGTGGGAGTGGGATTTGAGGTCTCATATGCTCAAGATACCACCCAGTGTCTCAGTTCACTTCCTGATGCTCTCTGATCAAGATGTAGCCAACACCATGTCTACTGCACACTGCCATGCTCCCAACCATGATGACAATGGACTGAAGTTCTGAACTGTAAGCTGCCTTCTCATTTTAATGTCTTTCTGTAAAAGAGTTGCCACACTCATGGTGTCTCTTCACAGCAATAGAATCCCTGACTGTCTGTAGCATTTTGCTGCATAGACAAGATTCTTGCTTAGTGGTGTTGGCGAGTGGGTGATTTGCCAAGGGTGCTCATGAGGAGTAGTTTGCCCCATAATAGGGAACAGTGAGCACAGTGACTTTGTAACTGGTCCTCAGCCTATAAAAAAAGGATATGGTTTGAGGAGAAGTAAAACACCAATGCTTCAGGTTTTGAAGGCTTCATTCCCAGATTAACAGCTCTTTGGAGAGGTTCTAGAACATTTCGGATGGGAACCTATCTGGAGGAAGGTCACTGGGGAGCATGGCCTTGGTGGCTCTATCTTATTACAGCCCTTCTCTGTCTAACTCTTTCCCTCCTGCTAGTTTGAGGTCAATGACCAACTCCACTACTTGCTCACACAGCCATGTTGCTCTGCTAAGATGACCATGGTCACAATCACCAGAGCCAAAGATGCTCAGAGCCAGACTGAAATGTCTGAAATACTTCTAGGTGTTCTGTCAGGTATTCAGACACAATGATTAGACAGTCTGAATTACGTAGAAGGGGATTCATCTATTCATCGTTTCTTACATATTAGCTTATTTTTATTTTATATGTATGAGTGGTTCAGCTGTACATGTGTACATTTACCACATGCATGCCTGATACTTGCAGAGGCCAGAAGAGGGCATAAGATCCCCTAGAACAAGAATTACAGGTGGCCATGGCCTGCCATGTGGGTGATGGGAACCAAGCTCAGGTCCTTCCTAAGAATAGCAAGTATTTTTGACTGCTGTTTCATCTCTCCAGTTCCCCATTTTTTCCTTTTGAGGATTGTACAATTATAAGTTACACACTTATTTTGTACAGTTTGTACTTCTTCCCTATAAAAGGAACTATAAAATATGCTGTAATCTCAAACCTGTCAGTCCTATGCATAGTAAATAAAGCTTGTTTGATTGGCTTTAATTTGAATGTCGGTTTTCATTCTCATTCAGTGAGATCAACAGCAGATCACTGTAAGTTCAAAGGTAGTTGGTCAGCAGAGTGGGATTCAAACCAGTCAGTGTTACACAGTGAGAACCTGTCTGAGAAAAAAAATTAAAGAACTTCAAAACTGTAGCCTAGTAGAGTGAATTTTTAATCATCTATGATGCAAGCCATTACCATTATATAAGGAACAAACCATGAAATGAAGGTTTGGGTATTGCAAAAAGACATTTTGATGTATAAAGCAATACTGTTGGCAAAGTTGCAGTATTCTAGATGAGTGTGTATCTGTAGACTGAAACATATGTATTTTAATAATACTCAAAAAAGTTTAAATTCAATTAAAAGTGACTTCTACCAGCTGTCATTTTAACATTCTAATTATGATCAAAATGACTTGACACTTGTCATAGAGTATATGGACTGTGGTTTGTCCCTTGGAAACAACATGAGCTTGCAGCAACCAAATTAAAAATTTCAACAAATTGGTGTTGAAGATCCTTCTGCATTTGTGTTGCTCTCATTGGTTGAATAAAGAAACTGCCTTGGCCTTTTGATAGGGAAGAGCTTAGATAGGCATGGAAAAGAGAACTGAATGCTGGGAGAAAGAAGGCAAAGAGGGAGAGCTGCCATGAAGCTGCCAGGTCAGACATGCTGAATCTTTCCCAGTAAGTCATGACCTCGTGGTGACATACAGATTATTAGAAATGAATTGAATCAAGATATGGGAGTAGGCCAATAAGAGGCTAGAGCTTATGGGCCAAGCAATAATTTAATTAATACAATTTCTGTGTGGTTATTTCGTGGGTTAAGCTAGCTGGGCACTGGGAACACAGCCCACTCCTCATACAACAACAAATAGTATTAAAATTCAAACTACATGAATCCACAGGCTCATAGGACATGTATAACAAAAATAATAGCATTGTTTTTAAGAAAAAATGTTTTTCTTTTATATATCTTTATAGAAAAGATTGATTTTAATAAATTCTTACAAAATAATGGTTTAAATAAGCAGAGATAAATCAAAACCACAAAATATAATCTCTTGGTCTATATGGTAAATACATATGGATTGTCCTAGTTAGAGCTACTATTGCTATGGCAAAACACCACAACCAAAGCAACTCGGGAAGCAAGGAGTTTATTTGACTTACACTTCCATATGAATGTCTACCAATGAAGGAAATCAGTACAGTTACTCAAACAGAATGGGAACCTAGAGGTGGGAGCTGATACAGACACCATAGAGGAGTGATACTTACTGGCTTGCTCCCTCCCCATGGTCTTCTCAGCCTGCTTTCTTTTCTTTTTTTGTTTTTCTTTGTTTATTGAGACAGAGTTTCTCTGTGTAGCTTTGGTGCCTGTCCTGGAACTAGCTCTTGTAGACCAGGATGGACTCGAACTCACAGAGATCTGCCTAGTACTTTAATCCCAAGTACTGGGATTAAAGGCTTGTTCCACTACCGCCCCTCAGCCTACTTTCTTATAGAACCCAGGACCACAAGCACAGGGATGGAACCAGCACCAATGGGAAGAGCCACCCACCCATGTCAATTACTAATTATAAGAGGTCCTACAGGCCAATCTTAGAGAATTATTTTCTCAATTGAGGCTTCCTCCTCAAGAAGACTCTGCTTGTGTCAAGTTGACACAAAACTAGGTAGCACATTGATTAGTGCAGCTAGACTCTAAGATGTCATCAGCTTCATTCCAGTAGAAGCTTCTAAAGGACAAAGGAACTCCTCAGGCCGCTGGTGTCAGTGTGGGCTGTCTCTTGGTATACCTTGGCTAAATCCATTTGGGGGACCAGTCTGGGATTCACCACCAGCACTGCTCGTGAAAATTTTCTTGACTACACCTGTCTCTGCCCAGCTTTACTTCATTTCAGCTTGATTTTTTTCATGTGCTAAGTTAGAAAACCCTATAGGTATGCTTAGCCAACCCTACTATTCCATCCAGGTGGAATAGTACCTTCTAGTCCAGGGGAGTGTCCTGCAAGAATTGATGTTCCCATATTACTTTGTTGCTTCCAAGAGAGCTACCCAAGACTCTGCTGAGGTGGGGTGATTTTGATGACATTTGGAGTTACACGGTGTGACAGAAAGTCAAAGCATGTGGTTGAAGTCCCAGTCAGAACTACAGCAGGTTTTAGCAAGCCTTGGAGACAACAAAGATGACTCAAGCCTCTTTTCTAGAACTGGGTGCAAGTCCATCACCTGCAGAAGCAGAAAAGGCATAGGCTGAACAGCAAAGACATGCACTGAAGTCAGGTGGTGGTTCCAGCCTTTAATCCCAGTACTCAGGAGGCTAAGGCAGGTGAATCTCTGTGAGCTCTAGCCATCCTGATGTACACAGCAAGTCAAGGACAGCCAGAGATACAGAGAAACCCTATCTTGGAAAAAAAAAACAAAAAACAAAATAAAATCACACTGAAAATGTCTGAGAAATAAGATTCTATTGCCCCAAGCAGATTTAAAAACAAATTATTAAGAAACCTCATGACTCATGACAGCACAAAATGCAGAGATTAACTGAGCTAGTTCTTTGTGCCTTTGGGGAAAAGGACTACAGAGTCAACAACAATTAAGGGCCTATTTGCCCTATCTCTGTAAAGAGCTAGAATATGAAACAAGACTCCACCTTCCTGTAATGTAGCGCAAACATGTAGGTGCTTTCTGGAAGTTATTGACAACTCAGAATCCCTCATGCTACCCTATCAAACATAAATATCATCTAATGTTTTGTGACTCCATTTGGCTGCATCAAGGCCTACTCCACCAAAACTGAATTCAGAAAAAAAAAAAAACAAACCTACATTGTTTAAAGCTATAATGTGCCCAATAATTGCCTCACACAACTTTCCTTTTGATCTACTCCACCGCTGGATCCCCTCTTGAAATTGGTCTTCTCTGCTTTCTGTTTGCATACAATCAATGTCTAACTATCACTATGCTGCTCTACAATCCAGGAGATCTCAGTCCTCAACGCAAAGGCTAAGATGGTAAAAGCAGCTGGGTTATAATGGACTGCAATAGCTATTGTTGTTACAAAGAGAGCCTGTGCCTAGAATTATATTTCCAAATTTAACCCATATTCTGTCCTACTTTTCAAAGGTTTTCCAACACCACAGTTCTCAGATACCCAGGGATAAAGATGTCCTGTTATTTTTCATGATAATCTTGGGATCGGGCTTAACAGTCTGCTGTATGCTTTATTATTTATGTGGTTTTGCTGTCTCAGGAATAAGATCCTCCCTTCCAGATCCCCAGTGATGGGAAATACTTTGACCTGTAAGGACAGACCTTCCAAGATCAGATAGGCCAAGACTTTTGATGCCTGGATAGTCAGGGTCTGGGCTCATGTTCACTAGCAGGAAATGGACTTTTGTCCTTCTTAAAACCTTAATATTAAGCCGGGTGGTGATGGCGCACGCCTTTAATCCCAGCACTCGGGAGGCAGAGGCAGGCGGATCTTTGTGAGTTCAAGACCAGCCTGGTCTACAAGAGCTAGTTCCAGTGCAGGCTCCAAAGCCACAGAGAAACCCTGTCTCGAAAAAACAACAAAACAACAACAACAAAAAAAAAAATACCTTAATATTAAAAGATCAACATCTCAGTGGGGGATATTTAGACAGGATGGAAGGACAGAAAATTATGGGAACTGTAGGAAAAGGGAGGAGCCTCTCACTACAGTGTCTAATCAAACCCTCTCTGAAGAATTCTAGTCCAATTAGCACTCACTGCAGAGGCTGCCTACACAGACAGTACTCCTTTTACAGAGATATTTCAAATAAGAACAGTGAAATAGCTCAGTGTGTTGGTGCACTCCTTTAATCCCAGAACTCAGGAGGCAACAGCAGGCAGATCTCTGTGAATTCAAAGCCAGCTTTGTCTACAAAATGTAGTAGCAAGTTCTAGGCCAGCCAAGGATACTTGGTGAGATCTTGACTCAAAACAAATTACAATGGAGGTCAGAGAGATGACTCAGTGGATAGAATTGCTTGTCACATAAGCATGACGCTTTGAGTTTGAATTTCTGGAACACACAGAAGAGCAGATGTGTATAGTAAACATCTACAAAGCACCACACAACTGCAGCTATACCTGCTTCCTTCTGCTGTATCACCCTGCTTCTCTGGACTGCACAGCTAGCTCCCCTATCACACTCCCTTTGTGAGTCCTAGAGATTTTCCACCACGCGTTTGAAATGGAGTCTCCTCTTTGTTATCCTGGCTCCTCTCATCCGCTACATCATATGGGTGTAGTATCTCATCTGCCTTCTTATCTGCTTCTCATACCATCCTTACAACTTAAAGTTTATTCATGATATTTATTGTATAAAAGAAACATGCTTTGAATATGGGGCTAAGGAGACTCAGTAGTTCAAGGCACTTGTTGCTCTTACAGCAGTCCTCTGTAGCTCTGTCTGCAGAGGATGACCTATACAGGCCCCTGAAGGAAAATATATATATATATATATATATATATGTGTGTGTGTGTGTGTGTGTGTGTGTGTGTATCCATGCACATGCATATATCTTTTAAAAACTTTCTAAATACAGCAGCATTTTTTACCAAGGACTTCTTCCTAAATATTCAGATTTGCTGGCATGGCCAGAAGATGGCTCTATGAAACTGATACGATTTTACACTTTTAATTAGCAGTCAATAATTTGTATTTCCACAAATACAGAAGCAGATATATAGCATTATGGACAGCATGCATGTTTTGTGGCTTTCTATAACTTGAATATCTAAAACTTTCCTTTGCAGTGTCTCTTGAAAGCATGCTCGTTTTCCTTCTTTCTCCTCATAAATGTGATCTTTAAATTTAAAGGTCTAATGTCTTTACCCTTCATTAAGCACGAAAATACCCTTTACAGAGTGCTGAATTTGAACCTAATTATGCTTTTTAGTGATTCACATTTCCTATGAACCCATTCCATTTAAATATTCTCACTGCTTTAATCACTTTCTACCAAAACAAAAGAAACAATAAGTACCTTTAACAACATCAGTAAAATCCCAGCTTGTGTTGCATTCTTTAGACCTGAGAAGGTGATACACTCCTGCAGTCTCAGTACTCAGACTGCTGGGGCAGAAGGGTCACAAGCCAGAGGCCAGCATTTTAAATGCTCCACTATTCCCCCACATTCATTGTGTTAACGTGCTCTTTATCTTTGGAATCCCTCACTTATTTCTTACATTTGCTTAAAACACCATTCTCTGTAAGACTGTGTTACTGAAGTAACTTTCTACCATAATTACAAGCTGCATCCAGTATGCTAAAATCATTCTACAGCCCTGCTGTCTGATGCCACCTTTCTGACCTCAACATGATCTCCTCATTGAATCAATTATGAACTGTCTCATGTGGTTTTAAAGAGCTGGAATAATGGCCACCCTCTTTTTTCTCTTGTACTCTCTTTGGGTTTTAGCTTTCTTCTCTGACCTATCAAGACTAGATCCTCATAAGCATAGGCCATGTTGAGTCTCATTTCTTTAACCATCACTTAGCAAGTCACCTTTTTGTGAAGAATCAGGTCAAGCTGTGCCTCCCTCAAGCCCTCTGCAGTCATTATAAATAGTGTGACCTTTTTACACCCTTGAACTTCATTTACATTTTAGTTCACATAATTATTAGCTAAATTGTTCCTTCATTCCAACTTTAACATTGGCCTGTCTTTTCATCCCATTGGTAAACTCTCAGATACAAGCTTCTTTCTTAACAGTAAGCATGCAGTAAAAATAAAAACTTTCTTTGTAACACCAACAAATTTAAAATAGTATAACCAAAAAGTCCATGACTACACTATCAGAGCAACAGTATAGACAAGAGTCTGTAGAAATCTCTATCAAAGAAAGAAAAGAATGTGCTGCTGTTGTAGGAGCTTCCTTATTTTACAAAGTTACAATCCCAGATTAATCTATGAATGTAAAATACTTGCTGCTTCCCCCTCTCTTGGCAAATAGTTTCTAGCTTATTTAGAAAATAAATGCAAGAATGACAAATATTTTAGAAAAATATATTACTGATTAATGTATCTGTTGTAATTAGGGGGAGAGGTGTGCGGGTTGTATGTTCCCAGCACCCAGCTCCCAGCCCCCAGCCGCTGGCCCGCTCAGCAGCTGGCCGCCTGCACCCGAAATAACACACATGAGAACGGTATTCAGTTAAACTCTGCCTGGTCCATTATCACTGGCCTTTTCTTGGCTAGCTCTCACATCTAGACTAACCCATTATAAAAGTCTGTATGTCACCACGAGGTGGGTGACTTACGGCGGTTTTACAGTACTTCCCTCTGCGGCGGGGGCCTCATGGCAACTGGCTCACTTTCCTTCTCCTCCTCACTTCCGTTCTGTCTACTCCGCCCACCTAAGGGCTGACCTATCTATAAGCCAGGCAGCTCTTTATTCAACCAATAAGAGTAATACAAAATACAGGAGAACACTCCCACATCACGTATCACAGCAAATAATTAAGAATTTTGTAAGCAGCCAGGTGGTGGTGGCACATATATTTAATCCCAGCACTTGGGAGGCAGAGGCAGGCGGATCTCTGTAGTTTGAGGCAAGCCTGGGCTACAACAGCTAGTTCCAGACAGGATCCAAAGCTACAGAGAAACCATCTCTCGAAAAAACAAAAAGAAAGACTTTTGTAAGCATTTAATAACTAAAAGTGTATATTGTTGCTAGGAAAAATCATGTACACCTTTAATCCCAGCATTCTGGAGGCACAGGCAGATGGATCTCTGAGTTTAAGGCCAGCCTGGTCTACAGAGCTAGTTTCAGGACAGCCAGGGCTACACATAGAAACCCTTATCAAAAATCCAAAATAAATAAATAAATAAGTCTTTCTTAAGAAAATAAAAAAGAATATACTAGTCTTATTTAAGCAGAGCGACACATCTATAATCTCAACATTCGGGAAGCTGAGGAGGGAAACTCTTACCCGGGCTCTGTAGGGCATTCCAGGTCAGCCTAAGTTATACTGTAAGATCCTGACTCCAAAAGCAGAAGCCTGAGGATAGACACATGGTAGAACACTTGCTAAGTATGTACAAGGGCCTGAGTTCAATCTCATAACTACAAGGCATGAGTATTATAACTTTAATGAAAATCGACATAAATAAGTATCTGATATACTGAAGTTAATAAAACTAATAACTCTACTTTCTGATTTTTGGGAAATAGTGAAACATTTGGCTATGTCTGCATGTTGATTTAGTACAGTAGAAATAGTTAATTGCAGTATAGAAAGCATACAATATAATACTATTCACCACTACAAAGAATAAGTAGACTCATTTGCATAGATCTTTAAAGTTTCTAAGACAGATCATTGCATGGAAAAAAGCAAAGAAAACAAGAACACCTAGATCCAAATATCATTTGTGGTTTTTGAAATTCAATGCATGAATGTGGTGTAAATGCACTAGGATTCTAGGAACTAAGCAAGGGAGTGCACAGATGAGTGAATGCACAACCAGGGGATAGAAGAAAAAAGTCACTTTTGGATGGATCAGTAAAGTAAGGATGCCAACATGAGTCCAATTCCTGGAGCCCACGTACAGGTAGAGAGAACACCAATCTACAACATTGTCCTCCACACAGGCACTGTGGCACCTGTGTCCCTGCCCCCATGCACATCAGCTACACATGCTATGATAAAGTTTTTAAATAAATAAATTATGACCTCTATAATAAAAAGAAATTCACTTAATCATTTCATGCCAGTAGAAACATAAATAATTGAAAGATTCTTCAAAAATGAAAACATATGACAGAGTATATCGCAGACACATCCAAGGAACATGAGCTAAAGAAATGTTTTAATTAGCAAAATAGGTGAAATTTTAGTAAGTTACTGTGATCCAAATTCCTTAGTTTAGAACACCTAAGGTAGGTGTTGGCATGACTTCACTGATGGAGATGCCACTTCTGAGGGTGTTAGTTACTTCTCTTGTTTCTTTGACAAAAGTCACTTGAGAAAAGGCTTATCTCAGCTTACATTCCATCGAGAAGGCAAGGCAGTGGGCATGTGTGGATAATTGATCATGTTGTCTCTGCAGCCGGAAAGAAGACAGCAATGACTGTTCATACCTAACTCACTTTTGTCTTTCCATTCAGAGCGACAAGCTCAGCCCAAGCAAGAATTCTGCCCACATTTAGGGTGCATCTCCCACCTCAATTAATCTAATCTAAAAAATCTCCCATAGGTTCTTCCAGGGATTTATCTCCAAGGTGATCCAAGATCGTGTGGAAACGACAATCCGTGCTGACCACCACATTGAAGAGGCACCCCTCCCAAAGCATCTTGCCTGAATTTATTAGCTTTAAAGAAGGTTAAATTTGAACCAGTCAGATGACTCAGTAGATAAAGCTTCCCACAAAGCCTAATGCCCTGAACGCAATCCCTGGAACCCATAGAGCAGAAGGAGAGAACCAACTTCAACAAGTTGTTCTCTGACCCCGACACACTCGCACATATGTATACAGACACACAGAAAATAAATGGAATAGGAGATGGAGGTGAGACAAGGTCTCGCTACGTAGCTCTGGCTAGACTGGAACTCACCGGACTGGCCTCAAACTCACTGAGATATACCTGCCTCTGCCTCCCAAATGATACAATAAGAGTGTACAAGATATGAGAGAAGGGATAGAATATGAAGAAGCTTCATTTTCATCTGATAGAGAATAGCCCAGCAGTCAAGAGCACACTACTTGGACAGTACTGAGTTCTGTCCCTAGCACCACATCTGGTGGCTCACAATTGGCTGTAACTCCAGTTCCAGGAAATCTTACACCCTCTTCCAGAAATAAACAATTTGTCCATTTTATTTTATTTTATTTTATTTTATTTTGGTTTTTCAAGATAGGGTTTCTCTGTGGCTTTGGAGCCTGTACTGGAACTAGCTCTTGTAGACCAGGCTGGTATCGAACTCACAAAAATCCACCTGCCTCTGCCTCCCGAGTGCTGGGATTAAAGGCGTGCGCCACCACCGCCCGGCCAATTTGTCCATTTTAAATTTGCTCTACTGGAACCTCACACTGATGCACTTTGTCTTTCCCAGGATGTGCATCTTCCCTTGTCCAGCATATTCAAGTCATGTGCACTTCCTGCTTCTAGACATCTTGACTCTTGTGAATCTAAGTGCTCAGTTCAAGTAACCAACAATTTCAAAATGGTCCCAAAGTGCAAGAGATCTAGTGCTGGCAATTTAGTACAGTATACTAGTGTGGCTATGCTATTTTATTAGTGATTGTTTATTAAACTCCTACTTTGCCCAATTTAGAAGTTAAATTTTATCAAGCCCAGGGTAAAATGATCTAGGATTTAACTCCCTTCAGGGTTCTAAGCATCCATTCAAGGTCTGAGCACATGTTCTCGACAGACAATGGAAGATCACCACACTCCATGTCTAAAGTCTTAAGCCAGAGTGTTGATAGGGAAGAGAGATAGGAAGAGACAGAGCAGAGAAGAGAGAAAGGGAGAAGGCACACAGGAAACCTAGCTTACACAAGGCTATCCAAACTCTCCAACAGAGCAGGGCTGGAGCAAAGGTCACTTCCAAGTGTTCAAAGAAAATGGCAGAAAAATAATGGCGGAGCTGAAGCTCATATGGAAAACTCTTGCCACACATGCAGGAGGCCCTAGGTTCTTTTTTCCTAGCCTTAAAAAACAGATAGAAATGAATGGAAGGGAAGAAAAGGAAAAGATTATTCTAGTCCCTCTGCTATAGAAAGCTGCAGTGCTTAGAAGCTGCAGCAGTTCCAAAGAAGCTGTTGTTTTTGTTGTCCCATCTGGTACAGGTCTTGCTGCATAACCCATGGCTCCAAACTATCAGTCCTCCTGCCCCTGCTCCCCCGGTGCTGATATTACAAACGCAGGCCACCACATCCTGATGGTTTGTTTTCAAAGTTAGAAGCAATAATGAAACAGAGAAGATAATCCTAAAGCAATAAAGGAAAAACCTTCACAAAACAACTTTAGTCATTATGCTGTGCTACCCATGGCCTCTAAGATGCTGGAGGCCACCACGGAAGGAGGTGTGTCTCTACAAAGCCATGCTTGAACATGAGTCTCAGCAAGCTCCCAGCTCTCTATTCTCCCCGTCCCCCTATTGTCTCCCTTATTTTCCTCGATGTTTATGTCTCTCCTTCTCCATCATTTGTCTTTCCTCACAGACATCTTCTCTCACACGCCTCTCTTCTTATTTGAGATAAGGTCTCAATACAGCCTGGCCTGTCTCCAACTGGCTATGTAGTCTTAAATTGCTTCTGCCACCCGAATTCTGAGATAATGGTATTCAAGACCTGTGCTACCATGCCTGGTTTGGGATTCTTTTTTCTTTCCCTCTTTTCTTTTCTCTTGCTTTTTTTTTTCTTCAGTATTTTGAGTCAGGGTTTCTCTGTGTAGCCCTGACTGTCCTGGTACTCACTCTAGACCAGGTGGGCCTCAAACTATCTGAGATTTGCTTACCTCTGTCTCCCAAAAAGCTGTGTGCCACCATTCCAGGCTTAACTGAAGACAGGTCTGAGATCCAAGACTGTTTCCTTTGTGACAATACTGACAATGACAGTTTGATTCTGGATTCTTGCAAATGTGTGTAATTCCTTTTAAAAACTATCTAAGAAAACTAAAAAACAGTAGCTTCCCCTATTATACATCACATTTAACAAGATGTAAACCATTTCATTCCATTAGCAGAGACATTTTCACCCGGTATTTAAGGTCTATCATCCATTAATCCATCCCCCAACACGGGCCACAGTGATCTTTTGTCTATTCCTAATTTCAACTTCAGATTTTACTCAAATTGTATTGGCTTAATTATTGCAGGTATGGCCACTGAATCAAATTTTAAAATACTGTTTTCTACATCCTTGTATGTCACAAAACGAAGAATTTTAAAAGCTAATATTTAAATTACTTTTCTGTAACACTTTATATGAATCTGTTATTGACATAAAAACCACAGCCCTCATCTTAAATAAGATAAGAGATAGTATGTTCTGGAGACATTTTGAGTGATCATGGCTGTGAACACAGATTTAGTTTCCCCAAATTCTGTGTTTCAACATTGAAGCTATTTCTTAGTTTTACAGAACAAAAATGTCACAAATCAAGGGATGGTATAGTAGGTTCTTCTTTCTATGTGTTGCTTTCATTGGTTAAATAAAGAAAACTGCTTTGGTCTTTTGATAGGGCAAAAATCAGGTAAACGGAGTAGACAGAATGGAATGCTGGGAGAGAGAAGACAGAGACAGAGAGCTGCCACCATGAAGCTGCCAGGTCAGACACGCTGAGTCTTTCCCGGTAAGCCACAACCTCGGGGTGACATACAGATTATTAAAGATGGGTTGAATCAAGATGTGAGAGTTAGCCAATAAGAGGCTAGAGATAATGGGCCAGGCAGTATTTAATTAATACAATTTCTGTGTTGTTATTTCGGGGATTAAGCTAGACAGGCGGCAGGATGCAGCCCACTCCTCCTCTTTACTACAAAGGGAAGTTTAAAACTCATTGATAGGTACAGTAGAAAGCTCACTACAGCAAGATGTAGGATGCTTTTCTACAGGCCCAAGATGCTATTTGGTAACAGTCTCAGTGGTCAGGTTGATGGGAGCTATTGCTACGTTAATAGATTTCAAAGGTTTTCACCTACTAGTCACAGATATTAGTTCTGACAAGAAGATAGGCAAGGAATGGCTATTCAGGGGCTAAAGCTAGCCTAAAATAAGGCAGTCTATGGACCTGCAACATCCCATTATCTCCATATTACTGCAGATACAGTTTCTTTCCAGGAATTCTTTTTTGGGTGGAGGGGGTGTTGAGGAATGGGGATCCATCTGTTTCTGCCTCCCAAGTGCTGGGATTAAAGATGTGCCACCACCACCCAGCGAAAAAGTATTCTTATTAAAATAAAATAACAAGATCTTGGGGCAGTGAGATGGCCCAGTGACTAAAAGTGCTTGCTACTGAGTCTGATGAACTGAAATTGACCATGAGGACCCTTGTGGTGGAAGGAGAAGCCCCTCAGAAATTGTCCTCTACCTCCCATATGAACACTATGACATGTATGCATATGCACACACATACACACACAGCAAATAATATAATAAAAATAAAGAACCTCTTTTAAAAAGTTAATTTTTATCTCAAAAAAACCCCTCATTTCCTCATTACATCTTTGCCAAGTTCACTACTGATCACAAACCTATCCAGCCATACTTTTTAGAATGGACAGCCAATCTCTTAAGCCAGAGGAAAGAGCAGTTGGCAGAAGAGAAGCCCTGAATGATCCCCAAACTTAGTAAGCAACAATGTTCCAAAGTAGCATCCTTCAGAGAAGGCTGACTCCGGGTCCCTAAGTCTGTATTTCTGCTTACATTTGCTGCCAACAGCTATTTGAACTTTGGCAGGCCTTTGGCACTTCTCAGCTTCCATTTCTTCCATGTATAAAATTAGGAGATAAAAATAGAACCCCCAGGTTTACAGCACCATAATTTTATTCTAGTGTAATATTACCATTGTCATTCAGAGCAATCCTTGAGGATATGTGTGTGTGAATTCTATTCTCATATACATTTTTCAAAGCTCAGAATATTTTTATGTAAAACACTACTGATAGGTTTATCTGCTGGATCAGCTATTTTCTTACAAATATACCGACTCAGAGAGCAACATGATGTTATTGTTTTGCTCTGTGAAGTGAATGCTTGAGGGTCAACAGCCCTAAATGATCTAGTTTGCTCTTCAAGCAAACACTACTTAAATGTAATATTTCAAGCTTTGTCTGTTGATGTAGTAGGAAAATCTGAGCAAAATGAAACAAAGCTACTTTGCAGAAGGGAGTTGTTGGGGAAACTAGGTGGAGGGAGAGTGAGGTTAGGGAGGGGAAAGTAGAGGGAGGATGAGTGGAGGTTCTTGCTTGCCTTTCAGAAATAATGAAATGAAGATATGTGGATTCTGTGTATCTACTTTCCACATAAAATACCATAAATGCAGCCGGGTGTTGGTGGCACACGCCTTTAATCCCAGCACCTGGGAGGCAGAGGCAGGCGGATCTCTGTGAGCTCGAAGCCAACCTGGTCTACAAGAACTAGTTCCAAGAGAGGCTCCAAAGCTACAGAGAAACCCTGTCTCAACAAACAAACAAACAAAATACATAAATGCATAACTAATGAGGAAATCAGTACTGTAGCACCATAAAAACCTAAAGAAAGAGCATTTTCTAATTAACTATCAGAAAATAAATATTTATTACCAAAAGACAGAACAGCACTTTTTCTAGCTACTCTCTCTTCTTTCTTTTGTTGTTTGGTAGAGAGGTATTGCTCTGTGACATCAGCTGGCTGCAAAATTGAAATCCTCCAGCTCCTACCTCCCAACTAGTAGAATGTGTGGGGTGCATACTTCCATGATTGTTTTATGCTAAGGCTTAAACCCAGGGCTTTGCACGTGTTATTCAAGCTATTCTACTAGTTGAGCCACATCCCCTGTCCTTTCATATCATCTTTAACTAGACAGTGTGTCATATCAAATAG
Source organism: Dicrostonyx torquatus (assembly GCA_028555095.1). Classification (NCBI taxonomy): domain Eukaryota; kingdom Metazoa; phylum Chordata; class Mammalia; order Rodentia; family Cricetidae; genus Dicrostonyx; species Dicrostonyx torquatus. Next base: position 527,430 of record JAQHUG010000156.1, read on the forward strand.
CTTTCCAGGCTTAACTTGTCCAGGCCCACTGTTCACCAGGTAGTGGTTTAGACACCACCGACAAATAGAGGACAGGTAGATGGGCTTTGCTTCCCAACTTGCTATAGCCAGAAAACTTGACTAGATCTATATCTGGGAAAACTACAGTGGCCCCTCACCCACAGAGAACATGGTCTCAAAGGTGCTATACAGTCAGGTATGCTTATACACACCTCTAATCCCAGCATTTTTGGGAAATGGAAATAGAAGGAAGATCAAGGTCTTTCCTGGCTACATAATCATTTGGAAGCCACCCCAAGCTGCACAAAATTCTGACTCAAAAAATAAATAAATAAATAAACCAAAAACCAGGAATCCTATAGTCCCATATCCCAGGTAGGTTTCAAACTAGCGAAAGAGTTAGGATGAAAACTCCGGAACTTCTCAGTGATTATAGGGACATTCACTTTCAGTGAACTCTACATGGTAAAGTTTTAAGATTCACCAGGAAGAATATCTTCAAAGGAAAGAAAAAAAAGGAATGGGGACAAATGTGAGAAGCAAGGACAATGACTAAGCTCCCATTTGAAACAGTATCCAATAGCATAGACTAGAATTTAGCTTTTACAGCTTTGAGACAGACTAGAGGTCTGCTGTTGTGGCCTCCTCATGCCCTGGTAAGGAGCCTATCAGACTTAAAGTGAGAGTGTTTCTTGTTTCTTCCTGTCATGCGAGCTAGAACCCATTTTATTTATTTGGTTGGTTGGTTTTTCAGGACAGAGTTTCTCTGTGGCTTTGGAGCCTGTCCTGGAACTAGCTCTTGTAGACCAGGCTGGCCTCAAACTCACAGAGATCCGCCTGCCTCTGCCTCTGGAGTGTTGGGATTAAAGGCGTGTGCCACCACCATGGGAACTCACCATTTTAAATGCACCCTAGGCACACTCAATTACATCCTATCCACTGAAGAAATCCTTCCAGAAGGTAACCTTGTCTCAGTCCATGTTCTGTTGCTGTGACCGTGGCACCCCCTAAGAAGAAAAGCAATCTTACAGTTCAGAGGTTTAGTCCATTGTCATCATGGCAGGACACATGGCAGCACGTAGCCAGACATGATGCTTGGGAAGTTGAAGCTGAGAGAGTTCTACATTTGGATCAGCAGTCAGCAGGAAGATTGAGACACTGGACTTTTGACACCCAAAACCCACCCCCGTTGGCACACTTCCTCCAACAAAGGCCACATATAACTGCAACACGGCTATACCTCCTAATCTCTCTCAAGTAGTGCTGCTACCCAATGACTAAGCATTTAAAGCCTGCAGGGGACATGGAATTCTTATTCAAACCACCACATTCTACTCTCTGGATCTCATAGACTTGTAGATATATCATAATGCAAAAATGTATTCTACCCAATTTCAAAAGTCCCCATAGTCTATCACAGTCTCATCATCATTTGAAAGTTCTAAATTCCAAAGTTCAAAGTTTTTTCTGAGACTCATGACAATCACTTAACTGCAACCACCTATAAATCCAAAATGAAAAAATAGATTACAGGATTTCAACATATAATGACACAGGATATATATTACCATTCCAAAATGTAGGAGGGGGGGAAAGCATAGTGAGGAAATACTGGACCAAAGCAAGACTATAGACCAGCTGGGCAAACTCCAAACTCTGCATCTTCATGTCTGACATCAAGGCACTCTTCAGATCTCCGATTCCTTTCAGTTTTGTAGACTACCACACACTTCTCTCTCTTGGGCTGGTTCCATTCCCTGTTAGCAGCTCTCCTTAGCAGACATCCTACCACTTTGGCATCTCCAGCATCTTGAGGTCTCCAACACAACCCAGGCTTCATTTTCACAGAGTCAAGCAACGGCCCCTCTGGGCCTCCATGCAAAAAAAAAAATCTGCCACACATCTGCCCCTAGCAGCTTTCCTTAGCTGTGCAGATAGATTTTACAAGCCTTTTCTTGTATCCTTGACTCTAAAGCCAGAACCGCAGGGCTAAAGTTGCCAAGTTCTTCTGCTTGCTGGGGCTGAAACTTGGCCCTCTTGTTCAAATACATTTTCCCTGTCTTGCTTTCTGTTTTCATGGTTTTCTTCACTGTTTAAGCTTTCCTTTCATTTCACAAGTTGGAAACTTCACAGGGTGACGTCTTGCTCTAAGATTACCACTTCCTTTTTCTACTTAATATCAGGCTTTTCTTTAGACATTTTATCACTCTGAGTACTGAATTTAGCTCCCTTACACTTTCTAGTGTTCTTTTTCTCCTCAAACTGCACATTTTGCATTTTACCTTTTCAGCTTTCTACTTTCCATTACAGATTTGCATAAGAGTGTACAGAAATAACCATATGATGCAGTCAATCTGGGTTATCTTGAGATCACCACTGCAATTAATCCAAAACTCTTCAATTTAATTTCAGGAATATTTTTGTACAAAGGCAAAAAGCAACCACTTTTTTTTTTTATCAAAACACCACAAGAAGGGTCTCTAGGCCACTTACTAATATTCTTCCCTTCTGAAATATCTTGAACTAAGTCTTACAATCCAAAGTGCCTTCAGCACTGTCTTCCTTTCCTACTGGTAAGGCCCATTAAGCCCCACTTAAAGTGTTTAACTGTTTTCCTAGTCTGATGCCACAAATTCTACATTCCACCAGCAAGCAGTATGACAGGTATCTCACAACAATACTCTGCTATCTGGGAATCAACTTGTCTCAGTTTGGAAATCTGTTGCTGAGATGAAACACCATGAACAAAAGGCAAGTTGGAGGGGGAGGCAAATGTTTATTTAGCTTGCACTTCCATATCATGATTCATCAATAAGGGAAACCAGAACAGAACTCAAACAGGTCAGGAACCTAGAGGCAAGAGCTGACGCAGAGCCTACAATGAGGTAATGATTCTTTCTTATAGATTCAAAAAACAAAACTGAGCTAGGCAGTGGTGGCACACATACCCTTTAATCCCAACTTTCAGGAGGCAAAGGCAGATAGACCTCTGAGTTTGAGACCAGTTCAGTCTACAGAATAAGTTTCAAAACAAAGAGACAGGGGTGGGGAGACACAAACTGAACAATCCATGAAAAGCAAGCCAGTAAGTAGCTTTTGTCCATAGCTTCTGCTTCAGGTCTTGCCTCCAAGTTCCTGCCTTGAGTTTGTGTCCTGGCTTCCCTCTAAAGTTGGACTATATTATGGAAGTATAAGGCAAGTAAATCCTTTTCTCCCCAAGATGTTTTTAGTCAGTGGTTTTTATCACTGAAACCAAACTGGGGCAATTTCCATATAAATATCTTCCCAAAATTATCTAAGAAGGCATGTGCTCACAAGTAGGTATTCATCTCCTAAAGCACTGACAAGAAAACAGAGAAAGAAATGAAAGAAATTAGGACAGAATTGAGGTTAGGAGCTAAGGGAAGTGAGTCCAGTTGTTTTGTTAGAGAACTAATATTTTTCCAAAATTCAAGAACAGGCTAAGTATCTTCTCTGACTCTATGTATATCTGATTCCAATTTCAGTCTAGCATTGTCACTTTTGGCTTGGTTTTTCCTTTCTTTTCTTTCTTTCTTTTTGAAGGCAGGATTTTTTTGTGCAATTTTGAAGCCTGTCATGGCACTCACTCTGTAGACCAGGCTGGTCCCAAACTCACAGAGCTCCACCTGTCTCTGTTTCCTAAGTGCTGGGATTAAAGGTGTATGCCACCACTACCTTGATGTGGGATTCCCCTCTGTATGCTGTGAATGTGTTTTGTTAAGGAATAAAGCTGTTTTGGGTCTTTTGCAGCACAGAATAGGGCAAGACAGGAATTCCAACGGGATAGAGGTGGGGAAAGTAGGCAAAGTCAGAGAGAAGCCATGGAGCTGTCATAGGAGACAGATGCCAAATGCTGCTGGATGGAACCTTCCGGTAGGCCACAATCAGATGGCAATACAAAGATTAATAGAAATGGGTTAAGATGTTAGAGCTGCCCTTGCAGTGATGGCGCACGCTTTTAATCCCAGCACTCGGGAGACAGAGGCAGGCAGATCTCTGTGAGTTCGAGGTCAGCCTGGTCTACAAGAGCTAGTTCTAGGACAGGCTCCAAAGCTACAGAGAAACCCTGTCTTGAAAAACCAAAACAAACAAACAAACAAAAAAGATGTAAGAGCTAGCTAATAAGAAGCATGAGCTAATGGGCCAAGCAGTGTTGTAATAATCCAGTTGCTATATGATTATTTTGGGTCTGGGCAGCCAGGAAACAAACAAGGAGCTTCTGTCTACACTACCTGGCTTAGTTTTGTTTTTCATTGTTGTCATTGTTTGACACTATGTCTCATGTTTTAACCTAGGATGACCTCGAACTCTCAATTCTCAGTCCCCAACTCTTAAGCACTAGAATTAGAGGCTTGGTGCCACCATCCCCATCTAGAAATATTTGTGTTTTATTTATTCCCAGTTTATATAGCAAGGAAAATAAGTTTTAAATGCATAATGAGGAATGGCCTATCAAATGAAACTAAAGGATTACATATCGAAACAATGCCTTTGCTTTCTATTTGCCTCTGTCAGTAATTTGGAGGTGTTTAGAAAAAGTGAAGAGCCCAAGTCCCACTCCTACACTTGTTTCTGTATAACACCTTTCCTTTATCTGCTTAGCACATAGGCGGAAATCCTGCCTATGTTGATTAACCTTTGGTATTGAAATATTGTCCTCACTTAGTATTTACTGATATAAACTTTTCTACAATGGGGAATATGATGGAAAACAGATGACGGTGGCCCTTGACTCATGGGGTTTATGTTTAAATGGAAAGTAGGAAAAGAAATCTAACAAAAATAATTTAAGCATGGATTTATTTTATTGTGAATCTTTCTTTAGAAAACAAAACAGAAAGGGTGATGTGATAAAAAATGAGGCCGTGTGGGTGAGAAGAGGCCACAGAAGGCCAGGAGGTGGGAAGGCCCCTCTCAGAGTCTATACAAGCTGAGCCCTTCATGAAAGAAGAAACCAGGTCACAATGAATGTAAATGAGTTTGAAGGGTTGATAAAAAGGCAAGGTGTGTCTTTCCCCTCCAGTAAGAAGGGAAGTAGCAGGGCTTAGAGCTGGAGGCTGGGTCAGATCGCAGGAAGTCACAGAAGCTTGGGATTTATTCTAACTATAGTGGAAAATATTGAGCCATTCGTGCAAATGACTGCCGTAAGAACTCTGTTAAAACAGAGAGATATTTCAGATGGGTGACAAGCCAGTTAGAAAAAGAAATACTAATCCTATAACTGAGCAGAGAGGAATAATTTCTGGTAATGTGTGCCAGCGATGCTGAGAACGCCTAATTGGGACAGTGCGGTGCAGAGACAATGAGTGTGGCATGGTGCCACAGGCCAGCAAGGGGACAATGGGTCCCCCTGGGAAACAGGCAGAAGCACATTGTTAATTCACCCACCTGGCAGGAAGATCTGGGCCAGCAGCAGTCACTGCACGTAGACATAGAAACTTCCCATTAAAGGGCGTTTGTGATTCCCCGAAGGATGTCACTGTCTAGCTTCCTTTCTCATTTCTCGCTCCTAGCCCAGGTCTCCTACACCCAGTGCAGGTAGAAGGCAGTTGAAAACTAAGGAAGATGCTGATGCAAAAAGCAAGGGAAATAGATATTTGTCTGTTCTGAAAAATAACTGAGGAAATTTGACTCTTTGTGCAGTGCCATGAGTTTTAAAAGGAAATGCAGAGATCTGTAAATTAGAAAGGAGTCAAGGGTCAGCATGGTGGTTGTAGTGGTTTGACTATGTATGTCCCCCCTATAGACGTGTGTGTGTGTGTGTGTGTGTGTGTGTGTGAATGCTTGGCCCATAGGAATTTGCACTAGTAGGAGGTGTGACCTTGTTGGAGTAGTTGTGGCCTTGTTGGAGGACGTGTTGACACTGCAGAAGCAGGCTTTAAGGTTCCTATGCTCAAGCTATGCCCAGTGTGACAGTTTCCTTCCTGTGGATCAAGATGTATGACCTACATCTCCTTCTCCAGCACCATGTATGCCTTCATGCTGCCATGTCCTGGCATAACGGACTAAACCTCTGAAACTGTAAGGCGGCCCCAGTTAAACGTTTTCCTTTATAAGAGTTGAAGTGGTCATGGTGTCTCCACAGCAACAGAGCACTGACTGAAAGAGAGGTGCACTAGTGCATCCTAGCGTGAGAGAGGGTCATTGTTGTTTATTGTTGTTTATCTTTTCTCCTGTCAAAGGACCTTGGGTTTTTTGTTGTTGTTGTTGCTGTTGTTACTGTTTTTAATTAAAGGTAGTCAGCCCAACAAGGACTTGTATTTCCTGAGCCTCCTCTTCCCCTTTGTGCCCAGTTTAGGCAGCTTGGGATGCTGAGGTCTCACCAATGGGATGACACAGGACCACCACCCACACCAAGGATACAAGCTAGACTCTGTCCAGTACACTTGCAGCCCCGTTGCTGCTGTGGCACGTCCTTATTACTGAAAGGATTGCCTTGTCAAGTTACTCTTTGCCTTGTTCCTGGGTTCCTTTGTGCAGCACCCAAATCATTCTTTGTTTTTAACGATTTCAGGGCTCATCTCAAACCCATCTGAGAGAGTGCTTAGGACCCCTCCCAGGGGAGAAACACATCCCTGTCATGTGTTTCTGTGGCTCCCTGGGTCTCTTTTGAACGGTTAATGACCCCAGAATAGAACATTTCATGGAGTTGGAGGTAAAGAGCCCAGCAAAGTCCCACAGCAACCAGGAAAACTTCCTTGGTGGTCAGGTTGTCTGGAGGTTGTTTGACAGCGAATGAGTGAAGGGTTGTACCACAAAGGGACTCTCAACTTAGATGTAAGAAATCTCCTCAGATAGCCGGGCGGTGGTGGTGCACTCCTTTAATTCCAGCACTCAGGAGGCAGAGGCAGGCAGTTTGAGGCCCGCCTGGTCTACAAGAGCTAGTTCCAGGACAGGCTCCAAAGCTACAGAGAAACCTTTTCTCGGAAGAGAGAGAGAGAGAGAGAGAGAGAGAGAGAGAGAGAGAGAGAGAGAACTGGGTGTTAGGACCAAAAGAAGCAATCAGGCCAAACAAACTCCAATAAAAAAATTAAAAATAGATGATTCCCCTAGACAGTACATTTGGCTTTGGCTGCCCCCAGAGGCTCCGCCTTGCCATTTAATACACCCCTTGCTGCCTGAACTAAAGACAGATAATGTGGAAGAGACTTCCCAAAACCCGGTTTAACTCCTTGTCTCACCACCCCTCTCTGGGAATGGATTCCCTCTTGCTTCTCAACATTTCCTCGGAGAACCTGGGAGAGCATGGATCAGGTTTCTGGAAAGGGAGAAAAACAGTGTGCTTAGATTTGATACCGTCTTAGACCGTGTGGTCCCAAGCAGCTGCTTTTCTGGGTGAAATTGTTACCAAGGCTACTGTGGTTTTTAATCAGGATTAACTGATTAACTATTTTCAGGAGCTGGTGTGTCAGAGACTTGGATTCCAGGCTACACAGAGCGGCACAGACCCATCTGCTCACAATTCACAGGATGCTTAAAAGAGGCAAAAAGGTGCTAAGGTCGCACTCTGTCTCGGTCCTCTGTGCGACAGAGCAACAGCCCCATCTACCGGAGGTCAGGACACCTCCTCACTCCTGCTTCCTTCAAGGATTCCTTTTCCAGGGACACCTGAGTCTACAAACTGAGCACTCAGAGATCCACGTGATATCACTTGGCATTCACTGTTACAGTTTATGTGACAAGCTATACGGATTCATCCTTCTTTTAGTGGCTTTCCCACCGATTTCTAGGAGCTTTCCATTTCCATGGATCCTATCCTATTTCTACACTGGTGGGCTGCAGAAAATGCACCTTTCTCCTTTGCATTTCCAGGCTTTGGAGCCCAGCTACCAGGCAGTCCTTCTTCTTCACTCTGGTGGACTGATGCAGAGGGCGCATCCTTTTTGACTTTCCCATTCCAGCTGTCCTCCACAGGACTCTTCCCACTCATACTGCACAGAGTATTTGGAGGAAGGGTCCTGAAAGGTTTTGCAGATGACGCTTTGGCAAGGGAGGCTGAAGGAAAAACTGTCAGTTCTATGTAGTTAACTTTCCCTTTTCACCACTGGCAGAGTTTTGGTGACTGACAGGCATTCGCAGTGTGTCCCTGCTGACTTTTGGAGGTTGTACACTGCAGACACACCTGACACCCAGCTATATTCCATGCAGTCGGTTTCTGTGGGGGAAGGACCCTCCTCAGCTGACCATGGTACATCTCAGGGCTGCCCCTCATTGCCAGCAAGTGTGAGCTTCCAAACGGACAGCACAGATAGAGCCAGCTCAGCAATCATCTGTGAAAAACTGCAACAGGTATGACATAGAAATGACAAACGAATTTGATGAATTGCCTTTTTTTCATATCTGTCTCTGAGCCAGTGAATTGCCCACAGATGCTATCAGTTGTATGAGTAGAGAGCTTGAACCAATCATGACCCTCAGTCCTGACCAGAGAATGGACCCTGTATGTATCAGCCTTCTGTTTTAGACTGAAGAGACTATGTTGGGGTGTTGTTTTTTCTGTCACCTGGATGGGAACATCAATCATGCTCCCAGTTGAGCAAACACACAGCACAAGAAGCTTCAGATGTCAGTCAGCTTCAAGATGCTGCTGAGGGCAATAGCACACGTGAGGAGAAAGATGTTCCTGTGGAGCCATTCATCCATACAGCGGCCATGGTAGAAAGTACATTCCAATGCTTGAGGCATCCAGTTGGAAGCAGCGGGTGTCTCAGGACTTCCTGGAGACCAGGTTTAAAATTGAGAAGTTCTGGAGCCTCAGCAATGCGTACATGCCTGCCTCACGGCATCATGGCGAAAACCTTCAGGTTACTCAGCAATGCGTACATGCCTGCTTCACAGCATCACGGTAAAAACCTTCAGGTTACTCAGCAATGCGTACATGCCTGCCTCATGGCATCATGGTGAAAATCTTCAGGTTACTCCCCACCTGCAGTTTAGCAGTCCTTAAACATACCTGCTGATATTTCAGATTTGACATCAAATGCTATGCTATCAGGACAGCAGCTTCCTTTGCAAGGCATGCAAAAAATAAGTAGGTGCACCCATGGCAACCCAAGCCCTATTGCCAGGCGCTGCCTTATGGGCCTGGGTACTGGATGTTCTGCCACTGGTCTCAGAAGGGCTTTCCCGGATGCAAGCTGGAGCTTCATGACAGTCGCTGGTTACCTGCCTGCCAGCTTTCCTTGGGCAGTCCATGAGAAATTAAGAGGCAATGAAATAGAAGGAGAGTAGTGAAGTCCACGTGAGAGGCGACAGGACTGTGAAACACCTAGGCTAACCTTCAGGTATGCGACCTCATCC
>JAQHUG010000156.1:562650-576657 GCA_028555095.1 Dicrostonyx torquatus
CCGTCTCTCCAGCCCCTCATTATGCCATTTTTATGCATAAATACAATGTGACTACAATGCTTTTTGATCACATTCACCCCATTATGTTTCCTGTTGACCTCCTTCTCCCACCGATCACTTCTCTTTCCAGTATAACCTTGTGTTTTTATTCTGCCCACTCCAGTGGTGACTCGTTGAGTTTCATAGGTCTGTATCTTACAGGAGCATAGATGAAAGGTTATTTACATGAGTAGAGGCATTTTGCCAGTGGCTACAAGTGCTGGAAAAGGCCACTAGTTAGTTCTCGGCCTCTTAGCCCCTAAATAACCACACAGAAACTGTATTAATTAAATTACTGCCTGGCCCATTAGCTCTAGCTTCTTATTGGCTAACTCTTACATATTAATTAAACCCATTACTCTGTATATCGCCATGTTGCTGTGGCTAACTGGTTGAAGTTCCGGCATCTGTCTCTGGTGAGGCAACATGACTCCTCTCTGACTCTGCTTCCTTTCTCCCCCACATTCAGTTTAGTTTTCCCCACCTACCTCTATTCCCTGAGCAGGCCAAAGACAGTTTCTTTATTAACCAATGGCATTTACAGCATACAGAGGGGAATCCCATATCATACACCACTGAAGAAAGCATCTCTCCCTTCATGAATTATCACTACTTGCTGGTAAACACTCAAGGAAGGGTCTTCACAAGTCTCTGATATTACTTCAAGACAGAATGTTGATGGTCCCTATTTTGTGCAGGTCTTGTGCACACATTCACAGGAACTGAGAGCTTGTGCTATATCCACTTCATGCCTAGATGATAGCAGTTCATAACACCCTGTCTCCCAATCCTCTGGCTCTTTCCGTCCTCTATTCTGAAATGTTCCTTAACCTTGGAGGGGGTGACACAGATGTACCACTTACGGCGGAGCATCTACTAGTCATTTATTCTTAGCACTTTGGTCCACTGTGAGTCTGTAGACAGCATTGATTACTGCAAAAAGCATCTACTCTGATCAAAGCTGACAACAGTATTAATCTATGGGGCATAAACACAATTATTTAAAAGGAAGTTTGTCAAGTATTTCATCTTCATTTAGCAAAACAGCTATAGTTTCCATATTAGGGTATATTGCCTCCCCAGGCAGTGCTTTGACCAGATTTACAATGTTGGATGTGACTTCCCTCGTGTGGAGTAAGCCTGAAAACTAATCAGGAAGTCATTGGTTACACTCACAGCAGATTTGCCACTGCAATACAAGTGCAATACAAGTGCAATACAATACAACACATGTTACCTAGTCAGTAATGTACCCTGCAGGAGCCACAGCTGAGTAAGACTACAGATGACTTTTCTTCCTCAGCAGCCTGCACAGCACTTTCCAGGACTATGAGGACCAACCCAGAGTAGGGAAGCTTCCATGTCAATTCCAGCTTGGTTTTTCTTTTTTCTTTTTTTTTTTATTTCACTTGCAAATACTTGTTTGCTTTATGTTTTTTGAGACGTCTCAGAGCCCAGCCTGGCTTAGAATTCACTATGTGGTTGAGGCCGGCCTTGAACTCCTGACCTTCCTGCTTCCACCTTCCAAGATGTAGGACTGCAGGTGTGCGCCTACTACACCTGGCTTCTTGAAGGAGAAAAAGGTGGAGTTTCAACTATTAGCAAGTGAGCATTTTCCCATCATCGTGGCTAAAGTTGACTGCTGCTCTTGCTGAGCAGGAAGGGAGCCCTGGAAGGTGGCCAGGCAGAGTACCACGGACCAGACTACACCTGTAGAGTACTGCCATGTTTTTCCATGTTCAGAATCGGGGAGGTGGGGGTGAGGACACCAGCTTGGTTTTTCTATGTCGTATTAGTACAGCACATTCTATACCAAAACTTAAAACCAAAATCTATAACTTAACTAAAGCTGGCTGAGATTATTTCTTGGTGATATTTATTTTTTTTAATCTTAAATGGGGTGGTAACATTGTTATTGGGAGCATCAATATATGGAAAGAAAAGAAGCATCCACGCACCAATTTTCTTTGGTCAGCTCCCAGGCCCGGGGATACGGATTCAAAAATGGAAGGTGACAACAGGCTCCAACACATGAATGTAAATGGATTAAAAATGTTAAGAAATATTTTGAAAGAGTTCTTTAAAATATTGTTTTAAATATAAGTTAGTGTTTAAACTCAAATACACACAAACATTATAGATTTCAAAAACTGCTGGGATTATTTCATTGTCCAAGGAGTACTGAGTGCATTCTAGGGTGTACTGGGGAATGTATACTTAGGCTTCTACAAAAGAAGGTTCTACAAGGCTTGCTGAGCGATTACAGCAATGGAGAGTCGAAATGTTGGGGGTCCAGAGAAAAATTATCTAGGGCAAGGGTCAATTTTACTTTATCTAGTGGACAGTCATTGCCCCCTGGCTTCCACTAACCCAAAAGTTAAGGGCGTCAACAGGTAATATTTGAGATCTACAGTAGAGATTTCCCCACTTTCCTGTAACCCATCTGACTTGATGTTACTACCAATGTATTTTGGGAAAAAAATGCTTTGATTTAGGACTTTCTTTTGTTCTAGAATTAAATAATTATTTTAATCATTCTCATAAACCGACCTAAATCCATGTTCTTGGGTCATGGTTACTTGACCTTTTGAGGTGAGAACTGTATTTGTATAGATAATTAATAGAGTCAGTACAGTATAATCTTACATGTAATGTACAGAATTAGGTGATACAAGGTTAGGTGTACCCAATATGATTTTAAGAAGAATTTGCTGGATAAGGTGGTACAAACCTCCAATCTCAGCAATCAAGAAACTGAGGTAGAAAATCATGACTCTGAGGTCAGTCTACATAGCCACTCAGTTGTTCTCAAATGTACACACACAATATATAACTGCTTTAAGGTTTTGTTTTGAGACAGTCTCACTATGCAGCCTTGGCTGGCCTGGAGCCTCTATGTAGAGCACAGAGGCTGGCCTCAAATTCACAGAGATCACCTGCCTCTGCCTCCCAAATTAAAGGTGTTGGCCACCACACCTGGCACTTGAAAAATTTTAATACAAGAAAACAACTAAAACAAAAAAAGGAATTTGATCACCATTCAAATGTAAATTAATCCATTTTGCTACTCCTACATGTCTATTAGCTATGTATGTGTAAACCACATACCTAATTTTTCTTTTCTCCCTCCAAGACAGGGTTCCTCTGTGTATCTCTGGTGGGCCTGGAACTCACTCTGGAGACCAAGCTGGCCTCGAACTCAGAGATCCTCCTGCCTCTGCTTCCCTGAGTGCTTGGATTAAAGGCGTGTGCCATACATACCCATTTTAAAAAAAGAGTAAGGCAGATTTGAGAATGATAAATTCAAATTAATCTTAGATCAAACATAAAAACTCAGCTTTGCAAGTAGATCTAGATTTACTTGAGGTATGCATTTCAAGAGGGTGTGACCCACCCATGCCTAGAGATTGGGTGATTCCCAGAACTATTTGCATTAATACTTTCCCCTGAGGGAAGCCGAGGGTGTAGCTTAGTGGAAAGGCTCATTAAACAAGTGAATGGCCTTGGATTTCATTCCTAGCATTATGCAAAACACACACATAAAGATAGGTCTCCCTAGACTTCCTGTCTGGTTAGTGGTGTAATTAATGTATGATATTCAGAACGGATACATTTTAATACTTTTGTTCTAGTAACAATTATAAAATAATAACCATAGAAAAAATTGAACTTTTTAAAAATTGAAACTTTGTAATAGGCAGTCAATATTTTAAGAAAGTTTAAAACACATTACAAAACAAAAAATATTAAATTATTCAATAATGTTGAGATAGTTTTTCACTATGTAGTCCTATAGGCTTGGGTGACCTCAAACTCAAGAGTGCTAGGATTAAAATGCAATTATAATCACACCCTTCCTATTTATTTAGGATATCTGATACAGCGTCTATGTGGTCCTAGCTGTCCTGGGGTTCTCTGTGCATACCAGCCCAGACTTGAATTCACAAATTCATCTGCTTCTGCCACCTCAGTGCTGGGATTAAAGTTGTATACCAACACAGCCAGTTACAGAGGGTTATAAGCCACTATATAGGTGCTGTGAACTAAACCCACAAGTGCCTTTAATTACTAAGTCACTTCTCCAGCCTCTATTTAAGTCTTTTTTTAAGCCTAAAAGGTATAATTAATCATATCATTTGTTAGTCTTCAGCATCTACTAATTTTGTTTTATAAAACTAGAGATTTGAGTCCAGTGCTTTATGCTCTATTACCGAGCTACATCCCTAGCATCAACTATTAATTTTAACAAAACATCTGCAAAAGATACAATAATGTATTAATTCATACTTATAAAAAATTACAAAACAAACTTGTAGCCAGGCAGTAGTGGTACACGTCTTTAATCCCACCACTCAGGAGACAGAGCCTGATCTACAGAGCGAGTTCCAGGCCAGGCTCTAAAGCTACACAAAGAAACCATCCCGATAAACAAACAACAAAAGAAGAACAAAAAGAAAGTTGTAGGTAGCCAAATACGTACCCACTAATCATTCAGATCACCCCAAATAACATGTTCTAACCCAGTTCCACAGTTTTTGTAGTTTAAGAATGTCATAAACCAGGTGTGGTAGCACACACCTTTAATCCCAGCACTCTGTAGGTAGAGGCAGGAAGATCTCTGAGCTTGAGGCCAGTCTGGTCTACTTACGAAGTTCCAGGACAGCTGGGACTACATAGAGACTCTGTCTGTACCCAGAAAAGAAGAGCCATAAATCAAGGTACCTTTCAAATGGGTGGGAACACTGGTATTATAGCAGGGGAAGCAGTCTCTGCTATCAGTCTGAGATGTGTTATCTGGTGACATTATTTGCTTCTGGGTTGGAGGAAGTGAGCCATCAATACATTCCTAAACAAGTCACAAGACTGGTAAGTCATACAAAGGTAGGCACTGAATAGCTCCATGAGGGCTGTTAGTCCAAGATAATTTAGCTCTGAAGCTGCACTATTCCAGCTTCCCAAAATCAGTAAGTTCTAATCAGTCCCTCACGTCTTTAACAAAGATATGGCTTTTCTCTGGCAAATTCAATGCATAGCACTTGCGTGGTTTTACAGAAAGACAGAATGAAATGCAAGATGGGTTATATTTAAAGCCGACTACCAGGAACACAGGAACAAAATTATGTCTAGCATGATAATAGATTCAATGAGGATTGAAGATTTCATGGCCGAGAAGTGAGGAAGTTCTCTTATGAATTAGAGAGATTATTCACCAATGAGAGAATTGGGAATGTGTTGGGAGTAAGGATTTCAGGATAGTACAGTTTGGAGAGTAGGGAGAAAGTATAAAACCGGGAATACAGATTTGCAAATATTCACTTCAATATTCCTTCTAACAGTAAGTTGTAAACGGACATTTATCTCACCAGGGCCCAAAGACCCAGGGTTGCTTTTCAAATAATCGACTCAGAGGCTTAATATAAACGCTCAGCCAAAAGCTCAGGCTTATTAACTAGCTCTTACATTTTAAGTTAACCCATATTCCTTATTTACGTGGCAGTACCTTTTCTCAGTACAGCCTGCCCATCTTGCTCTCTTCTGAGTCTGGTCAGTGTCTCCTGACTCTGCCCTTCTGCCCATCATCCTTTGGTTGTTCACTTATACTTCCTTCCTGGCTATCAGCATTTTGTTAAACTGATTTGAGGAACGAGTCTATACAGTGTACAGGGGATTGTTCCACAGCAGTAAGTCACACTAAGAATGAGAAGCTTGTGAGATGGCTCAGAGAGTAAATATGCCTGCTGCTGAGCTTGATGACCTGAGCACAATTTCAACAAACCATGTTTGAAGGAGAGAATTGACTCCTGCAAGATGTCTTTTCACCTCCACGTGTGTGCTATTGCACAGACATACATATTTATATAATGTTAAAAATGAATGACTCCTGAAAAAGTGTTTTGTATGTACAGAGAGCAAGTTGACTAAAACTGAAGGATCATTTGAGGACATAAGCTTGAAAACAATGTTAATAAAATTAATAGAGTTTTGAAAACTGGAAAGAAACTTTTATTTTAGGTTACAAAAGGCATATAGTTTAGAAAATGTAGAAAAGATACAAATAAGAAAAAACATCACTTTGTTTTCAAAAGAGTTTTGATTGCTGGGTGGTGGTGCACACCTTTAATCCCAGCACTCAGAAGGCAGAGGCAGGCAGATACCTGAGTTAGGGGCCAGCCTGGTCTACAGAACAAGTTTCAAGCCAGGCAGGGCTACACAGAGAATATAAACAAACCAACGGTATAGGGCAGCTGTAACTTCTGTAAACAGAACTGAAAACAGTTCCTCTTCATCATCAGTGCCCATGGCACTTTCAAGAGTGACTGACAACTGAACAGCTGAGTTATTCTCTTGTAAAAAATATTGACTTTATGTTTATGAGTGCTTTGCCTACACTATGTATGCCTGGTACCAAAACTGTCAGAAGTGGGTGTCATATACCCTAGAACTGGAGTTGTGGATGTTTGTGAGCCAGCAAGTGGGTATTGTGATCCAAATGCAACTGCTCTTAATCTTTAAGCAAGCTCTAAAAAGCAAAATTTCAATCAGTATTTTAACTTGCTCAAAACAGACATAATTTTGATATATAATTAATAAAACCAAACATACAAATATAACTGATCAAGCTATATATTAAGTGATTGCTATCAAATATACAATTTAGCAATAATGCTAAATTGTTTGGAATTTCAAATCAGGCTGAGATGACAAAATTAAGGTGTGTGTCACAATTATCCCAACACTCTTAAGGGATTTTTGTAAAAGATTAATGACATAGAAATTTGCCATTGCAGTCTGTTTTTACAGGGTCTCATATCACAGGCTGGTCTCCTGTAGCTAAGGATGTTCTTGAACTTCTGATCCTCCTGCCTCTACCACCAAGTGCTCAAATATCCCTGCAGTTTTGTTTGAGAGGCCCTTGTATTACTACTAGTGAACTCTGAGACGTGTGAGGCAAGAATTTTTCACAGACACTTACTTGGCCTTTAATGCATTTAAAGAATTTATTATATTGCACAAATACCTTATAATGATTTGGGTCATTCTCTCCAGAATCCTATGAATTTAAAAATTCATCCCATTTAAAGATTCACCGAAAGGGGAGCAAATTTAATCAGGTATAGCATAAGATGAGTTGGTACCTAGCCCCAATCCCAGTAAGACTTGTTGTGCTATGTTAAAAGGCTCAAACTGTGTCCATACAGAAAATAAAACCACTGAAAATTCTTAGGAAGGGGAGAGACATAATTACAGTTTTTGAGAGAAAAATAATGTAGGCCAGCACAGGGCCAGCCAGGAAGAGAGGGCCTGAACAAGTTGTGAGGTGCTGCCAACGAAAGTTTGTACAGAGTGTACATCAGTTTGTAGGGAAAAGAGTTAATATTTAAACAGGAGTTTACAATCAGCATGTTAGATACTTAAAAGATACAGAAAAGCTGGGTGGTGGTGGCGCACACCTTTAATCCCAGCACTCGGGAGGCAGAGGCAGGTGGATCTTTGTGAGTTCGAGACCAGCGTGGTCTACAAGAACTAGTTCCAGCCCAGGCTCCAGAGAAATCCTGTCTCAAAAAACCAAAAAAAAGAAAAAAAAGATACAGAGTTACAGATGTGTCAGGTAAAGACTAGGAGACACTGAAGTTAAAGCTGAGAAAAATGAGATTTAACCATTTGAATGATCTGAAGCACTCAGGTGTTTATCAGTAGACTCTGTATAATCTAATCCCTTCACACTCCTAAAGAAAATCACTTTAAACATTACACTTATGCATGGTGATGGTGGCACATGCCTTTAATCCCAACATGCAGGAGGCAGAGGCAGGCAGATCTCTTGTGAGTTTGGTCTACAGAGTGAGTTCTAGGACAGGCTCCAAAGAGACACAGAGAAACCCTGTCTTGAAAAACAAAAACCAAAACTCCTATCCTGTGAGTCTTGGGGGATGAAACTCAGGCTGTCATTAGGCTTGTATTTTTTTTTTGTTTGTTTTTGTTTTTAAAGCACCTTTACTTAATCTCTACTGAAAATGCAGACATATTGGATATTGGCAGACATTACTTTTCATAAAATCAGTAGAGGACAAGAGTAAGTATCCTTTATCTCACACAGCACCTAATCCATAGTGTTTTCTAATTACTTGACACTTGGGGAAATAATCAAGTAATGGACAGGGGTTTCGAAGCGGCAGGAGACAACACAAGAATGACCAATGCACTAATTAGTTCAAATAAAAAACCTTCAGCGTTGTCCATGCAACATAATTTAAAGGTCCCTGCAAATCTGTTAGCAGTTGCATTGAAAAAAAGCCCAAAAGGCAAAACTGCGACTGGATTAAGATGCTTCAATGTTGCTGCAGGAGGACTTCATTCTTGTTTATTATGGAGAGTAGAGTGTTGAAGAGAATGGGGGAAAATGGCTTGCTTATGAAGAGAAGACTTCATGTACGCATGATTAGCGACATGTATCTCCTAGGTACTCAAAAGTATATTTAACAGAACTCAGGTAACGTGTTTTCACCTTAGTCTTAGTAAAGAATTTGAGATGCATATAAACTCTAACCATTTACATTGGAATATAAAGTGGCAATCAGACATTTGTAATATTAGTTCCCCAAAGAAGTCAGGGTCAGGAACATCACATTAGTTTTTAGTAGATGGCCACGAGGGTATGTGTTGCTCTCACATCTGAAACTGGATTGCATCTGTACGGACGAACGACACTGATTCACTGTGAGAACTCCAGGTAAAAGCCCTGGTGTGCTCTTTAGTGTGTGTGAACTTCAAAGACCTGGTTCTCTCCTCCCACAATGTGGGTCCTAGGATGGAGCAGTTTTTCAGCTTTGGTGGCAGATGACCTTACTGTTGTAAATTCAATGTGAGAGAGACTTTGGCTTACCCTCTCTGGTCATCTCGCCAGCCCTGTTTTTCATAGTCAGCTTCTAGCTAGACTTTTCTTATATATGTTAATTTGATGTGGTAGTAAAAAATTTTTTCTTTAGTCTTGCCAATTCACTCCTTACCCTGGTGCATAATAATTTAGTGCTTATTTTTTTCACTTTTGCTTTACTATGCTGGGGTAACATACTAAAATTCTAGGCTAAAAATACCCAATATGTATAATAGCATGACAAAAATCATAAAGACAAGATTTCTCTGGGATATGGTGCAAAGTTCAAAACAAAGTGATATAAACAACAAGCTCCCCTCAAGAAGAACTCTGAGATGCAGCTATTGCTTATCAGTCCATGTTTTCCAGTCTTTACTACAATAAATGCAGATCTGGCTCAGTTTTATACCCCTTGTGTTTCATTTGGTCGTGAACCACTCATTTTTTTTTTTTTTACTTTAAGATAGCAGTCCTGAACTTTTACTTCAACCAGAAATTCCTGTAGACAGCAATTAAGAAGTGTCTGTGTCACAGAATTAGTCTGCATGTAAATTGTTCACCAGATTTTAAATTTGTCGCTTCAAGCCCTTGCCTGAGCCCGATTACCTTTACAAATTTAATATTCTCCCAAATGGACGTCCTCGTCCCTAGTCTTGGTGTTGTTAACTCATTAGAGACCTCGGTATTGCACGGTTGTGCCGCTTGCAGTCCAGTCCATTCGGCTTCGGTTCTCCAATGCCGGACGTGCTCTTGGCTTACCTGGTCCGCCTGATTCTGTGCCGCCCTACCCTTACAAAGATGCCAGGCATACTTTCCGAGTTGTCTGCCGCCCAGGCGGTCAGGGTATGAGTGCCCCAGGTGACAGTCGGCTGACCCAGTCACCGACCTCAGTGCTGTCCCGGCACTCAGGGCAGCCAAGAGGGCCCCGGAGCTGGACAGCGCTCACTCTTCCGCCTCCGGCTGCTCCAGCTTTGGCGGGGTCGGTCTGCCGCGGCCAGAAGGTCAAGCTCACCTTGGGGGATCGCAACACCTTCCCGTGACGGGGCAGGACAGACAAACCGCCAGCCGGGTAACGACGCCGGTGGAGCGAACCGCGCTCGTCCTGGCAGCTCAGCGACTTCCGGATCTGCGCAGACGCCCCGGCTGCGCCGTCCGGAGCGCCCCTCCCCCGGCCGGCTACTTCCCGGCGTGCTCTGCGGCGGAAGGGCCGAGTTGACAATAACAAACCCCGCGGCGGCCGCGACCTGGTGTCACCGAGCTCGGGCTGCCTCGGGTCTCAGTTCCTCGGCGGGCGGACTCTGGTCCCTGCGCCGTGCCAAGAGGTCTGAGCAGCGGCTGCGGCCGACCCCGCAACCGCCGAACCTCCGGGCCGCGCCGGGCTCTCGGCGGCCGGGCGCAGACGGTTGTATCGGTTGGCGGCGCCGCTGGGGCGGTTGGTGGCCGCCGCCGAGGCCAGGGCGGCGGCAGAAGATGGTGCCGGGGGCCTCCGGCTGTGCTGCTGCTTCGGGCGGAGGAGGCGCTGCCGCCGGGTGAGTGCCGCCCCTGCCCCCATCTGGCGGAGGGCTCGGGGAGGACCGGTTGGCCCCTGACGGGATTGTGGGAGCGGGAGCGGTCGTCGGCGCGGGTTGTCAGGGTCGCCGCGCCGGTCCTACCGGGGACGGTGGGACCCACCGGCCGCTGACAGCACCGCGGGAGTGGCGGGGCGCCCGGTACCCGCTGGAGGTCTGGAGCGCGGCCTCAACCACCTGGGCTCGGCGCAGCGGTTTGTCGGGCTCTTGAAACCCGAGAAGGTTTGGACCGCGGCCGAACGGGAGTGCACTGAGGGTGGAACCCCAGAGGTGATGCCTTTGTCCCGACCCCGGAGTGCGAGCATCGGTGTAAAGTTACTCCTCGGAATGACTCAGCCTCCGCTCGCCCCACTGATGAATTTGGGGTGAGGGTGTATGCGGGTTCCAAAACTTGGGAAAAATGACGGCTTCCGAACGTAGTGTCTGTAATTTCTCTACAGACTGGTGGATGTGCGGTGATGACTGTTTATGGTTTCGTAATTCCGTCCTTTTCGTCATGAGTCTTAAAATGTGATCATTCTCTGAACTGGTATAGAGAGGCCTGGTGCCAGGACACTCATGCACTCACTTATTGATAAAGTCCCTGTAAGACATTCAGTTGGGTGGGGATGTTGTCATGTTTTTTATAACCGTTAACATTTGCCCATTTTGGTAAGCAAGCATTTTCTGTAAAAGGACTTTAGCCTGATGAGACTTATTTATCTGAGGGCTTGCAAGGCTAGCATTTTAGGGGCAACCTAAACAGGCAAGCATGTGTGCTTAACCAATATCGGATCTATAAATAGGCCGCTATCATTGTGTGTGAGCATATCTTTTATTTAGTGTTAATACAAAATATGGCATGGATTGACGTTTTTAAGCTAATTTTTGTCACGTGTTTAGCGTTTACAGCTGAGCTTAAAACTTGCTATCTACAATCTAGGGTTAGAATCTAGCTGCGAAATTTATCTCAGCCTTCCGGGAGGCTGAGACAGGAGGATAGCTTTAGGCTATTTGGGTTACATAGTGCTTTTGGGAAACATTCTGAGACCTAGTCTTGAAAAAAGAAAAATAACAAAAATGGTATCTAGGTAGTTATGTCATGAGGCACATAATGTATTATTTGCATTGATTAATCTACTGTAACTAGTTAGTGGGCTTGGGCCACATTTTAAAGATAACTTTGTTTTGAAATAAATTATGAGGTATTTTGGCTCTGATTCTCCCGCTGTTACTGACAGTCAATGCAGTCAGCCCTCTTTGCCCACAGACAAGAGCTGTTTGGTTCTTTTTGACAAACATCAGGGTGTGGTGGGGGCACACCTTTAATCTTATCACTTGGGAGGGGAGGCAGGCAGAATCGCGAGTTCAAGGCCAGCTTGGTTTACACAGTGAATTCCAGGCTGGGTGGGGTTCCATACTTGCTCATTTAAAAATCAAAGGCTAGCAAAATTTTATTTTTCAGTTTATCCCTAACCCTATCTACACTTTTTTTTTTTTTGAGACCCAAGAGTTTCACAGTGTAGCCTCAGTTGGTTTATGGCTTACTATGTAGCACACACTAGCTCTGACCTTCAAGCAGAAGTCCAGTGTCAGCCTTCTAGTCCTGGGATGGTAGACTCAAGCCACTACAGCCTGCTGCGCTTTCTTATGTTGTTATGGCTCAGGAGACTCAAGGGAGTATCTGATAATATCTTTCCATATCCGTCGTAGTTCAGTTTATACTTGCTACATTGAGACCCTTGAACTAGCAACTAAGGAATAAAAGGAATGTAAGAATTATCTTTAGAGGCAGGTTCTCCAGTAGCCCAGGCTGGCCGTGTACGTGTACTCACTGCGCACCTGAGGCTGATCTTTGAATTCTAGTCTTTTTGCTGCCTCTGCCTTCTAAGTGCTAGGTTACAGGTGTATGCTATAATGTCCTGCTATAAAATAGAATTGAATGTTCATATAAAATAATTGGCTTTATTAGAAATTGACTCTTAAGTTTAAGGAATGTAGAATTTGCACGGGAGGAGAGAAGTGATATTTATAAGTCCCTTTTTCTTTAAGAACGCCCTAGACATCTCAGTTTTATAATGTTTTGTTTGTTTTGGTGGTTTTTGTTTGGAGAAAGGGTCTTACTCTAATTCTTACTGGCCTTGCATTAAGTGTGTAGCTCAGATTGGCCTCCAGCTCTTGTCCCCTTTGCTTGAGCTGTCATATCTGACACACCTTGGAGTTTTGGTAAGTTCTCACAAGGAAAATAAGAACACAGTGGAAGGTTGTGAAGTCTGTGTCTATGTGTATTGGATGGAGGGTTTGAAACTTTACATAGCTGTCCTTATAAAGTGGAGCATTTGGGCCCTGCATGTGTGAAGGTGGAGAGTTGAGTGCTAGTAGAGCCAAGTTTCAGGAACACTTGAACTCGAGTCTATCCCTTAAATTGAACCTATGCAGTACACTTGTATTCAGTATGCGCCAATGAAATATAGCAACACGTTTTGTATGTGTGTGTTTGTACGACCATTGGGCATTTTAAAGAAGGCAAAATGACAGATATCAATTGCTGGGAAAAGGCGTTTGAGAAGCAGACTGTGGAGTGGTGGTTTGTGATTATGAAAACAGTGATCTATTTCCATATTGTTATTAATTTGAAACTGTCCACATCAGTTTTTCCTTCACTATCTATACACAAACATTGGTTAGTAACTTCCCAGAATATATTTCAAGATAATAATTCAGTACAATACTGTTATTTCTGTGTATGGCCTTTGGTGACTTTTTCATTTGAGCAAGCTTTTTTTTTTAATTCCCTATGTTTATAGTCTTGGTAAAGCTATTTCAGTATTATATAGTTAATTTGGGTTTGTTTCATATTTAGTATACACTGTAAAGTAAAATATAGCAACTAGAAATTTTTCTCTAAAGTCATGGATTTTTTTATAGAGTAATGAGTAATATGTTAATGTCCTGATGTGGAATGATTTCTGTATATGCAGTCCAGGCAAGGTACACACTAACATGTATGTCATGGTGGAAAGAAAGAGCTAAATATCATTACTTTATCTATGAAATTTACATGCACTGTGAGAAATGCAGTCACAAAAATGAATAAATGTAATCTTTAAAATTTGGGGACTGGAAATTTGCTTCTGTAAGGGACGCAAGTTCAGTCTCAGCACTCAAACTACCTGTAGGGGAGTTTCAGTACCATCTTTTGGTCTCTTTGAGTACATGCACACATGTTCATATACATAATTGTGTATGCACGTGCCTGTATGTGTAGAGGAGGAAGGTCTTAAGTATGTAGCCATGGCTGGCCCAGAACTCCTCAGTTTTAGAAAACAAATTATTTTGTATATACATGTGCCTTCTGTATGCTGAAGGAATAAATCGATGGATATACTCCTGAATTCCATTCCTGGTTTAAAAGTATTTCTTTTCTGGTTTTGGTCATGAGCTTTTCATATGTTACCTCTATTTGATGTTTATCTGAGCATGCTTGTCTTGTGTCAGAGAAGGCACACATTTAGCACTATGAACCTTTATGAAAAGGTTTTCTTT
>JAQHUG010000156.1:576927-588140 GCA_028555095.1 Dicrostonyx torquatus
CAGAATTGCTAATAATTGCAGTTTGCAGAATTAGTAACGAGACAAAATGATTTCAGAATTTCTCTTTTTTTTTTTTTTGGTTTTTCAAGACAGGGTTTCTCTGTAGCTTTGGAGCCTGTCCTGGAACTAGCTCTTGTAGACCAGGCTGGTCTTGAACTCACAGAGATCCGCCTGCCTCTGCCTCCCAGTGCTGGGATTAAAGGCCACCACCGCCCGGCTCAGAATTGCTTTTCTTCATGAGGCCTTCAATTTGCTTTCTTTGGTAACATTCAGATCTCCTGCTCTCTTCAACTTGAGAGCAACTTTATTTCTATTCCTTGCACCTACTACCATGCCTGGCTCATTTAAATAAGACATACCCTATATACTAGTATTGGAATTTAATGAGTGTGTTTAGTTTTGAAGATCAAATTTTCTTATATGGGGTTTCTCACTATCTTTCCCCCATATTAGAAAGCTAGTTCTGATGTTTTAGTATTTTAGAAAGTTAGTGGTAAAGGATAGCCTGGTGGGCCTTGTCATCACAGTGATAATTTTTCTTTTTGTTTGTTGTTTTCAAAGATTTGTTTATTATTTATGGAGTCTTCTGCCTGCATGTATCTCTGTAGCCCAGAAGAAGGCACCAGCTCTTAACTATGATGGTTGTGAGCCGATATGTGGTTGCTGAAAATTGAACTCAGGATCTCTGTAAGAACAGTCGATGTTCTTAACCTCTGAGCCATCTCTCCAGCCTCAACACAGTGATAATTTTTCAAGAGGAAAATTAGAATTATTCCAGTTGAAAAGTAGGCTAGACATTTCATAAATTAATTTTGAGATAAGTTCACACTATGTAGCTTTGGCTGGCCTGGAACTTGTTATGGAGACCAAGCTGGCCTCCAACTCGGAGATTTGACCACTTGTCTGTCCTCAGTGCTGGGATTACACCAGTAGGCCTGACAGACAAGTCAAGATAAGTTTCTTTTAGTTGATTTCTGATTACTTAATATAGAGTCATGGAAGTCAAGCTTTATCCATATATTCTGTATAAATATAATAAGCTTATTTTTTTAAAATTTTTATTATTTTAGATTATTTTATGTGACATCAGGTACCCTGGAACTGGAGTAGTAGAGTTAGGAGTTGGCCATATAGATGCTGGGAATTGAACCTGGACCCTCTGAAAGAACAAGTGTTCTTAACTGCTAAGCCATCTGTCCACCTCTTCTCTTCATCATGGTACAAATTCAAAGGATCTAAGGAGAAGCAAATTGTCCTTTTTTTTTTCTCCCACTTTAGTTCATCTGTATTGCCTTATGTAGCTAGTTAAAGTTCTGTATCTTGAGGAGAAAATAATTCTGAGGGTCACCTGGAGCTGGGACAGTTTCTCAGAAATGATGATAGGACCATACTTACTTTTTAAAATTCAGATAAGCAGAGATTGGTGGAGGAAGGATTTTTACCTGACCTGAAAATGTTTAAAGTGTTGGTATAGTTTTTTTCTTTTTTTTTTTTTTTAAATTTATGGGATCCTTTGACACTTTTGGAAAAAGGAAATAGGATTAATTTTGAAGCTATTAATATTGAAGCTTAATATCCATCACTTTTAGTGATTTTTATTATACTCCTAGGTATGGTAAAGGATTCTGATGCACATTATTACCAACTCTCCTCTGTACCAACACTCTAAAATGTATCATTTGAGTTTGTATAGACCATAAACTCAAATGTTGAAGTTATTGAGTCCCAGGAGAGTAGCTAAAATCTGGATGGAGATAAGTCTTTTTTCAAGCACTATCTTTCTAGGTTAATTATGTGTCAGCATTGTCAATTTCACATATGCAGTGGGGTTACCAGCTAAATAAAGGAAGTAAGTGGTACCATATGGGTGCTTAGCTAGATATTATAGCATACAGAAGATGGCTCCAGAGAAGATACTGAGAATCAGAATTTGATGTCATCTGGTAGGAATATCGAAGGGGGATTGGAGTAAACTAGAAAGTTAAAAAAATTTGCAGACTCTAAAGGTTACACCAGGGAAGATTAGGTGTTAGATTCTAAAGGAAAATCAATGAGGGAAAGATTTAAAGGAAAAGCATCAAATTAAAATTTGGAGTTGTTAGCCAGGTATGGGTATGTACCTTAGCAGTTTATGTAGTTTTGGTTTGTTTTAGGTAGGGTCTCATGTAGCCCAGCTTTGCCTTAAATTTACTATGTAGATAAGAATACCTGTGAGGTTAAAATCATTTTGCCTCCACGTTTCCAAGTGTTAGGATTACTGGGGTACTCATTACCATACCTGTGTTGGAGATTGAACCCTGTGAGGCCCATGCTTACTCCTTCCTGTGCCTTATCTTTGAGTCCCAGTGCTAGAATTCCTGACTTTCCCAAACATCCCTACCAGTGGTAGAGCTATCCCTTAGCATATACTGTGTTCAGTCCCCACAACCAGAAAGAAAAAAGAAAAAAGAAACTTTGACATGTTTAACAGTATGATTTGTAGGGTTTTTTTTTTTTTGCACCAGTTAGTACTCTGAGTTACTGATAAGTCTGAATTTGTTATTAATGTTAACTGAGGTTGTTTTCATACATATGAGTTTGCACAGTTCTGTCACATACATGAACTATACATGGTTCCTCAGAACCATCTTGGGAAGTGGATTTTTCTCTATTTTTTTAATCAGATGAAAGAATTGATAGATGAAGCCAGTCAAGATCACAGAGTAGGACAGGGCTTAGTATAGGTTTTCTGTTGTTGTTCTTCTGTTTCCCTATAGGTAATAATTAGAAGAATAAATATGAGTGGCATTTAGGAGAGCCAAGGTAGACCAGGGTTACATATGGTCTACACAGTGAGTTCCAAGACAGCTAGGGCTATATGGAGACCTTGTCTCAAAAAAATAAATAAAAAATAAAAACCTAGGAGTGGTGGCATGCACTTAATAGCAGAAGACCATTAAAGGTGAAGTCAGGAGGATCAGAATTGATATTGAGGCTACGCCGAGTTATGTGAGGCTCTATTTAAAAACAAACTTTTTTTGTTTTGTTTTTGTTTTCCGACACAGCATTTCTCTGTGTAGTCTTAGTTGTCCTGGAATTTGCTCTGTAAACCTGATCTTGAACTCACGAGATCTGCATGCCTCCCTCCTAAATACCAGATTCAGAAGTGAGCACTGCCATTATCACCTGGCTCAGAGAAACAATTCTTAGTTTGTATATGTTTAGTACACTTGCCGGTAAAGTCTCCTTAAGAGTTCCACCAACTTATATTCCTGCCAGAAATGTGCCAGTAAAGCCAGGTTTGGTGGGTGGCCCACATCAGAGACAGATCAACCTCTGCTACCTAGAAAGTTTTAGGCTACTTGGGTTACATGTAACTCTTTTTTGTCTCAGGAGAAAAAGGGAAGAGAAGGGGAGGAGAAAGAAAAAAGTAGGAAGGAGAAAGGAAGAGAAAGAGCCATTAGGTTAACTGTTTATTACCTTTTCAACATAAAATAGGTCATTTCCATCTTTTGTGGCATTGTGAATGCTAAAAATGGTCTTGTAGCCATCTCAGTTATCATTTCTTAGTTTAGTATGTACAACCAGAGTTTATTTTCCTTATGCCATTTTTCTTACTGTTTTTGTTTTGACATATGATTTGACTATACAGTTCAGGCCATCCCCATATTTCGGGTATTTAGGTCATGAGGTGCTGCATCATGATGTGGATGGATTTTTCTTTGGGCCACCAGCTCAAATAATGAGTGACACAGACTTATTATGAAAATTATGAAAGCCCAGCTTTAACTTAAGCTTGTCTCACTACCTCTCACACTAGTAAGTTTGAGTATGACTGACATATTTTGATATTTCTCTCCCGTGTTGTCCCAATGAAATGTACTGTTTTGTCTTATTGAACAAAAACTAATAACAATACTTAGACACATAGTCAAATAATAGGAGTTGGGAGTCTGGGGTGATGAAGAGATGGCTCATCAGTAAGAACACTTGATACATATCCAGAGGACCCAGGATTGATCACTAGTACCCACATGAGGCTCACAGTCACCTCTGATTCTAATTCCAGGGGATTCGACACAGCTGCCTTCTACAGGCACTTGAATGTGACACACTCACATGCGTGCAAGCAAAACACTTATACACATTAAATAAAAATAAGTCTTACAATATTGTGAGTAGGTATGATGATACATTCTTGAACTCCCAGAACTCAGGCCAAGGCAGGAGTACTGAGAGTACCAATAGTCGCGAGCCTCAGAAAGTATAGACATGTAATTGCAATTACTGTACATGTACAACATTTTCTAGTTATGATCCCCTCAGCAATTTACTCTGACAAGTATTTACAGACTTTTAGACGTTTGTAATATATTAAAATGCATAGCCTGTGTGTCAGGTAAACACTACAACCTTTAGATAAGGACTTGCTACTACTGATTTAGGTAGAAAGATTTGGGTATCCATGGGATCAGTTCCCCAAGAATAAAGAAAAAACTGTATTTGTAATGTTGTGTAAAAAGCCACAGTCATTTTTTTTAAGCTTTCTGTTTTACTGGATGACTTGTTTAAAATAGGCATTACTTTCTGTTTGTGTGTTGTTTCTCATCTAAACACTGCTACAAACAACATACAATAAGTGAAAATTTAAAAATTGGATGAATTGAAAACGTCTCCCATACAGTAAAAGGAGGGCAGGGAAATAGTTATTGAAGTACATTTTTCACAGAAGGGATCTTGTCTCATGTATTCAACAAAATTCTAAAGTTGAAAAATATTAACCATAGCCACAGTCAGTTTTATGCTAATACTGAAAATTAAATGCAACAAGCAAATTTAGATCAAATGAGAAAATCATGAAGTTTAAAACAGTTTACATAAGGGCAAATGTACGTAATGAACAATCGCAAAGTTATAAGTTGATAAGAGCACTAATTCTTAGTTCTTTTGTTTCTTATTTATTGTGTGTGTGGGGGGGGTATTGTGTGGAGGTCAGAGGATAGATCTTTCTCTCTTACCATATGGTCAGGTGCTGAGCTCTCCTATATGTGTGGATGCAGGTGCCTTTACCTTCTGAGCCATCTTACTAGCCTAGAATGGTTTAAGCAGTTAGTTATGTAAGCTTAAGCTTTAGTAATGTGCTCAATTAGGGTAAAGTTAGTTTTTAATTAGAACTTCATTTTATATATGTAGTTTTTTGTTTTTTCTTTTTATAGAAGAAAGAGTTTCTTGTGGGCTCACAGTCTGAAAGGGTGAATCTGATCATCATGACAGGGAACATAACAATTGGCATGCAAGCATGGCACTAGAGCTTACATTCTGGTCCACAAGCAGGAGGCAGACAATTGCCATTTTTAAGTTTTGTTGTATGGATTTTTGATTGTTCTTTTTACTGTAGCATTTGCATACCTTCCTTCTTGATATTTGGTAATTTTATATGATGAGATTTTAAAAGATACTTAATATCAAACTTTGGCACTACAAACAAAAAAGATAAAATTTGTTGAATAACTATGTAAGGATTGGGTTTTATGAATAATCTGATGTAGCAGGTTTTAAAACATTGGTAGAGTGAATTCATGTATCTCTTGACTTTTGCAAAAACACAGACTTGGAAAAACTAGGTAGTTTACTAAACCAGGACTGTAATTATGTATGTGCTGGGTTACTTGGCTCTTTTGTTTTTGCTCTTGTTTTTTAGTGTATAAGGGTATTTTGCCTGCTTGTATGTCTGCACTAGCCACTTCAGTGTCTGGTCCCCTTGGAGGGCATTGGAACTGGGATTACAAACGGTTATGAACCTCTTGGATGCTTGAAATCAAACACAGGTCTTCAACAAGAGCAGCTAGTGTCTAACCTGCTGAACCATCTCTCCATTGATACTTTTTAAAAAAAATCTTATTTTATTTTGAAATTAGTGTCTCTAATTCTAATTGGCCTGGAACAAACATTGAACTGTCTTCTTGTACCTGCTTCTTGAGTACTGAGATTACAGACATATGCCACCATGTCCACTTTAAACAGACAATTCAACTTTGGATCATCTTATTTTGACAAATAGTATCGTATGAATTCTCTCTGAGCCATTTGAGTTTTTTATTTCATAGTTGAAATATTTAGTCCTCACATCATTTATGCCTCAAAAATCATTGACATCATGTATGTTCGTTATTACTGTAGTATTTAAAGAACAGTATTACCCAAATGTGTTGGCTATCATCTTTTATCCTACCACTTAGAAAGGTAGAGGCACAGAAGATTGTCAGTTTGAGGCTAGCCTGTGCTACAAGGTAAGACCTGGTTTCAAACATTCAAAAAAAAAGTTTGACAAACAAATAATTTTCTACAGTCATTTGTTATACAGTTTGTGCCATGGAAAGAAAGTGCTTGGCAGCAGAAACAAAACAAAACAAAAGAACAACAAAACAAGGTATAGCAGGGCATTACTCTGGGCTACAGATATGACTGTTAGAACCTGAAATTTGGCCTATAGGTCTGCAAAGACTACCAGAATGTTGGTTGAGTTCTTGGCTATAAAACAGAAGCATAGAGTGACATGAGTAAAGGCATGAAGAATCAGGGATTATTCCTCTCTTTTCAATTTAAATGCTATGTAGGGAGCCATGGTAGTACTGGTGGAATGTCCATCTAAATGTCTGAGTAGATTTAATGAAGCTGGTTTTGGTTTTGAGAAGTATGGCATTAAAAATAGGACCAAGCATGTTCTTTTGGTGCTTTCCTGCAGTTAGTGTTGTCAGGTTCAGGTATATGT
Source organism: Dicrostonyx torquatus (assembly GCA_028555095.1). Lineage (NCBI taxonomy): Eukaryota > Metazoa > Chordata > Mammalia > Rodentia > Cricetidae > Dicrostonyx > Dicrostonyx torquatus. The sequence goes on from JAQHUG010000156.1 coordinate 583,679, forward strand.
TAGTAAGTAAAGACTAGACAAGAATAGTATGGAAGACAGGAGACTTAATGACTTTTAGTTATGGACTCAGGACAAAAGTACTTCCAAAAAGATTTTTAAAAGTTTACATGTCTTGTTACTTTGGCTAATAAAGAAGTTTCCAAAAATTAGGTATCTGGATGTACTCCATCATTTTTTGTAGTGCTAGATGGTGAACCTTGAGACTTGTGCCTGTTAAGCAAGGACTCTATCAGTGAGGCACATCCCTAGCCCCTCAGTTACTTTTTAACTCTACTTTGTCTATTGTAAGACTTCTAGGAAAAGGTGGAGTCAGCAGGTGCTTTGGGGTGAGTTTTTTATGTTAGAACAGTCAATTTTTATCTCTAGATAACATTTTTGGAATAATCTGAAGTTGATATTGTCCAAAATATCTTTTACTAAAACTTTACTTTTTTCTATAATATCTATGTGAAGTAGACATTATTAGCATCCTTATTTATATGAGAGTTAGAAATTTAATTTTTTAAAAAAATAGAAATTTAACAGATGTGTATTGTAGGTGTAAATTTCTGTTCTGCAAGCTACTTCCAAATATCTGACACAGTAAATATGAATTATAAATGCTTGACCAATAGCTCAGGCTTGTTACTAGCTAATGCTTGCATTTTAAATTAATCCATATTATCTATGTTTTGCCATATGGGTTGGTACCTTTTCTCAGTACGACATGCCCATCTCGCTTTTCGGTTTGTTTTTTTTTTTTTTTTTTTTGAGACAGGGTTTCTCTGTCGCTTTGGAACTAGCTCTTGTAGACCAGGCTGGTCTCGAACTCACAGAGATCCGCCTGCCTTTGCCTCCCAAGTGCTGGGATTAAAGGATTGCGCCACCACCGCCCGGCTCCCATCTCACTTTTCTCTGTCTGCTCATGACTCCTGACTCCAACTTTTTTCCCCAGTCTTTTTCAGTTTGTCTTTCCTTTCTAGCTTTATCCTGTTCAGCTATTGGCCAGCTTCTTTATTAAATCAATCACAGCAGCATATATTCACACAGTGTAGTATAATATTCCACTTTCCCCCCTTTTTCAAATCTTCACAGTGTACAAAAGAATTATTCCATAGCAGTGTGTTGATAAGTTTCTTTCTCACAGACCCTCATAATAAAGCTATTTACTTCAGGGACGAGCTGGAGAAGAACCATTTCAGTGATTTTTGTTTTTTTTATAACTTTAAGTTAGAATATCCAAATTTGCGCTTTGTAAAGTTTTACTAAGACAATATTAAACACAATAAGTAAATTTTTATGGTGGTGTTAAGAATTGAACCTTTCCAAATTGCCTTGTGCATGCTAAGCCAATATTCCACTAATAAGCTTCATTTCCTGCCTACTAAATGTGCATCAATTAAAGATGACAAACTTTTATCTTGCTTGAACAGAATTTGATATTTGCCGTACTGTGTCTAGTCTAAACTGTGGGGTGGGGAGAATGAAATAAAACCTTTCCATTTCCAGACACAACTATGGTGCTCTAAAGCTGTGTCATGGCCACCTTTAAAAAATTAGCATCTAGGCTTCAGGTTGAGATAGAGACAGCTTGTCTCTTTGGTGCTGGAGTGTGAACTCAAGACCTTGAACATGTTAGATAAACTACCTATCACTATACTACATACCCAGCCCAGAAATATTTTTAAAAGAGTTAGTGGTATGAGCACCAAGGCAGGGAGAAGGGGTCTGTAGAAATGGCAGCTTTAGGAAGAGGTTTTATGATGGAAGAGAATGTCTGTGGCAGAAGCTGAGTAATCTTGATTACTTATACACCAGTCCCCTCAGAGTATTACTGCCACAGAACTGACCTCCTGTATTTTTTTTAAACCAAAGATGGTAAACCCTTCAGTCAGATAAGCTTGTTCTATCTACTTCCCTATGGCTGACTTGAGGGTACATGTACTTTACCTTGTATACTCTTGAGTAGGTAGATACCAACCAGTCAAATTTTTTTTTTAATTTTCTTTCTGATTGTTTTTTAAACTAGAAGACTGGGTATTACTTGAGATTAAGAGAATCTTGAATATCGCTTACGTTATTTGGTTAGGTGTTGATGCACAGTGGAAGTTTGATTTGTTCGTTTCTGTACATATGTGCTTACATAGGAAACTTGGTATTTTTATTTCAATGAATACCGTTTTACTTGTTCTTAGTAAAGTATATTTATATGCTGACTTGGATACAAGGTGGTAACAGCTCTTTTGTATTAGGCATTACTAGGTATTGTATTTCTGCTTATGTTCATAGATTACCTACAGATGGTTTGCTAAGAGCTGATACATGATTTAAGAACATGTTGATTCTTTCATTAAGTTCAGTCTTAAAGAATTGAAAGATGTTTATTTTGAGATAGGTTTTCCTTTGTAGTCCTAGGAAGCTTGAAATTGCTGTCTTATTATGTAGACCTCAAAGCTGTCCTCAAACTCATCTAACTGCCTGTGCTATGATTAAAGATAGTATCACCACACCTGGCTTTTAGTATGTTCTGTACATTAGCATGAGTAAAGATGGCCAGTAAGTGTTGGCAGAAGTTTCTGTCTCACCAGGTCCCACAGCCATTTAGTCCCAAATAAGTTGCACAGAGGTCTGTCTACATTAATTATAAACTGATTGGCCTAGAATCTCAGGCTTCTTATTAGCTCTTATAACTTATATTAGCCCATAATTCTTGTCTGTGTTAGTCACGTGGCTTGGTATCTTTTTCGGTGAGGCAGTCACATCTTGCTTTCTTGCTTTTCTATGGCTGGGGCTCAGCTGCAGACTGAAACTTCTCACTTCCCAGAATTCTCGTTGCCCCACCCCCACTTCCTGCCTGGCTACTGGCCAATCAGTGTTTTATTATACAAGTGACACGATAAAGGACCATTATCCCACAGCAAGTTAAGTGTGGGAAAGAATTGTTTTTATTATTAACAGCAGGGTATTATGTAGTGCATATTTAATATATGTACCTAAAGTACAGACACTGTGCCAGTTCATGTAGACCCAGTTCTTTCCAGTGGGCTTTTAGGAGATGGGTTTGCTTTTGAGAAATCATTTCTTTAGCTCTATTAAAAAAAAAAAAACCAAGTAAATAGACAAGCCAATATATTGATGAAAATTTCTACCTATATGTAGTTTTCACATGCTTGTTGCTGCTGTCTGTTGTGCGATCTTTGTTGGGGGGTGGTTAGACTGAGGGTGAGAAGACTCGGAGACTACAACACAGACTCAGATTCCCATGCAGAAGCTCTTCATTGTAAAAAGGTCAGGCGTTTTTATGGGCTTAGGGAAGTTAAACTGCTGCAGGAACGTTTCTGGTTGGTCCTTTTGAAACTAGCGATCACAACTGGTGTATTGTGATTGGCTAGGAGTGTGAGTCTTTAGTTACCACGCTTTGGGCCCAATTTTGATTACTCATTGTGAGTTTGCTTGTGCTTGCACTACTGCCCTAACTCATTGATATCCTTTTTGTCCTGTAGGTAGGAACCTGGAAGTGTTTATAATTTTGCTTTTATGTTGCAAATATTATTTTTTCCAGAAACAAAAACCTGGCTATAAACGAGTGTGCCTAGTATACCCACACTGTGTCTCAGTAGCTTCCTTCAGTTCCCACCTTGTTTCTGCTAGACTTCTGCCTTCCCTTTTTCTTCTTATTTGGCACTACAAGGAATATATTATCTGAATTTGAGAAGAGGGCTGGAAGTCGAAATACTTTCCTCATCGTCCAGCCTGGAATGACAAAAGAGGGATGTATTAACCTTAACTTAAGTCAATTGTTTTTGTGTCTTTCTGGGACAAATTATATCCAGGAACGTTACTGGCATAGTGGCACTTTTCTATAATTCTAACATTCCTCAGGCTGAGGCAGGGAGAGATCACAAGTTCAAGGTCAGACCCTGTCTCAAAATAAACAACAAAATAGTAAACATAACAAGAAGAAATATGTTCCAATAGAAGCTGTTGCTCATCCAGTACTTGTAATTTTTCATCGTTTTCCCTCTAAACATTTTCCCTCTAAACATCCCCTCAACATTTTCACTGCACATCTGTGATTACGTTATTTATTGGGAGATGGCAGGAGACCAAGATTGTGTCTAAGGCTGGCCTGGAACTTAGAATAGTCCTCCTGGTTCAGTCTACCCAGTGCTGAGATTATAGGCATGAGTCATCAGACCTATCTGTGCTTGTGTTTTGTGTATTCTGTTACAGCATTATTAGCCTTACTAAACACTATCCCATGTTTTCCTACAGTATCTACACTATGAAATGAATAACCACAGCTTGATTAGTTATAGCAGTAAAGTATCTTTTATATACTTTAAACAAATTGTTTCATTTTTGCAGAGAGGGATTGAGACAGAGTGTGTATGCCTAGATGTTTTGTACTAAGTAGACCAGATTGACCTTAAATTTTAAGAGAATTTGCTGAGATTAAAATCATTTGTCCATGATTTTCTTT
>JAQHUG010000156.1:588213-600652 GCA_028555095.1 Dicrostonyx torquatus
ACTCTTGGAGACCAGGCTAGCCTCGAACTCACAGAGATCCATCTGCCTCTGTCTCCCGAGTGCTGGGATTAAAGGCATGCACCACCACCGCCCGGCTGTCCATGATTTTCTTAACATGGGTCTTTATTGTACTGCATGGGTATCTGTGCTCATGGTGTTTTCAAAGGATAGTGCAATAGAAATTCAATATCTGGCTTTGTAAGCTTTCTTGGCTTTGTAGGCTTTTCTTGGTTTTGTGCTTGCTAAGCCTGATAATTCTATTTATGCAGTTTTAAAGGAAAAAAGGTGGGTTTTCTAGTATTATTACTCAATTAAGGAAAATCTGAATTTATAAAATCTTTGCTTACCCTCACAGATACCAGTTCCTTTCTAGAAAGGTTATAATTATTCATATTAAATTGATATCTTCATTATGAATGTTGAAAATTACTAAAAATGGTTTGCTTTTTATGTTGTTTTTGTGGAAATTTCAAAATATACAAAGTTAGACTATATAGTGAGCTTTCTGTGTCCTTCTCACTTGGTGTACCATTCAACATTAAATTTATCTATCTTTCACGAACAAAATTCATTTCTGCTAACATTTCTTGGTTTCTTTTTTTAATCAGTTGTTTTCATTAGACTAATAGTTTATATCAAATATCATTTTACACATTAGTTTTTCGGAGCTTAATTTGTCCTAATTACAATTGCAGCCATTATCAACCAAACAAAAGTGGGTTTATAAATATTATTAATTATATGTGTGTCAGGTAGGCATGGTAGTGACTGTGGAGGTCAGAGGCAGATGATTTCTTGTGAGCTTTAGTTAGGGACCACTACCCAATGTGGAGCTGGGAACTGAGCTCAGGTCTCCTGGGAGAGCATCAGTAGGTGAACCCTGAGCTACCCCTCTCTAGTTTCTCAGTCTAGCAAAATTTAAAAATTTTTTTGATAATGGAGGTTTGTGCAGGAAATCATACTATACATGCACACCGGGCATGCATTCTGTAGTGTCAAACTTCTAGCTTGATTTTTTTTTTTTAAATCTAGCTCAGGATTAAATTTCTGTATTTATCTATAAATGGCTTTGATTTTTCCATTCCCCCCAACAGGTCTATTCATGTATTATTTAATTTATTTTAACTTATAAGCTTTTCTTTTTGAGGAAATAACTTGTTGAAGAAAGTAAGGGAATGGTTATCATTCTATAATCAGTTGATTGTTTTATTACAAACATTAGTTTTTAATCTATTTTACATTTACTATATTGCTCATAGGTGTGGAATCTTTATTTTGTGGAGTAAACCAGAAACTATGGATAACTTTCCATTTGAATCATATGAAATGTTTAATATTAGCAAGCTATGCTTAGAGTGAGTGCCAAATAATCTCTGTGGTCATGTCTTTCAGCTTTCTTTACCCATCAGAAGTATCTGTCAAGATTTTCTTGATTGTTTTAATTAATTAATTTACATGTTACTGCATTTAGAGTACATGTAGAAGTCAAAGGACAACTTTGGAGTTGGTCTCTCCTACCCTTACGTGGTTCCAGGGATTGAACCATGTTGTAAGATGTGTTGATGTGTACATTTGTTATTTCAGTGTGAAAGGACTACCCCTGTTTCATCTGCACTGTTGGTGTTTTTCGATGTAAGTGTTGTGTGGTTATCAGCAGGTTACCTTGAAGTATATTTAAAGGGTTCTGAAACTAGTTCACCAACTTGTTTATTTTGATTTTAAATTACATGTATTATTTTGTATATATGGTCATAGTACACACATCCTAATGTGACAACTTGATCCCTCAAATCTATTCTTTCCAACATGTGGATACTGGGATTGATCTCAAGTTGTCATGTTTGGTGGTAGGTGCCTTTACTTGCTTAGGTACATCACTTGTCCCAGAGTTTTTGTTTGTTTGCTTACTTGCTTGCTTGTTTTCTAAGGTATTGTTAGAAACAGGTGAGTTTTTATGGATTTGAGGCTATTCAGGTTTTGTAATAATTTTTTTTAATGGTTAAACTGTACCAATGAAAGCCATTATAGTGTCGGCTTCTTTGCCAATTTGACATGGCTGTTTTTCTTGCCCTATGGTGCACTAAGATGTTCTAAGCATATATGATTGGTACATTTTCTGCCTTAGATAAATTCAACCCCTTTTAATAGCCCATTTAGAAACCACCATGTGAATGTTCAATGAGTTTACCCAGAAAATTTTCTAGTTAGAAAAGTCTCTGAAAGACTGCCTTTCCTGTGGAGACTAACTGAAAACATTGGTGATTCATATACCCTCGATTTACCTCAACAGACAAATCCCCAGCTCCTGATGAATACCATCCACATTTTCATGGAATAGCTCACAAACTAAAAGAACACTATATGTAATTGCAACTTTTACTGTAGCAAAAGATGCAAGTTAAAATCAGGCTGTTGCTTACCGAGCTATGGCCCAGAAACTTCAGAAGTCGGCCTCCTCACTTTTCTGAATTACTCAGAAAACTTACCATTATCTTCTTTCTTTCGGTGTGTTTTAAGCATGCATTTCCTGTCGTTTTGACACTGTTTATTCTAAAACTTGCTACTGTTCTGTGATTGCTGATCTGCCCCGTGACTAGTTTAAATGACGTGACCTTTTTCTTTCCTTTGTCTTCCCCCTCCAGGCAATTCCTGAGATATACTTTCTGCCCTGAGATTTTTTTTTTTTCCTCCTTTTCAAAACAGGGAAGATTAGCAGATAGCAGAATCCAGAAAGGATTAGGACTGAGTCTCATTTTTGCTGTCTTCTGGTGTCACAAAGTCTCATTTCCTTTAGAAACATTGGTTACTTGAAGCCCATTTGATGTGAAATCCCAGGAACTTGGAGATGATTTGATAGGTGTTGAGGACAGATCAGATGAGATTGGTTCACAGTAGTGGGTGCTGTGGATGCTAAAGCTGTTTTTGCTGCCTTGCTTTTATTGATACTGTGAGAAATACATACCCTGGAAAGGATTATATTCCCTGTTGATACTATCATTTCCAAAATATTCTTTCCTCATCTCCCCATGGTTGAAGTAGGACATTGAGCAAGTACCCTACTACTGAACTACATTTCCAGCCCAGCCCTTTTACTTCTTTATGTATTCCATAGTTCTCTGTCTCCTCCTCTGAAAATGTTGCGTTTGTTTTGGGCTTTGTTTTTGTTTGTTGAGTTTTTTTTTTTACTTGTTAATTTTACTTACTTTAGATATTGAACATGGGACCTTACAGTGCAGGCACTGCAAGTGTGTGAGTGCTAGTTTTTCCAGTTCTGGCTGCTATTTTTTAATTGAAATTATATAACAAACTGAACTTGAACTCGGCCCTTGGGATTTTTATTTCTGCATTTCTAACTCTAAGCAGGCTATGTAACTTCTGAATCTTTCTTCAAACATGAATAATACTGTTCTTACATGTTGTGATAAATGAGGCAGTGTATGTAAAGCTATTCAGCATAGTGATTTTAACTAACAGTCTCTTGGTGAGAGCAATGATTGCTAACTTTATCGCATTCTTGGATGGGTAGATAATTAAAAGCATTTGTGGCCAAAATTCGTGCACTGACATTTTTTAGACTACAGATATGGATGGAGCCCTATTATGTGACTTGGTTTCTCCTTGTTCTTGGGTGGAACTTTGTTACCTGCATTTTATGGTCATATAGAGAAAGAGGGTGCAGATTCAAAAGGGAGCTTCTCAGTGAAGTTGCCAGTCTTTTAATTCACAGCTGTCATCCCATATCAGCCTACTCAAAGTGCCAATCTTGTATCTTTAAAACAGTGGATGAAACCATAGGCTTCCATATCTGAGTAGATTAGGGGTTGCTTCTCAACATATTGTTAGAAGTTGCTAGACTTGAGCATCTATGTGTATAAAATATGAGGTGTTTGTGTGTCGGTAGCCTTACCTAACCTTTAAGTAAGATGGCCCTATATAATGGAGCCTGTGTGTCTGTGTGTATTTTTTTCTGGTGATTGAAGTTTATAGGAAGTAGTTTAGAAATTATGCTTATCTTGGTCATTGTAGTGTTATACTCTGTGCTTGATGTGTTTAGTAGGGAATCTGTCAATGAGTAACAACCTTATTGACAGCCAAATATGGCATGTAAATATACAGTAGTGAATTATTACTGACAAAGATATTGTAACCTTATAAACAAGATATGGCCTGAGGAGTATGCATAGGTAAAAGCAAGTTTGTAGCATACTCTGATAGCTATGAACTTGAATTTTTTTAGTTGGAATTGAGACGTAATCCGAGTACTTGGAGATTGAGCCACACTTAGGGCCAGTTTGGACTACATAGTGAGGCCATTTCTCAACATCAAAGAAACCAACAAAAATTGCATGTTTTGGTATAGCAGTTTGACTTCTGAAGCAATATTTCTGTTAAAAATACTAAATAGAAGTGAGTATATATTGTGAGATTAAACCCTAAGGGTAATAAGTAAACATTAAGTAATCTTGGGGGGAATGCTTTGTTAGGCATTATTAGTATTGCTGACTATGAAGCATTTATGATAATATAAAAAATGATTAAGTGAAGGGAAATGATTCTGAGATCCATGATGGACTTCTTAATTCTGTAATAACCTACATGAAACTTTGTTCGTTGTTATAGACCCAAGTATGTTCTTGCAGACAGCAATTTGCTATTTCTACTTTTTTTTATCATTCCTCAAAAGACATGTTACTATAAGTACATTTTAGTCAATGTTAACATGTTATCTTTTCTGTGCCTGTGATAAAATACTATACCTCCCAACAACTTGTACATGAAAGTGTTTATTTTGGATTAGTCTATCATGATGGTGATGAGGCATGGAGTAACAAGAAGCTGAGATCATATTTTCAAGAGCAACCCGGAAGTTGCTCTTGAGATACAAATTCTCAAATTCCTCCTCCAGTAATGTACTTCCTCTAGCAAGGCTCCACCTCCTAAAAGTTCTATTACCTCCCCAAACCCTACCACCAGTCAGGGACCAAATGTTTCAAATATGTGAACCTATATATAGGACATTTCTCAATTAGACTCCCACATTCCGTTCTCTGACCCCATATGCTCATGGCTGTATCATAATTCAAAATGCCTTTACTCCAACTCCAAAAGTCCTCATCATTTTTCTTAGTCTCAACAGTTTACAAGCCCTAAGTCTTTTCTCAGACTTAGGTGGCTTAGCCCTTCTAGTTTTGCTTTCTCTATAACAGGTAGGTAGTTAGTTACATGTTTATGTTGGACCAAGCCAAGTTCAAGTCCCAGACCAATGCCCGAATGCACAGAGGATATGGCTCAGGTCTACTCTCTCTGAGGTCCCAGACTCATGCCTGGCCCTGCCTAGATCTCTGGTTCCTGCCTATTCCCTCGGAGAAATTCCCAGGTTCACTCACGCCCCTCCTGGCTCTGGTCTAGTTACTGGGAGGTCCTAGACTCTAGCCCAGACCCACCAGGGTTTGTCTTAGATCTAGTCCCTTGAAGGTCAGGTCCTTGGAACCCCCCTCCCCATGTAGTCTCTCCAGATGAGGTATTTTTTTTCTTTTTAAGAATGATTTTATATTCAGTCTTGGGCCAGGTTTGAGAGTTGGTAGTCAGCAGTATTAGTATCTACAGACAGCCATAGGAATAGGCAACATTCTAGTCTATACTGAAAGGAGGGCTGATATTTCAAGTAGACATTGTTGACCCACATTATTATCTGCCCCATGCTGTTCTCTTACATTGTTTTTTCTTTCCTGTAGTTATACCATCCCTCTGATGTGGTTGTATTGTATTAATTTTTTCTTGCTGAGTAAAAACTTTCTATAAACCTGTTTATTTGAAGCAACATAGATATTGTATCCAGGTATTGTATCTTGTAGGTTGATCAGCTGGGAAAAGGTTTGTTCAGAGTCATGTAGTATCAATATTCAATTCACCGAGAATTGTCAGACTGAAGTTCCTGGCTTCCTGCTGTTTGTTAGCAAGTGGCCATTGTTTTTAAAAGGTGTAGCTCTCTAAATATGGCCAGGTACTTAGCAAGGTTGATAAGGAAGTCAACTGTAAGATGGAAGTTTTAATTTTAATAACCATAGACCCAATCCTGTCACCTTTTCTTATATCTTATTTATTAGAACCATAGGCTTTGCTTGCATATTGAGGCAGTGGAAGGGTAGGTGTTGACTAATGGAAACCAGGATGTGGGGGGTCCCAAAGATAACAGATGCTTATTTTATGGAGCTTGCCTACTATTTTTTATTCTTGTGTGCTTATGTATTAATGTGGGTATGTGCATGCCACTATTCTTGTGTTGGGGGTCACAGGATAATTTGAGGGAGCTGGTTCTCTTCCACCATCCACCAACAAGCTTGGTAGCAAGTGGTCTATGTAACTCTGGAGCCATCTAGCCCAAAGTAGGTACTGAAATGGTTAAATAATATTTATAAATGTCTTAAAGTGATGAGGGTACATAAAAAGATAGGTCTATCAGGAGTTTGTAGTACTCCTGTAGGAGTTGGTTCCCAGCACCCATTTTGAGTCACTCACTGCTGCCATACCTACAGTGACAGCTCCAGTGGGATCCCAGTGCCTTTAGCCTTAGTGATCACCTGCATTTACATGCATGTACACAAGAGTGTGAGCACACATACACAAATACACCTTAAATAATTAAAATCATTAATTAGTTATGGGGTATTCCCAACCTAAAACCATCTGACTCTGCAGCCTGGGTTCCTCCTTGCAGTTGTTGCTCTGTCTTTAGTGAACCCCAACATGATCTTGAGTGATTCCTGATCCTCCTCCTGTTACCATGCCTGTGTGATCATCATACTTAAGGTGTGAAAGATGGCTGTAGAAATAGCAGTTGTTTGTGTTTATGGGTCTATATCCTAGTTGTGCTCTGCATTCAGTGAATACGCAGGTGAGAAAATGTACCAAGGTAGAAAAGCACTGTAATTGAAAGCTTTAAGGGAAGAGAATGCTTAACTGCATGTTGTTTTGTCATTGAATTATTTTTCTATAGTGACTCTAAAATTTGTCTTTTCCAGTTCTCTGAGGTTTACCAGTAGTGCCACTCAGTTGCCAATATCAAGCAAGCCCATATAAAACATTTGTAATCTTTTAAGAAAAGCAGTAATATTCTTCACGGAATCTGGGTAAGTCACACACCTTCGGAACTGCAGTTTTGATCCACTGACACCAGTGTTCTAAAACTTTGATTTGCCTTTTAATCTACCCACATCAGAGTTTCTAAAACTTTGACTAAACATACCTAGGCTGAGAAGTTTATTTCATCACTTTCATTTATCTAAGGATTGCTACCTTCTACTTGTTAAAAAACCAAAACATCAAAAAAAAAAAACCCCAGAGGTCTTAAAGTCTAGTTTTTTATTTTATTGATTATGAAACCTTTATAAATGAGTTTTGAAAATAAACAAGTTAATGACAGGATAGTTTTAAATATTCTGATTTCAAGAGCCATTAGTTGATATTTAGATGGTCATCTTTTGTTTTGTTTTTAAGGATGTATTTATTTTTATTTTCTGTGTATGAATGTTTGCATGTATGTTTGTGCCTAATGCCTTCAGGAACAAGAATAGAACTTTGGATTCGGGAACTAGGAGACAGTTGTAAACTACCGTGTCAGCGCCAAGAATTGGATCTTAATCATCTTAGCCCTCAGTCTAGCCGCTGGCTGCTAGCTTTTGGGAGGGAAAAGCAGTTGAGCAAAGGTTCTTGTGGAGATCAAATACAGATTAAACAGCATCTAAGTGGAAGGAATTGGGGGAGGGGAGTGTCTTTTTTTTTTTTTTAAACTTGAAAGTAATGGCTGTTACCTGTCTCTGGGTGTGCACGAGCAATGTATGGTGTACATGTATGGTCCTGTATCCAGGCATGAAGGCCAGAGGAGGATGACATTTGTCCTGCCCTCTCACTCTTCTCCCATACTGCACTGAGACAAGGTGTATCCGAAACCTGGACCATCCTAGGCTGATCTGGAACTTATTATGTGTACGAGGCTGACTTTGAATACAAAGCCTCCTGATTTCTGGGATTACAAGTATATAATCCCCACTCTACACATGTATACATGTACACGTTTTATATTATTTTATTATTTACTTATATTATTTTACAAGTCAATTCTGTTGAACGACACCTATAGGCTCCCAAATTTTTTATTCTGAGTATAGCAAGCAAGGAAAATTAATACACATTGCTTTTCTAGTGATGGGCCTTTTCCTCATACAAACAAGCCAACTGTCCAACATAGAAGTGTTAGGCTTTTCATTAAAAAAAAAAAATGAGTTGACTATGTTGTCCAATTTGCTTCTGAAAATCAACCTACATTTTAAATTTTTGTTGTATAGTGATATTGTTCTATCGAGGTGATGAAGGTGCTTGAACTACTCTTGAATTTTTTCCATTAGGAAGTGCACCGGAGTGTGAGGTACGGCTCACAGATTCCAGAAAGATCATCATGAAGTTATATGTGTTTCTGGTTAACACTGGGACCACTCTGACATTTGACACTGAGCTAACTGTGCAAACGTGAGTTGTATTTCACCTTTCTCTGGTTTTTTATCTTGAATTTATGCAAAAAATTACCCCATTTTAAGAAAATATTCTATGGTGTTGGAGGATGGCACAGTCATAAGAATGGCTACCTTGCAAGCACAGCATGAGTTCAGTGCCCATAGCCCACATAGGAAGGTCAGTTGTCACGGTGTGTGGTTGTTATCACAGTTTTGGAAGGTCCCTGGGGCTCACTGGTTAGACAGTCTAACGTAATGCAAGACAGTGAGAGATGCTGTCTCGAAGGAGGTCAATAATCTTCCTGTGGATAGCATTAAGTTGTAACTTCCTGTACATGGGCATATATACCCAAACACATAAAAAGACGAATTGGCTTAGTTCTTGAAGAGAACACAGTTTTAGTCTGAGCACTCAGTTATGGGATTCCAGTGGTCTCTTCTGACCTCTACAGGCAACAGGCACATGTATAATGCCCAATACATGCAAATACACACACAGAAAAGAAAAAAAAGTTTTGTAACCAATCTTTACTGATACTAAGCAACTGGATGTGGTGAACACCCCTTTTGCCTCAGCAGTTATCCTGGAGATAGGCAGATATCTGCCTTCCACATCAGCCAGGGATACACAATGAGATCTTATCTTAAAAAACAAAACAAAAAAACAAGGGCCTTACAGCGTATTTCAAGGATTTTTCTTACTCATCATGCATAATTGTTAGCATTCTGAAATGCTAGGCTCATATTTCTTAAATTGTGCATTGTGACATTTTCATGACTATATTAGTAGTTATAATAAACAAAAGGCAATTGCAAACTGAAAGTTTATTAGAGCAGTATGCATCTCTTTGCAGTTTTCAGTAATTTGTGTGTTTTAAAATTTGTGTTGTGCCAGGAGGTGGTGTTGCATACCTTTAATCCCAACACTTGGGAGGCAATGACAGGTGGATCTCTGTGAGTTTGAGGCCAACCTGGTTTACACAGAGAGGTCCTGGACAGGCTCCAAAGCTACACAGGGAAACCCTGTCTCAAAAATCCATGTGTATTTATGTGTACGCATGCATGTGTCAGTGAGTTTGTTTGGCTTATTAATGAGAGAATAAAACAAATATAATATATAAATTAATGCAGCCCATTTTTAATTATTTTCTGCTTTAAGATGTCAAAATTTGACTGAATGGTCTCTTAAACTTATATAGGAAAGAGAAACAAGTAGTACACACCATTTTCAAGGCTGCTTTCTTCATGGTAATGATCTGATAGCATTACAGAATAAGCTAATCTCATATTGAATTTATTACCAATAACTTATACTTATTTTAAAGACAGCAGTGAGAAGCCTGGAGAGATGGCTCAGCACTTAAGAGCACTGTTGTTCTCACAGAGGTATTAGGGTCTGTTTGAACATGGTGACTAACAACCACCTGTAACTGTAGTTCCAGGGTATCTGATTCCTTCTTCTGGCCTCTGAGAACAAGAGACACACACGTGGTGCCCAGCTAAATGAGAGGAGAGCACATATACACAAACTAAAGAGGGTTTTTTGTTGTTGTTTTTATTTGTCTTTAATGGCACAAAGGTGGGGGACGGCTTCACATAGTTCTCTCCCTGAGGACCCATAGTTAGTGGGTATTGAAAGCAGAGATTTTCTTTAGTAGTGGATGCACTGGTAAGTTGCCTATACTCCTGTACATAACCCCTCACCCATGCTCTTCACGTAAACCTGATTAAGCTTGAAATAAAAAGTTTGCATGGCAGTAGGAAAAAGATGGGAAGTTGCTAGAAAGAGGAAGGAGGAGACTAATGAGAATGGGAAAGAAGAGGAGAAAATGAGAATCTGTATAAGTGTCGTAATGAAACACATTATGTATTAAAATGCACTAATAAAAAGCTTTTAAAAGGGAGCCCGAGAGTTAGCTTAGTGGGTGAAAGACATTTCTGCTGTGTAAACAAGAGGACCTGAGTTTGGATTCCCAATACCCATGCAAAAAAACCGATGTTTTAGTATGTTCCTGTAACCCAGCCCTATGTGGGGAAAGGGAAAGCAGGCAGAGATAGATGAATCCCTAGGGTCCACCCAGTCTTGTCAAACTGAACTTAGGTTCAGTGGGAAATTCATCTTAAGATATGTAACGGAAAGCAGTGAAGGATAAACCCCCACCTTCAACCCTTCATGTCCACATTCAGACACAGCCGAACATACCAGCATGTACACCAAGAACACACACATACACAAATGCCACTAAATGGTTATTTTATGATTTTTATTTTGTTTCATACATGGTGTATGCTTATGTACATATGGGTATGTGTACATATGTGTAGAAACTAAATATAGATGTCTGATGTCTTGATTTGTCACCCTCTACCTTTTTTCCCCTGGAGCTTTCTGATTTGGCTAAACTGGCTAGCCACTGTATCCAGGCATCTGCCTGTATCCTCCCTAACCCAGTGTTGGGGTAATAGACACGGACCATCACTTACTCCCCCTGTTTTTATGATTTCTGGGGATTCAAACTCTGTTCCTTTTGTTTGTGCCATGGGCATGGAATTTTACCCACAGAGCTATCTTCTCTGCCCTTATTTATTTCATCAATTTAGTTTTATTTCTCTAGGGATGACTTTTCTCATTATTTAAGCCCAGGCTGGTTTTGAATTTGCTCTTCATTCTGGAATTGCAGATTACACATGTGGCTATGGAATATTGTGAATTTTTCTGAATGGAAGGATTTTTCACTTGGCTTAGACTTTAATGTATTTTCTATAGTGTATTGTGAAAATATCAACGCAAATTTTTTGCAAGGAGAGCGGGCCCTTTCTTTCCGACACCCGGCTAGCTTTACACCAGAAATAATCACACAGAAACTGTATTCATTTAAACACTGCCCTCTCAGATCCATGGCGCCTGCCACTCTGTCCTTCTTACCATCATTCAGTTCTGTCTACTCCACCTACCTAAGTTTTGTCTTATCAAGCAGGCCAAGGCAGTTTCTTTATTTAACCAATGAAAGCAACACATAAAGAGAAGGACCTCCTACACCACAAATTCTGGGCTCTGAGGCGGTCTGCCAAACTAGATATCACATTTATGTCCATTTATACCTTTGACAAGTATATAAAAGACCAGAAAAGTAATCATAAGTGCTGCCTTTATTTTATGGGTTTACTTTTAGATGTGACACAGTAGGCATTTAATTCACTGACAGCCAGTTGATTGTGGTATCTAATTTTAAAAAATAGGAAACTTACTACTGTTTTTATTTTTGAGATAAATATTAGAATGAAATTCAGTAGCATATTATGGTATGTGTTTTTATGAAGTACTTCATTTGTAAAGGCACTAGGCATATGTAAATAACTAGATTTTGTTTTCCTAAGTGTGGCTGACCTTAAACATGCCATTCAAAGCAAATACAAGATTGCTATTCAGCACCAGGTGCTAGTGGTCAATGGAGGAGAATGCATGGCTGCAGATCGACGAGTGTGTACCTACAGTGCTGGAACGGTAGGTGTCTAAATTGCATATTCTGCCTTCTCATAAGATGGGGAGCAGTGTGCAAGATCATCATTTATAACATTTCTATCATTTCTGCATTTTTAAATACAGGACACAAATCCAATTTTTCTTTTTAATAAAGAAATGATCTTATGTGACCGTGCACCTGCTATTCCTAAAACTACCTTTTCAACAGAAAATGACATGGAAATAAAAGTCGAGGAGTCTCTTATGATGCCTGCAGTTTTTCATACTGTTGCTTCAAGGACACAACTTGCAGTGGTAAGAACTAAACACCTCTTTTTAGTTAATTGCTTCGTAAAGCATTCAAGTCTAGTTAGAGAAGTCAGAATTACATAGATAACATTAAAATACCCAACTTATATTTTTTATGTTCTTTTTTTTTAATTTTTATTGTTAAAAGAAAAATTTA
>JAQHUG010000156.1:606637-644654 GCA_028555095.1 Dicrostonyx torquatus
TCCAGCCCTGCCGCAGGCCAATTTCCAGGGGAAACCTGGGCCTCCATCAAAGGGGAGCCTTGCCCAGGGACACTCTGGGGTGTGGGGCGCAGAAAAGCCGGGACCAATGTCCCAGCCTTGCAGCAGGCCAATTCCCGCGGCGAACCGGGGTCCCGCCAAGGGCGGGCCTTGCCCAGGGACCCTCTGGAATGTGGGACACAGCAAAGCTGGAGAAAGGGGATAGGATGTCTCCTAATCGACTTTTATGTTCTTTTTAGTGTGTGTGCATGCACACGCATGCATGCATGTGCACATGTGCATAATCAAGTGTGAAAACCATAGAGGTCAGAAAACATCTAGTGGCAGTAGGTTCTTTTTCCAACATATGTTCCTGGGAATAATTTAGCTACTTGGTATTGAGCGTCTTTCTGATAGTTGTTTCACAGGCCTCTTCTTAAAGTCAGGCTTTTTTCTAACTCTACAGCAGTGCAGGGTTGAGAGTTGGGACTAAAGTTAGGTAGAACTTTAAACAGTGTTTAAGATCATGCATTGCTCTTGCAGACGAACTGAGTTTGGCTCCCAGAACCCATGTCTGGTGGCGCACAACCACCTAAAGGTCCAGAGCTAGGGTATCTGAGGCCTCTAACTTCCACAGGAACCTCCACTCGCCTGGCGTGCACACATATGTATAATTGAAATTAATAAAAATAAACCTTTGAAAATTATTCATTTATATTTTATAATTAATATACCTAGTTTTAAAACTTTAGTGCTCTGCATTACTAGATAGTATGAGAAGGTTGTCTTAAATATGACTTAACCAACATCTCACCAAAATGGGGATGGTCAGATAATTACTTTATCACATTCTTTAGTTGATTAGGTACCCATGTTAAAATAGACAAAGAGCTCAGGTAACTTTTTAAAACAGTTCTTTTTTTCTTACTCATTTTAGTTATCAGAAAAGGAACCACAATCCTTTTTCACCTTTATTATTTATTCATACTTTCAATCCCCATATATAGTTGATCATTGTTTGATTTTCCTGCTTTGTTATAGTATTTCTTTT
Organism: Dicrostonyx torquatus; assembly: GCA_028555095.1. Taxonomy (NCBI): domain Eukaryota; kingdom Metazoa; phylum Chordata; class Mammalia; order Rodentia; family Cricetidae; genus Dicrostonyx; species Dicrostonyx torquatus. Next base: position 607,686 of record JAQHUG010000156.1, read on the forward strand.
TTTAGATAGGGTCTGTGTGTGTAACTCCTGCTATCTCAAACTGTCATTCCTCCTGTCTAAGCTTTCACAGTCCTAGAATTACAACAGGCACGCCCTATGCCTTGTTTTCTCTTAATTTACTATTACTTAACTGTAGTGCCATTGACTCTAAACTGTCAAGAGGTTGTGTTTTTTTATTTTTTGAGATAAAGAATGTGTCTTAGAACATGTGAAGTAATATAGTTTATATTGTAATTTTCAGAAGGTAAACATTTAGTAAAGTGTCAGTGTTGGTTAATAAAACTTAGGACTGAATGGAAGGTTCCTGTGGGAGGGAAACAGATGAGAGAATTCACACATTACAATCAAAGTGGCAACCTGAAGCAGAAGCGAATGTGAGCTGATGAAGCTGCTGTGTGGCCTAATAGTGAGCAGCAGGATTTTATTTGATTTTTTTTGGGGGGGGGTTAAATTTTTGTTTTTTTTTTTTTTTTTGTTCTTGATTTTTAAAAATTTTTTTTTCTTGTGCGCAAACATTCAGATTTTGTGATTGATTGATAGTTGGAAGTGACTTCACTCAGAATTGTTGAGACCATTCTGTTGTCATCATCATCATAAAATATTTGATAGTACTTGATTCGGGCTGAAGTCAGACCCATTTGACGGTAGTGTCATCTTCTTGCATGATAAACCTTTTGGTCTCCTAAGAAAATGTAATATTGAATATAATATATTTTAACTGATTAGAGGGAAAGGTGATAAAATATAAATCAACAAAAGCACAATAAAGGTATTATACATGGAAAATGTATGGCAGAATTATACGCAGGCATTAAGAAGAATGCTGTCTTGAAATTGGTCCCAATACCTCAACCAGCTTTGCCAGAGCACCCTTGTCTTCCAAGAAAACCTGTGTGAAGGCAATAGTAGTGCAAGAACTCACAACTAAACTGGGTTAAATGTGCACTGCTAAGTTTTCTGTACATAAATATAATAAACTTTTGCTTTTAAAGTTTTTCTAGAGATAGTTTTAGACACCTTAGCTGCTTAAATTACTTACCTATGTTTAAAAAGAAATTGGTCAGCTGAGTTTTTCTCTACTCTCTGTGCCTGTAGTTATTTTCTGAGCTTTTATTTTTCCTCATTTCTCATTTTCATATATGTATGTACACATATAGATATACATGCATGAATATATACATAAATGATCCAGCTAATTGTGAATGTCATGACTGGCACATACTTTCTTCATTTTTCATAGTAGTGCTAGGTTCTTCTCTTGGTCCTGTGAGTTTCCAACCATGGATTATTGACCAGATTTATAATACCACGTATGCATGTGTTTCTTCCTGTGGAGCAGACCTTAAATCAGAAAAAAGTTGATTATCCCAATAGCATTTTGCACCTATGGGCATATCTTCAACATTCTTACCCAGTCATCATTGCAGTTCAAGGAGTTTATAACTGGATAAGAATAGTGATGACTCCCCTACCCCCCACCACACACATGAGTTGCTTAAATAGCAACTACCAGTTCTTGTCAATGTTAGCCACGTGGCTAGGTACCTTATTCAATGAAGCAGTCAGTCACATCTTGCTTCTTCTGTGGCTGCGTCAGGACTGCAGAATAATGTTTCATCTTCCCAGAATTCACCTGTTTTCATTGCACTGCCTCTACTTCCTGCCTGGTTGTTCTGCCTATACTTCCTGCCTGGCTACTGGCCAATCAGCATTTAATTAAAATACATTTGACAGAGTACAAACCAGTTGGCCCACATCACTTCCCCCTCTTTTTTTTTAAAAAAAAAAAATAAACAAACAAGAACTCTGAATCTAATATCTTTTCTTTAGCTTTTCTCCTGACCATTATCCATAACAACTTATAACCAACATTCTAAACAAAGGAAAATATCCATAGTCTATTTTTTGGGAATACAGGTGTAGTTTTCCAGGCTACTTCCTGCTGTTGGGGGCACTGATAATTTCATGGGGACCTAAAGAAAATTTAGAATTATGATCAAGTCCTGACTAGAGTATCCTGTGAGGCTTCATCATCTTAGGCAGCAATCTTGAATCTGTTCTGGATGTAGAACTCAGATATCTGGGCCATCTGTTCCTACCGGAGATTTCTCAGGTGGTCTTTCTTGATCAAACCTGATTTTTCTTAACACAGAATGAATCTGTAGACTCTCATTTCCTGTGGAAACAAAATCAAAACCTCTTCTCCAAAGTAACATACCTTTTGACTTCAGTTTTGAAGTCATCTTGGATTAATTCAGCATTTATAAGCATTTATCTTTTAGCAGCTGTTGCTCCTTCCTCAGCATTCAAACAATTCAAAAAGAGCATAATAACATATAGTATCAAGATTCTCTGTGTGTTTTTCATCTTTACGTGGCTTTATTTTAACCTCTATTTCTTTTATTTTTACTTTTACTTTTTGAGACAGGGTCTCTATATCTTTGGCTGTCCTGGAACTCCCTCTGTAGACCAGGCTGTCTTTGAACTCACAGAGACCCACCTGCCTCTGCCTCCCAAGTGCTGGGATTAAAGGTGCACTCCAAAACACCTTGAATTCACAGAGGTCTGTTTGCATCTGCCTCCCAAGTGTTGGGAATGAAAGGTGTGTGCCACCACACCAACTGCTCTTTTTTCTTTCTTTTTTTCCTTTTTTCTCCCAAGCCTAAATATAGTTTTTAAACACAGTAAACCATTTAGAGGGTTTTTTTGCCTTTTGAATATATCTTTACTGTATATCTCTCATTTTCTGACCACATGAGCCTTTAATTTACTAAGCAATGTGGAGAGGATTAAAGCCATGGCTTTGATGGCTGGATCCAGCCCATTTCTTAGCCTTTTGAGATTTCAGCCTCTCAGTGGAGGTTACGGCCGGAGCCATGTTTATTGCCACAACTCTATGGCATTTCGAGGTCCCTCCCAGCAAGCAAGCTGCAACAGGGTGCTCATAACACGCATATGCTCTCCCTGTAGTAAGACCTCCTGCCTCAAAGAGTCAGAGTTTGTACTGGCAGGAGAGCCCAGAAAGCCGGCATTTTAAAACAGCGCAGCTTTTTTCCTGCCATCATTGAAAACCAAAAAGCATGCCACCAACTTTTATCAACACCATTTAAGTGTTTCGTGGCAGGACCTCTTAAAGAGCTGCTAAAACTGAGTCAGGAAGCCTCTCTTAAAAAAGCACTTGCCTCTAGCAAGCAGAACAGATCTGAGAAATTGCTGCTACCAAGAAGCCATGGTTTACGTTATTATTTTCTGTCTAGAATAACTTCCCAAACTGTTTCAGGCTTTATTTGGATGCAGTTGTCCACACGTTGGGTGCCATTTGTAACATGAGGGCCTGCCTGCTTGTTGGGGTTTCTGTCCTGCCCAGTTCCCACAGTCGTTCTGCATAGTAATGAGGAGGAATGGGCTGTGTCCTGCCTGGCTCCCGGCCGCATGGCCATCACACGGTTAGCTTACATCCGAAATAACCACATGAAAATTATAATAATTTAATCGCTGCCTGGCCCATTATCACTAGTCTCTTGTTCGCTCTTATATCTGATTCAGCCCATTTCTAAAAGTCTGTGTGTCACCAAAAGGTAGTGGTCTTGCCGGGAATCATTCAGCATGTCTGACACTGGCGGCTTCATGCCGTCAGCTCTCTGAGCCTTCCCTGTCCCAGAATTCCGTTCTGTCCTCCCTGCCTATCTTAGATTTTGCCCTATCAAAACTCAGAGGCAGTTTTTTTATTCAACCAATGGAAGCACAGAAATACAGAAGGACCCTCCTACACCAGTTATGTCCCAAAGAAAAATCACAGAGTCTTCATTAATCATAACTGATTGACCCATTAGCTCAGTCTTCTTATTAACTCTTTATTCTTATCTATGTTTATATTATTTATATTATTCTTATCTATGTTGGCCACATGACTCAGTACATTTTTCAGCGGGGCGGGTCACATCCTGCTTCTTTGGTGGCTAAGACAGAGTGATATTTATTTTCTACAAGTTCAGAATTCTTTGTGGCAGGGAATTTCTGTTATTTCGAAATCTCCCACATCAGTCCTTATCAGTTTATAGTTGATACTTCATTCTTTGTAACTGACTTCCAGTCATCTGTTCTTAAAAGTCATTTGAGTCTTAGGGCTACAGAATGGTTCAATTGGTAAGAATACTTGCTGGGCTAGTATGATGTCTTGAGTCCCCAACACCTATATAGAAACCTGGGAATAGTTGCATTGCTAATTCCAGTAATTGGGGGTCAGTTGATAGAATTTTCACTAAGGGTTGCTGGCTGCCAACCCAACTCCAGGCTCAGACTTTGTCTCAAAGGAATAAAACGGAAGTGATAGGATACCTAATAACCTCTTTAGGCTTCCATGCTTATACTATTGCACAGGTACCATATACAGCATGTATATGCACACCCACGCACACAGACACAATTATATTTTGACTCTGTGACAGTTTCAACATGTGATTGTGTTACTCTAGAACTTGATAATACATTTTCAATCTTTGAATGTTTGGCACAAATATTTGTGAAATGTACATGTGTATGTATGTGCAAACATGTACACATACATCATTTGCTTTCTTTTATTCTTTTCCATTACAAAACAGGAAATGTATGAAGTTGCCAAGAAGCTTTGCTCTTTCTGTGAAGGTCTTGTCCATGATGAACATCTACAGCACCAAGGCTGGGCTGCAATCATGGCCAATCTGGAGGACTGTTCAAATTCATACCAAAAACTTCTTTTCAAGTTTGAAAATATTTATTCAGATTATCTGCAATCCATAGAAGACATCAAGTTAAAACTTACGCAGTATGTTTTTCATTAAGTGGGTTTTTATAATGCCTTTGAAATTTATCAGTAATTTTCAGTCACTGAATGTTTGCTCTTTAGAGGCCATATATTTGATATTATCATCATCATCATAATTTGATATCATTATAATAATTGTTATTATGTGCAAGTATAGGCCTGTGTATTTCATGATGCTTATGTTGAAGTCAGAGAACAAATTGTTTTTTTCTCTTTCCACTGTGGAATTCAGACCTTTCCTATTACCCACTCAGCCATCTCACTGGCCCATTTTAGAATCATGTTTTAATTAAGTTGTGGTGTTTTGGTTTGGTGCCTTGTTTGTTTGTTGTTTTTGGTTTTGGGCATTTTTTCTTTCATCCAGGAGGTGAAATCTCTCTATGTAGTCCTGGCTGTTCTTGAATTCAGTATGTAGACCAGACTGACTTCAAACTCAGAGTTCTGCCTGCCTCAAGTCTCCCAGTGCTGGGATTAAAGGCATATATGTTACCATGCCCAGCTATAAATTATGGCTGTTAATGTAATTTTTTAAAAAATACATATTTTGATTCCCACATCCTTTTTTTTTGATTGATTTAATCATATGAAAAATTTGGAGGAATATATAAAACTAAGAATCTTTCTCCATAATTTGCTCAATAAAGAAAATGTAAATTGGAGGGGGGGGAGGAGGACCAGACGTCACATCTCATATAAATAAAAAAGCCATCAGACACGGACAATTTTAAGTTATCTTTAAAATATTGCCCTCCTAGTTATAAGTTCTTTACATATTAGATGTCAAATGCCATTGGGTTTTGGAAGAAAATAACTTTTTAAAGTACCTGTTTTAGAGGGACTCCCACTAAGCAGATCAATTTATTTAAGGATCTGAATCTTTTTATATACAATATAGTTTTACGAAATCTCAGAGATTTCATATTTTCCCCATTTTCTTTTAGCAGTTCATGTCTCAGTCCATTTTCCTGATGTAGTGAGTATAAGAATTACCCGAAGACTGAATTATTATTTTTTATCTTGTGCTTTTAGCACACTAATTTTATTTGATTGTATTAGCGGTAGTGTTATAGTCTAAGGAACTGTTCTGGCCAATCTTTGTTTTATTATATGTTTTCTAATAAAAAAGCTTTACTTGAAGAGTTTGATTAAAAAGTCAGTGTCTACATGTTTAGCTTGCTTTACTATAAATTTATATTTTGATGTTAATGATCACCTCTCTACTAAACTGTACTTTTAGCTTGCTAATGAAAGAGTGCATATGAGTCTAGCAAATGGAACATGGTAAGGATGGTGATTTCACTGCATGGTACTAGAACACACTTGCTTTACTGACTCATGTTTTGTATATTAAGTTTAGGAACTGCGGTTTCAGTAATGGCCAAGATTCCTCTCTTGGAGTGCCTAACCAGACATAGTTACAGGGAATGTTTGGGAAGACTGGATTCTTTAAATGAACATGAAGACTCAGAGAAAACTGAGATGAAAAGATCCACTGAACTGGTGCTCTCTCCTGATATGCCTAGAACAACTAACACATCCTCGTTAACCTCATTTCACAAGTCAGTGGAGCATGTACCTCCAGATGCCACCGATGCTGAACGTGGCAAAGGACTTAGGGAATCTTGTCAAAGTACTGTTCAGCAAGAAGAAACTTCAGTAGATGAGAAAGACAGCGATACTCCTTTTTTTAATGTGTCCTTGTTAGACTGGATAAATGTTCAAGATAGACCTAATGATGTGGAATCTTTGGTCAGGAAGTGCTTTGATTCTATGAGCAGGGTAAGTACTGTGTTTGTCAGGGGTGGACTTTTGAGTTATTGTTGAAGCAGTATACCTTGGATTGGAATTTGGAGATTGAATCAAATTACTTGTAACCATCCTTTTGATTTGATTACAAGTGAGAAGGGTGTACATAATTTTTGAGTAGTTGAAAGATAAATCACTACCAACTAAAACATAGTGTTGGATACTTATATCGCCTAGAAAGTTGTCGTTTCTTGGTGAATACCTTCCTACATGAGAAATTATAACCATTCTATCAGTAAGACGTTACAGTTACAGTTCTAGAGGTAAACCTGGGACAAATGTCACTTTATGCATCAATTCTGAGTTGATGCAAAACATTTGCATCACAGAGATTGTTTCATTGATACAAAATGCTAAGGTTTTGAAGATTTCAGTTATCGGAATATGAAGACTGGACTAGTTGGGCTTTGCTTAAAGGGGCACTTAGTGATAAAACAGATTTGGTTCTTGATTAATTTATTCTTTTTAAAAAGAAAAAAAAAACCTGGTTTAGGGTGCCTGGAACAGCACTGCCTACCTTAGGTTTTAAGTCAAGTGACTGCCTCTAGGTGGTTTCCTAATGTGCTGAGCGTCTGTGTCATTGATAACATCTGATCTGATAGGTAGGTATTTCATTTAGTTAGGCATTCGCCCCAGCAAACACTATTGTCAAAATGCATGAAAGCAACAATTTTACTTTTTGATTTTTCGAGACAGGGTTTTTATGTAGCTTTGGAGCCTGTCCTTGAACCTTGCACTGTAGACCAGGCTGGCCTCAAAGTCACAGAGATACACTTGCTTCTGCCTCCCAAGTGCTGACTTTAAAGGTGTACACCTCCACTGCCCAGTAGTGTTTATAAGTTTCTTAGCAATTATGTTTCTCTTTCTGACCATTGTTCACATCACTTGAATCGCCTTCTTGTTTCACCCTCTCTCTAGCCCCACTTAAAGGGCCTCATCAAATATTTCCTTTACAGATCAGAAAGACCGTCCAAAGACATTGGTCAGTGAGATGACTTAGTGGATAAAGGATGGTGGAAGGAGGGAATTGACTTCCACTGGTCGTCTGTCCTTTGACCTCCACATGTATGTCATGGCATTGGAGAGCTTACACTCATGCCCAGACTTTTATATGTTCTCTCTCGTTCTCTCGTTCTCTCTCTCTCTCTCTCTCTCTCTCTCTCTCTCTCTCTCTCTCTCTCTCTCTCTCTCACACACACACACACACACACACAGAGTTGATAAAATAACTTGGTTGATACCTTCATGTTGATATTAGCAGACATTGAAGATCACATCTGAGGCTTGAAAAACTGTGCTAGGTTTATTTTATTAAAAGTTGAGCTTAGGATCTGGCAGTATGACCTAGTGGGTAAAGCTCAAAAACCTTATTTCAATCCCCAGGACTTGCATGGTGAAAAGAGAGAGCTAATTCTCAGAAATCTTCTGACATCATGCGCAGGCCGTGGTGTATCTTTTTCTCAGAAGTAAAACATTTTCTACCAAGGCCTCAGGCTCAATCTCCAGTACCGCAATAACAGTAATGATGAACTCGCTGTTGGCAGTATCCCCCACCTATAATCCCAACAATGAAACTTTGAAAGTAACTTAAGCAATGTAGTTTGAGTCCCTGAGTGAGACCCTGCCTTAGGATAGGATGGTGGATGGAATGTTGTGCCTAATACTAAAATTGTAATTGTAAATGGAGTAGTTAGATTCTGAGAAGAAATGTGTAAAGGAACCAGCAGGACCTGAAGAGATTGGCAAAGGTTATCTGCTATGACAAAGTTCCAGGAGCCTTTAATGAACAAGGTTATTTGATAGTTGTAACTAGATAGTTTTGACTAGAAAATAGTCGCCATCATACATGTAGAATTAAAGCCAGATCACAGGAATGATTAAAAATTAAGAAAGCACATTGAGTAAGCTATTTTCTTGCAGTAATTTTTCTGTCTTACTCAGGAAGAAAAAAATCTTGCCTTTTTAAAGATGGGGGTGAGTTGCTTGTGCGGGCCCGACCTCTCGTCTTCTGCATTGCTTCCTAAGCTCTAAATTACAATCACATGCCATGGTACCTGGCTGTGGAAGATGCTTTGAGAGAGTTGAATTGATGCCCAACAATGAGTTTGTCATTATCGACTTTACTTTATATGACTTTGATGAATTTGAAAAATATCATTTTCTTAAGGTTATTGTGAATTGATTAAATTATAACGTTGATTGAGATTTATGGTTACTGGATTATGAACTTGATTTTGTATTGTAGTTTGCTTAGCATCAGTTGTTTAGGATGAGACGAGTCTTAGTAACCTTTCTTTGGAAGTGTAACTTGATTTTCTATGCACAGTTTTTCTGTGTCATTTTCTATCACTTTTATATCTGTTCAATTAGTGTGAAATATAACTGAAACTATTTCTAGAAGATTTTACTCCTATATGTTTCTTTCTCATTTAGCTTGACCCAAAGATTATCCAACCATTTATATTAGAATGCCATCAAACTATTGCCAAACTTGATAATCAGAATATGAAAGCCATTAAAGGACTTGAAGATCGTCTGTATGCCCTGGACCAGATGATTGCTAGCTGTGGCCGACTGGTAAATGAACAGAAAGAGCTTGCTCAGGTATTTTTTTTTTTTTTTCGTATATTTAGGTACAATGTCTTCTTAGTGTACACATTTATTCATGTTTCCCCTCACTGTGTGTTAATTAGGTTTGCCTGTTCTATGACTATATAACTAACACTATGGTTAGTTTAAGGGAAAAGAGGTTTATTTGTTTGCTTTCAGAAGGGTATATTCTGCAATGACGGTAAATGTAGGGCACCAGGATCAGATTCAGGAGGAGCAGCTTCAGTTGTAGCAGAGGGAAAACTTACCTCTTTGCAAGACAAGAAGAAAATGGGAAACAGAAGCAAAGGATGGAGCAGGCTGGGCTGGACTGAACTAGAGATATAAAGGCCCATAGCACAGTGATCCATTTTTTGCCTAAGTCTTATACCCCAAGGGTTCCATATCTTCTCTGAACAGGACCAACAGAGGGCCATTACTTAAAAAGTGAGCTTGTGGGGACAAATCCGATCTATAACAGTATACCACATAATAGAGGGTGAGGAAAAGATATTTCGTTTTGTTATTCAATTTGAGGCAGAATCTTACTCTGTTACCCAGCCTGATGTGCATCTGCCTCCTTTTCAGTGTTGTGATTACTGGTGACTGCCATCACACACAGCCAAGGCATGCTCCTAGTGGTTGAACTTGCTAAAGTGAGGTCAGGTACTATGAAAGAAAACTGAAATACAAACTAGGAAAGTACTTTCCACAGCTGGAGTGGAAAAGATTATTGTTAAGGTGTTAAAAAACATGATAAAGGAAGTTAAACTAATTAGTACTTTGTATTCTCCCTCAAAAAAAAAAGACAAGAAAAAGAAGAAATATTAGAAATTTGATTAATTCTTCACATTCATGACCACTTGATTTCCAGTCCTTGAGCAGAATAGTTGAATTTCATCTTGTGCTGCTCTATCTCCTTCTTTCATTTTTTTTCTTTCTCTCCCTCCTGCCCTCTGTAGTTCATTTACTGGAGTTTTCCAGTGTAGCCCATGCTGTCTTCCTTCCTGTCTCTGGTTTTAAAGTGCTGTGGCTTCTATTCGTTTTTAAATTTTTATTTCTGGTGATATCAATGTTTCATGTGTTTGTCTTTAATAAGGAAAAAAGAAACATATAATCTAAGGTAGTTTAAATTTAATATTTTACTGACATTAAAAAAATTTGCTTTGGGCTTATGTTTGGAATAGTTATTTTAGTACAGCTTTCAAGATAGAGATTATTTTAAGTTGGCTTTTGGTCCTTCAACTGGCCATTTATTTTTGTTTCCCCTTTAGGGTGAGACAGATTTTAGGGGACAAAATAGAAAGTGCAGCATTGTCTGTTTTTCTCTTGAGTGTTTATGTCATTTATTTAACAAAATTAAATACTTTAAATTTTTTTTCTCAAAGGGATTTTTAGCTAATCAGATGAGAGCTGAAAACTTGAAGGATGCATCTGTGTTACCTGATTTGTGCCTGAGTCATGCAAATCAGCTGATGATTATGTTGCAAAACCACAGAAAATTGTTGGATATTAAACAGAAGTGTACCACTGCCAAACAAGAGCTAGCAAACAATCTACATGTCAGACTGAAGTAAGAGATTCCGTCATATTTAATTTAGATTCTTTAGAGTTTATGCTTTTTTATCTCCCAGCAATAACTAATTTCCCCTTATCATTTCATCGTAACTGATTAACCCTGAGATTATATGACATAGTCTTTTGATCCTCACAGCTTACCTACAAGATAATTTTTAGCAAGTGTTGGGACTTTTGAAAACCGTGAATTGTGAAATAATACAAGATAATTTTTAGCAAGTGTTGGGACTTTTGAAAACCGTGAATTGTGAAATAATAACCTTATCCTGTAGGTGGTGTTGTTTCGTGATGCTTCATGCTGATCAAGATGGAGAAAAATTACAAGCACTTCATCGCCTTGTCATAGAGCTGTTAGAGAGAGTCAGAATTGTTGAGGCTCTGAGCACAGTTCCTCAGATGTACTGCCTAGCCGTGGTTGAGGTCGTAAGGAGAAAAATGTTCATTAAACACTACAGAGAGGTAAGCAGTTCCACTGTGTAATTAATTATGAACATTAATAATTGGCATATGTTATTAATGTAAATTTTTCTTTTCTCAGTGGGCCGGTGCTTTAGTCAAAGATGGGAAACAGTTGTATGAAGCTGAAAAGTCCAAAAGGGAATCCTTTGGGAAATTATTTAGTAAGTGTTAATTTATTTACTGTTCTTTTTTTTTTTATTTTTTTTTACCTCTTAAATAATTTCTAGAATAACCATGTTTCTAATTATTCATACAGGGAAATCCTTTTTAAGAAATCGTCTGTTTAAGGGACTGGACTCCTGGCCCCCCTCATTTTGTGTATGTATATCTAACCGTGACTAAATTTATATCAAAAACAGAATAGGAGTAAATCAGTTTTGCTTTTAATGGTTATCTGGTATAATCTTTGATATGTGTTAATAGTTATTTTTCGGTGTTAATTTTTGAGATTCTATTTTAAGTACAGTGTTTCTTCCTCTCCTCTTGTGCCCTCTACTCCCCACCCCTCCACTTTTCTCCCTCCAAAACTTTTTATAAACCCTTACAGCTCTCCTTCAAATTCATGGCCATTTTTCCTCAGTTGCTATTGTATGCATTTATATATCATATATTCCTAAATATATCCATATAATGCTACTTGTCTGTATATTTCAAAGATGACAAGATGACAATCAGATGACAATTGATTAGTGGGCTCATCCTTGGGGAAGGCCACCTATCCTGTTCCCAACTTTACTCAGTTGCCTGTAGTTCTTAGTGTGGGATTGAGGCCTTTTCCCCATGTAGGTTGGTGTTCTATTTTAGTTCATATCTGGGTGGTTTGTTGGTGAAACTTTGCAGATGTAACTAAATGGCAAATTTCCCAAACCTCTCATAGTTGTTCCACCCCCCTCTTTACAGTTGTCCTTTGGTAATGGAGTGTACCCTGTCTTCCACAACTCTTCACATTGATTGGTTGTGCTTTTCTGTAGTGGTTTGTGTTGCAAAGAGAAGTTTCTTTGAAGGATGAAAATGTATATCTATCTGTGCATATAAGGACAAATATCTATAGATTGTTAGTATGGATATATGCTAGTTTAGCAAATTAATGGTTGTAGATCCTCCTACAATCACGATTTCACTAGCACTGAGTATTTAGTTAGGTTCCCAGTACCAGACATGGCTTCTTTCTTGTTGAACAATTCTTAAGTTCAATTAGAGAGTTGTTGGTTGCTGCCAAAGTATGTGTGCCACTACTTCATCATCCAGTAGCCCACATTAGGCTGTCAAGCAATGGGAATGTTGTTTTGTTTTCTCGTTAATTTTTTTGTGTTTTCTTCTGTTGTCTGTTGCCCTTTCATCCTTTTGTCCCCACATCATCATTTGATACGTCAGAGTAACTTGAGTCTTCTGTAGATGTTTACTAAAATAAACATGAAAATACTGCTAAGGACAGATAGCTGGATCTATTCATTTTTCATAAAGAATTTGGGAAATGCTTTGTACCTCTCCCCCATATTAGGATTTCAGGGGTTTTTTGTTTGTTTGTTTTGCCTTTTGTTTTTTCGAGACATGGTTTTTCTGTCACTTTGGCGCCTGTCCTGGAACTAGCTGTAGAATTCACAGAGACTCCCTGCCTCTGCCTCCTGAGTGCTGGGATTAAAGGCAAAAACCACCACCTCCCAGCAAGGATTTCCCTTTAAACATGTTTCTGCAAGGCAATATTTTCAAAGTGTACACAGATAACATAATTGGAATTCATGTATATACTTATTTATCTTAATGTTTTATGTACATTGTCCTGACATAGTTAAATCTTTTTGACTAGTAACCAAGATAATTGAAGTTATTTTTAAAAGATACCACTCTTGCCCGTATTATAAAAAACTAGTAGGACTTTACAATTAATACTTTCTGTTTAGAGTTAAAAGTTGACCCATAGTATTTTTTAAAATGAGAAGAGAAAAGAAAAGTATTCCTATGTATAGCAACAGAGTTTATTATAGGGAGACATTTTATGTTCATTCTGTGGGTCAAGGGGAGATTTTGAAATAACCTATGCACAGTGCAACACAAGGCACCCTTTAGTGTTGATGGAATTCTAAAATTTCTATAAAGTGGTGCAAGAACAAAAGAGAAAGAATAAGTGTATTGGTTATCACCAAACAGTTCATTGTCCAGACTATTAAAGGTTCACAGAGCTAGTGTGCCCTTTAATCTTTGCATGGTCTTTTGTTTTTAATTCTGTTGTTTTTGTCAGTCTCTTATGTTAGGTTCAATTATAGCAAGAAATAATATCTAAATTTATCCTTTATATTGGTTTTTGTTTCTTTTATAGACTCAGAAGCCACGAAAATTTGACTGTGAACTTCCAGACATATCATTAAAAGATTTACAGTTTCTCCAATCATTTTGTCCTTCAGAAGTGCAGCCGTTCCTCAGGTAAAGGCCATAAATATTTAATTCAGTTGTTTTTGAAATGGTAAAAGTTATTTGTTTTCTTTTGGCTTTCCTGACTTGGCATACATATTTTTTTTTTTTTTAGGACACAGGCTTCTTCCAGCTTGCCCATCCTTGTTTAAGTACTGTTCATGCTGTTGTATTGTTTTTGAAAGAATGAAATTGTTTATAGTTCTTGTAAGAAACTGAAAATTCAGTATAGTTTATTTGCATTCTTTTCCAGGGTTCCCTTACTTTGTGACTTTGAACCTCTACACCAGCATGTACTTGCCCTACATAATTTGGTAAAAGCAGCACAAAGTTTGGATGAAATGTCACAGACCATTACAGATCTGCTGAATGAACAAAAGGCAATTGAGTTTTAAATGATTTTATTAATATAAGATGTTTGCCTTGTTACAGATCTTTAGAAGTCTCATTCTGTGTTCCAGGTGTCTGCAAGTCAGGCATCCCCACAGTCAGCTGCTTCTCCAAGGATAGAAAGTACAACGATTACCTCACCAAAAACTCCTCCTCCACTAACTGTTCAGGATCCCTTATATCCAGCAGTGTGTCCCTTAGAAGAATTGTCTCCAGATAGCATTGATGCTCATACATTTGACTTTGAAACCATCTCCCATCCAAATGCAGAACAAACAATTCACCAAACTTCGTTAGACTTGGATTCATTAGCAGAAAGTCCTGAGTCTGATTTTATGTCTGCTGTGAATGAGTTTGTGATTGAAGAAAACTTATCATCTCCAAACCCTATAAGTGATCCACAAAGTCCAGAAATGATGGTGGAGTCGCTTTATTCATCAGTCATCAATGCCATAGATAGTAGGCGCTTGCAGGACACGAGTGCACATGGAAAAGAGGGATTGGGAGAGCGTGCTGCTCTGCATGTCCAGTTGGAGAAATGCAAAGTTGCTGCCCAAGACTCTCACGTCGGTATACAAACCATCAAGGAAGATCTGTGCCACCTCAGAACATTCGTACAAAAAGAACAGTGTGATTTATCAAATTCTTTAAAATGTATAGCAATAGAAATAAGAAACATTATTGAAAAAGTCAAATGCTCCCTAGAAATAACACTAAAGGAAAAACATCAGAAAGAACTCCAGTCTTTAAAAAGTGAGTATGAGTGTAAACTTGATGCTCTAGTAAAAGACAGTGAAGAAAATGCAAATAAAATTAAAAAATTGAAAGGAGATTTAATATCTCTTGAGGAAGTTTTACAAAATAAAGACAGTGAATTTGCATTGATTAAACATGAAAAGGATGCTGTCGTCTTCTTGCAGCGTGAAAAGGACCAGAAGTTGTTAGAGATGGAAAATATTATGCATACTCAAAATTGTGAAATTGAAAAATTAAAGCAGTCACGAGAGATGGCATTAGAAGACCTGAAAAAACTACATGTTGAAAATGATAAGAAAATGGAGTCACTGAGAGCTGAATTCCAGTGCTTAGAGCAAAGCCACCTAAAAGAATTAGAGGAAACAATGCATGTCAGACACACACATGAGTTTGAGAAAGTTATGACAGACTACAAAGTGTCTTTGGAGAGACTGAAAAAGGAAAATCAACAAAGAATTGACCAGATACTAGAATCTCATACCTCAACTCTCCAGGAAAAAGAACAACAGTTACAGGAATTGAAACTCAAGGTTTCTGATTTGTCAGACATGAGGTGTAAATTAGAAGTTGAACTTGCATTAAAGGAAGCAGAAACTGATGAGATAAAGATCTTGTTGGAAGAGACCAGAACACAGCAAAAGGAAACTTTGAAGAGTCTCCTTGAGCAAGAGACAGAAAACTTGAGGACAGAAATAAGTAAACTAAACCAAAAGATTCATGAAAATAATGAGAATTATCAGGTGGGCTTAGCAGAGTTAAGAGCTTTAATGACAATTGAAAAAGATCAGTGCATTTCCGAATTAATTAGTCGACATGAAGAAGAATCTAATATACTTAAGGCTGAATTAGACAGTGTAACATCATTGCATCATCAAGCATTTGAAATAGAAAAAAACTTGAAAGAACAGATAACTGAACTGCAGACTAAATTGAACTCAGATCTGAGTGCACTTGAAAGACAAAAAGATGAAAAACTAAGCCAGCAAGAAGAGAAGTATGAAGCTGTCATCCAGAACCTAGAGAAAGACAAGGAAAAATTGGTCATGAACCACGAACACGACAAAGAACAGTTAATTCAGAGGCTTAATTGCGAAAAAGACAAAGCTATTCAAACTGCACTAAATGAATTTAAGTTGGAGAGAGAACTTGTTGAGAAAGCGTTATTAGAAAAAGTTAAACATCTTGAGAATCAAATAGCCAAAAGGTAAGTATTAAGCTTAGTGCATGATTATTACGGATGACTCAAATGTATGTGTTAATCATAGTACACTGATGTATGCATTTGCTGTAGCTAGAGGAACTGAGATATTTTTACAGAGTAAAGACATTTTACTTTTAGAATATTGCTTATTATGACTGTGAAAATGGCATTGCATAAATTTACTATTGCTAGAACTCCAGATAGTAACTTGTGCCTGTAATCCAAGTACTTTGGAAGGCCGAGGCATGAGGATTGTGTGGGCCACAGAGTGAACTTGTCTTGAGAAGTAATCACAAAATAGATCAGTATTTTGAAAAAAGTACATAAGAAATTAATTGTTCAAAATTTCTTTTAGGTTTGTTGCTTTTATTAAATTTTTCAGTTGAAATTAAATTTTTGTTCTCTTCCTGTGCTTGTGGTTTAACCGGGGCTAAATCAGATGGGAATATGCAGAATTTTCCTCACTATTCTTTTCTTGATACTACAGTTTCAATTGTTTTCTCTGGTTTGAAAGATGTTTTTAAATTCCAGACTTAGGGATTTCTTTTGTTTATATTTTATTATTGCCATCTGTTAATATTTTTTAACTACCACAGATTGGTTTAAAAGCGTTGCAATCGAATTTTGCCCATTTTGTAGAGCATGCTTAGTGTATCATTTAGTCCTGTCATTAATCTCAACTTGAATATTTTAATGCATGTGTAATATATTTGTGTATGCTTGTGTGTATATGCGTTTGTTTCTAATTCCTGCCTCTCGTGTCATGATTTTTAAACACTCTTAATTGGCTGCCTGCAATATAATGCTAATTTCAAAATAGCTTTTTGTATATTTAAGAGATGAGAGGGCTTAATAGAGAAATAAGCATTGTGGGGGATGGTTATAGTACTCTGGGAGACAAAAGTTAAAACAGTTTAATTACTATGGAAAAGCCCAAGACCAGAACTATTAATAACATTATAATATAATATTAAGGAATTATTGCAGTAGGCAAAATAAATTGTCACTGTAGAACTGAGCTTAGTTCTAAGTACAGCATGGACTTGTTCAAGGTTATTCTAGGTACTAGGGGCAGGGTTAGTAGATAGAGCCTTATAAGAGAAAGCAATCAAATGAAAGGAAATTTCGCGAAACTGACTTGTCAAGATTCTAGCAAGCTAGAGTTATAAGAAACCAAGGTAGGAATTTGATCCACTATTGAGAGAGATCAGATTACAGGAGTGGGGAATTTTCTCCAAACTGACTTACCAAAAGGCTTGCTACAACTGAGCAGTGCAAGCCGGACAAGAGCAGTTGTCAAGGTTTTAGTCTAAAGGGCCTGGAAGAAACTGACTAATGTTTAGTGAATCTGTGTCAAGCTCAAAGTGAAATATCATGAAGATGTACTCTGATGCCCTCGTCATACTGACAAGCTACAGCAGTACTCAGGAATCTCTTAAAGCATCAAATGTTGGCTTAATCTACAGCATAAATGAATAGTTTTCAGTTACTTGTGAGGAAGTTCCTGTGAGACAACTGGCTACAACCACTTCTGGAGAATAGGACTGTCTTTCTTCTGTCGTCCAAACCATGTGGGTGTTCTTTTATTGCCATACTTGAAGCTCATCAAGGGATTTTGGGAAATGAACACTCTCTCTAGGAGATTGTAAAAGAAGTAGTAGAAGAGAGCAGCCTAACATTGTACCTTGTTTTAGATTCAGTTCTCAGTTGTATATATATTTTTACCCATACTGTACGTCCAAATAAAGACACTTCAATATCATATTTGTCCCACATATGCCTGAGACTTTCTTATCCTCTCTCTTTTCAAAGGTAAGACTTAAACTGATGTTATTCTTTCTTTCCTCAATTGAATGTTCTTTTCCCTTTCAGTTATAATCACTGAAATTCTATAAGTTGAAAAGAATCCAGGGTAACCACCATTATTATACTTTACTTCATAAACTGGGGTAATGAAAGTGGTTAAAAAAAACAAATGCCTTAATGTGAATAGACTTAATTACTAGGTAATCTCTGTAATTACCCTTGCAACTCTGATAAATATTTATTTGGAGCTTTCTTTTATTACCCACTCCAGTCATTCATTACCTTAGCCAGTGGCTTATCTGATTGTAATTCTTCACCTGACAGGCATGTGTTCACACCCAGAGGTGGGCTATATCCCATTCCTAGGTGATAGAGTTTTTCACTTGTTTTCCTCTTTGTCCCCTCCATCATTGGGCATGGTAATTCCTAGAAACAACAAAGGAAACCATCAAATTAATTGCCTTTTTGCCTTTATTCTTTTGGACAGTATGAAATTAAGTCAGCTTAAGAGCAATTATAAAACTGGGGGAGGATTGAAGGGAAGAGGAGCAGAGAAAAATGCAGAACTCAAAAAATGGGTGGTAGGCTGAATTTGCCTTAAAGTGACACTAATCACTCTGTTTTTCCTGTATGGAAAGGAAATGGCAGGATTTGAAAGGGCGGCTGGTACATGTCCAAAAGCCCTACATCCATCTTAAAAAAGAAAAAAAGATAAAATCACGCACCTGATAACCATGTAAAATCATGTCCAGCAAAAACTCATTGTAGAATATCTTTTGGCACGGGATGTGCTTTTGTTCTGAGACTGGATGGGGATGATGTCTCTTTGGGTAGAATGCTTATCTAGTTGGAATAAAACCCTTTGTTCAATCTCCACCACTCAGGAGGTGGAAGCACCCTCACCAGCAGACATAAAATAGAGGTCAGCCAGTGTAAAACATCAGTTTGCATCCCAGGATTATCGGTTGTTCTCTGTGTATTAGGTGTTTTTTAGTTTTTGTTGTGCATACACCTGTGCTAATCACAGGGAGTAAGTGTGGTAGCTGTATGTTCTTGACTAGAACCATCTCTTCCTACTGTGCCCTCTCAGCCCAACATTAACCTGTACACAGTGCACCTGGCAATACAAAGATAAAAAACATAGAATGTGCATACATGCCCCCAGTGGCACAACTTGTTTTATTTTTAATAATACAAACCTTATTTGCGTGCTCTGTTCTTATATCATGTTATCATTAAGAAGACATTTTGTTACAGTAAAATTTGTATGTATGACTGTAGGTGGCTAGTTTTAACCCCACTTTTCCAGCTCATACTATACAGTCTGTCTTTGATTATCTATTGTGACCATTTACCCTCTGGCTGTAGGAAGAATTTTTCAGCCACTGTATTAGCTGACTAGGATTATCTCTCAGCTCTGCCTGTGCCTGGTTATCCATTGTTACAGTCCTGAGTCTTTCTTATGTTTTGTTTTCTCATTAACACTTCCTGTGTGCAGACCATACTAGCTATGCTAATGCTTTAACTTTCATAGTTCAGATTCTTTCAACTTACCTTTAATTGGTTGTGTTATATTAATTAGAAAATCTCAAACTTTCTGAACTAAGCATAAATCAGACATCTCTAAGTGTATGTTTGGAAGATTTGCTTGAGTGTTGAGATTTGAGTCAGTTTTCTCTATAAATTTGGATGTATGGATAAAAGATTCCCAGTGTTTTTTTTCTACATTATTTCAGTTCCTATAATATTAGTTGTACACTGCTACCATAATTATAATAGACAACTATTTAGGAGTGAGCAAACTTTTAACTAAAAACTCTGGTTATAAATGCACCTCTATTGCAAAAATATTTCCAGTGTCTTTTAAAATCAAGCAAAGACTCACTGAAAATGAACTTTCTACTAACAGCACAGTATCCTCTTTTGTTGTAGCATTTTTAAGAATTACATGGAGAGGGATTGAGAAAGTCTGGTCGCGCAGACCAGGCTAACTTGATACTGTGCGAAGCTCAGGCTTGGGTAAACTTGCTGGAAATTTGATTGCTGGGATTATAGACATGAACTACCATGCCTGGTTTGCCGCAACAGCTTTGAAGAATTTTAGGAATCTTTTAAAGTTTGGAAGCAAATTAAGATTTAAGATTAAAAACCAAGGTGTAATCATTTCCTTAGGATTGTTTTTTTTACTGGGCCATTCTTATCTCTGCCACCTTGTCAGCAACCCCTAAAGCATGAGCAACTTTTGACTGAATGAAATAAGTCAATTCAAAAATACATATGTTCCTTTGTCTTGAGAATTCATTTTAGCTTCACTTTTATTCACTGAGTTCAAAATGAACCAAAAATCTATGTTATAGAAAGTAAAACTTTCCATCTAAGAAGTCAACTGGTATATGCTTCCTCTTCAGTTTTAGGGGTAGAAAAGTGCCGGAGAAGAACATTGGTTTCATAGATGCCTGTGGAAGCCATGATAACGCTACGTTCCTTGCTGTCATCAGCCATGTTACTTAAGATGCCTATAATTCATAGTTACTTTTCAGTCATAAAGACAATATTCACACCGAAATATATTTCTCATCATGAGTTTCTGGGAAGTAAATAGCCTAAGTATAATATTTGACATATTGTAATTATGTTTGTAATTGTTTTTTAAAAATTTTTTTTCAATTTTTAAGTTCTGCTTTTGAATCAGCCAGAGAAGATTCTTCAAGCTTAGTTGCTGAACTTCAAGAGAAGCTTCAGGAAGAAAAAGCTAAGTTTCTAGAACAGCTTGAAGAGCAAGAAAAAAGAAAGAATGAAGAAATGCAGAATGTCCGAACATCTTTGATTGCTGAACAACAGGTGTGTTTTAGAGTTGAGGAAGCAGGATAGAAGCCAGCCAAGCTAGTTCTCTGTGCAGCTGAGGAGGCTCTTAGATGTTAATTTCTGTTTCCATTACTTGGCTTTCTTAATTTTTTGATCTTCTTAATAATAAAAGCATTTATTTAAAAGGAAAACTTAACAGTGATTTGCCACATGACTGTAGCTAGCATCCTATGTAAGAATTTTTAACTCAGGCTCACGTGAAATCTCTGCTTTTGAGCATATGAACTAGGCTCTTTCTCTGCAAATTCTCACTGTTCTTTCATAAGCACATACTAAAAAAATAAATAAATAAAAAGAACATACTGGATTTCTAATTCCCATAATGGATTAGGGGCTGAATAAACTGATTTAACTGAATCAGTTTAGCTGATTTAACTGAAACTAACAACTATCTGAATTATCCTAAGTCAAAAATTATGTTTTAAAAAAATTATGTTTAAAAAATATTAGAACAATGACTTCTAAGATATCTTACATTTTCAAATAAAGGCCAGTTGATTCTTAATCTCTCTATTTTTTAATGTTAATTTGCTTATTATAAATATTAATTATCATTTTAATATATTTTATATTACAGAAATAGAAAACTTTTCAAAATAAACAATGGTTAATATGCTTTTACATGTATTAATTTTCTACATATTAACAAATTTCATAGTACTAAGCTGCTTTTTTTTTTAATTTTTTTTTCAGACAGGGTTTCTCTGTAACAACCCTGGCTGGCTGGAATTTACTCTGTAGACCAGGCTGGCCTCAAACTCAAAAAGATCTGCCTGCCTCTGCCTCCCGAGCTTAATGCCTCCTGGGATTACAGGTTTGTGCCACCACCATTTGGCCCCTAAGCTGCATTATTATTTCCTTTTGAGAGGTTTTTCCAGTGTGTTATGTTTCCTAGCCTGAAATCATAATTTAGTTTGTTCTTTACTAATAGATTTTGTGTAAAACTATCTCTGTTGCCATTAATGGATTCCTAAAAGTGTGGGTCAAGGAGGACTGCTAAGCTGATAAAAGAGTTAGGGTAGGTCATTCTCTCATGTTTGTTTTCTATGTTAGGAAGATTTTAATGAACTCTTATAAATGAATCAACAAATTCAGTCTCCTTTGTAAATGAAACTATAATTAAAATTGCCAGTTATAAGATCCCTCTAAGCAGTTAGGTATGTGAATGTCTTAGCAGTGCGAAATGATGAAACCTTGGGATTAATAAGTCTAGTCACTGTACAGGTTTAGAGGCCATCGCAAATGTCCAAATAAGACTGAGAGAATTGCATGCTAGTGTGGTAATCACAAGTTAGCCAAAGATATTGTGTATGCAACAGCGCTTTTTAATTGTTCACCATTTTACTATTTTCTCTAAAATATCAAGCATTTGCTAATACTTTTCTTCCTATAGTACAGGCAAAAATGAGAAAATAAAATTTGTTTTCAAGTTTGAACCAAGAAAATATAACCTTTATTGGAATACATGCCACACTAGCTTCGTTGTGTGACTCCATAAGTATACCTCAGAAAACAGTATTTGCAACCTTATTTTCATAGCATTGGCTGCTAAGTATGTGCAGATTACTGACTGTTACTGTTGTTTCAGACCAATTTTAACACTGTTTTAACAAGAGAGAAAATGAGGAAAGAAAACATAATAAATGATCTCAGTGATAAATTGAAAAGTACAATGCAGCAACAAGAGCGTGATAAAGGTTAGTGGTGTCTTATAATAGGATTTTAAAACTTTTTTCATAAAACGCTTATTTATTATTAAGTGATGCTTATTTAACTTGGGGTCTTAGATTTGATAGAGTCCCTTTCTGAAGACCGAGCTCGTTTGCTTGAAGAGAAGAAGAAGCTTGAAGAGGAAGTGAGCAAACTGCGCACCAGCAGTTTCATTCCCTCAGCCTCTGCGGCACCAGAACTTTACGGGGCCTGTGCACCTGAGCTGCCCGGGGAAACGGAGAGATCGGCCATGGAGATAGCAGATGAAGGAAGAGTGGACTCAGCAATGGAGACAAGCATGATGTCTGTCCAGTAAGTAGCTCTATCTTCCAGTGTGCTCATCAGGGCCACACTGGGCCTGAGCCTGCTGTCACAGCCAAGCTCTGCTTGGGCTACAGAGTGAAATGTGTTCAAAGCCACAGTAAACAGTTTAGTTGAGGCTCTGTTTTGAAATTAGAAAACTTTTTTTTTTTTGTAATAATGGCATTTCTCTGTTTAAAAGCTCTGGCTGTCCCAGAACTAGCTTTGCAAACCAGGCTGGCCTCGAACTCAGAGATCCACCTGCCTGTTTACCTTACTAATTGGTCTCAACCCATGTAAAAGTGTGATTTTTAAAGGACAAAGTAAAAGATGCTAAGAGAATGTTGAAATTAGAAGTCATAAATGATGCAAATTAATCCAGAGTGGAAACAACCGGCAGGGACAAATAAACCTAACTATATTCTATATATAGGAGAGGCAGTTAAATCAAAACAATGTAGAAAGCTCAGTGTAAGGCCAGACACATATTCCCAGTGTGATGGTGGTGGCATGGGGGACCAAGACTGGCAGATCTCAAGCTCATTAGCCAGCAGAATTATTGAGCTCCAGGGTCAATGAGAAAAGTCAAAAAATAGTAGCAAGTCTTCTCAAGGAAGACTCCAATGCTGACCTGTGGTCTTCACACATATGCTCACACATCCACACAAACACATGCATTGACCACACATACACACCCAAAATAAATTAATTAAAGTCAGGTACAGTCACCATAATATTCACAGAGAGCTATATTGCATCATATACATTTCTTTGAAGATGAATTCATATAGGGAAAATGTTTACTATCTGGGAAAGTATGAATTTTGAAGAAATTATCTCCAGATAAAACGGTATGCAAAGTTTTGCTTATTATTTTAGGAAGTGTCTGAGTTTACATACAGATTAATAGCTATTCTGATCTATATGGGTTACTTTTGAAAATTTAGTATAAGTTTGTATTCTACTAAAGGTATCTGAATTAATAGTAGCATTTAAGCTTCTAAATTCTTTTATTTTTTTGAAACTGGGTTACTCCAGACTGTCCTGGAACTAATTGTGTAAACCAGGCTGGCCTTGAAATTCACCTGCCTTTGCATCCTGGGATTAAAAGTGTGTATCACCACACCTGTAAACTTCTGAAATTCTGTTGATGATTGTCTAATTCCAAGTTTTAAAGTTCTTAGTCTTTAATAACAAACATCCTCCCACTTTCAGAGAAAATACGCTATCCGAAGAGAAGCAGAGGATCATGCTTCTAGAGCGGGTGAGCAGACGTTCTGTGCAGTGCTTGTCTAATGACAAGTACAAAATAAAACACTCAAATGCTTTTCATTCTGAAGTGCTGTATGAATTAAATATTTGTATTATTGTCTTTAATTTTTGATGTTTGAAAAGTCCTGTCATTTGTTCTCCATTAACAGTTAGCTGTTGGGTCAGTGAATGGCATCTATAGAGTCAGAAAAAAGCATACATTTTATTAATGACAGCTCAAGAATCAACAGTGTAATATAGATTAAGAATTTTATCACATTTATTATAAAAATAGATTTTTTGAGATGAGCAAGAGTATATGAAAACTAATAAAATAAATAAATATTAATTAAAATGAAAAAGACACGCTGGCAATAAGGGGCTTCCTTCCAGTTGCAAACAAAATTGTATACACAAACTCACAGAAACACATAGACATGAATACCATAAATAAAAAGATAAAAATTTGACAATTTTTAAAAATCTTATTACTTTATTTCATGTGTATTAGTGTTTTACCTGCATGTAAGTCTATATGAAGGTATCAGGTCCCCTGAATCTGGAGTTACAGTTATGAGCAGCCACGTGGGTGTGGGAACTGAACCCAGGTCCTCTGGAAGAGCTGTCTGTCAGTGCTCTTAACCACTGAGCCATCGCTCCAGCCCAAAATTTGACAATTTTTATGAATCAAAAGTACTTTGAAAAGAGAATGAACTCTCCATGGCTAGTTTCATTCTTTGCATCATAAAGTTTCTTACCAGTGTCTTTATTCTTTACAAGCTTAGATGTATGACAGTTACCCAAAGTAAGACTGTCTCATCTTATTCAAATGTATCAGCCATCTTTTTCCTTTTTATCTTAGAATTACACAACATGTAGCAATAAACTGTAAATGCAGGCTACATCTCTGAACTTTTAAGTGCAGATATTGTTGTGTGTTTAAAATTCCACAGCTAATGACAAAATTTGAAAACTTGAGGAAGCATGTCTTGGGACAGTGTAGCCAGTGTTGTCATTCTCATAAAGTCATTAGTGATGAGAACAGTTAAACTCTCTGGACACGCACACAGTGTAAGATGAGAACCTTGCTAGCTGTTCTGGGGTAAACCATGGCTCGTTCTCTCTCTCCCTGCAGACGTTGCAGCTGAAAGAAGAAGAAAACAAGCGGTTAAATCAGAGGCTGGTAAGAGTCTCTGGTTATGTCTTTTTCAAAACTGTTCAGTTTCTATTTGTTATAGACATCTTCCACCTCAAGGATAAATGCTTTTCTAATTTTTAAAAAACACTTACTTTAAACAGGGAGCATGTGTGCCACCATGGTATGAGTATGGAAATCAGAGGACAACTTCATAAAATAAGTTCTTGTCAACAGTGGGCCTAGAGATTGAACTCAGGTCATCAGGCTTGGTGGCAAGTGCCTTCAACCTGCTATGCCATCTTGCCAGCCCAGAATGTATATGATTTACTTATACTAGTGCTTGGACATTGGCCATCACTGGCTCTCAGTAGATGAAGTCAGGTCAGAGTTATTTTGCTTGATTGTAGAATTGCCTTACAGATCTTTGATTTCTTTTTTTAGGTTCATTTTGTTATATATATATTTATATGTACACATTTTTGTATGAGTACCTTGTGTGTGCCTGTGGGTAGTTGTGACCCATCATGTGGATGTTGGCACTGAACCCACATCCTCTAGAAAAGCAGTCAGTGTTCTTAACCACTGAGCCACCTCTCCAGCCCCATCCTGTTTTTCTTGACCTGAAAATAATCCTCATGGAAATTTAGACCTTACTAGAATACTTTGGGGGAAAAAATGAAAAAGAATATAGTTATTTGTTAAGAAACCTATATTTCTTGGAGTTCCTTATTTGTGTTTGTGATCTTTGTGTTTATAATTCAGTGAATTAGGAGTGCTTTTTAACATATTTATTCTGATGAATCTTGTATATATGTGAAGATAGCTGGCTATGCCCTTGTGACTTTAATTCTTCTGGAAGCCCACTTTAGAGACAATCATATTTTAATACAGATAGTACTTTATTTGCCCCTAAATCAGATTGTGTTCCTTGCACTTAAAACAATTATTTTCTGATTATTGCATATTTTAAAGGAAGCAAATAGTTTAGTCTTATGTTCCATGCTTTGGTAAGGGGAGAGATACTTTTTTAAAAAAACACATGTCACAGTACATACATGAATGTACAAGGTTAACTTTACGAAGTTGGTTCTCTCCTTCCACCATGGTTCCAAGGCTTATACTACATGCACTTTTACCAACTGAGCCATTTCTGCTGGCCCCTGCAATTGATTATTTTAATAAGTAACAGTGAGCCGACTGTAGTGACATTCTGGCAGAGGGAGTCAAATCTCTGAGTTCTGGGCCAGCTTAGTTTACATAGAAAGTGTCAGTTCACCTGGGGCTATCTAGGCAGATTCTATCTCAAAAACAATTAAATGATCCATGTAATCCCTGCACTCAGGAGGCAGAAAGAGGTAGGAGTATCTTTGTGAGTTCAAGGCCAACCTGGTCTTCAAAGCGAGTTCCAGGAAAGCTAGGGCTACACGGAGAAACTCTGTGGTATGTCAAGAAACAAAAGTAAATGTAGTAGTGAAGCATCCCCTCTCTGTTTCCTTTCTTTTTGAGACGGGATCTCTTTCTAGTTGCATGAAGTGCAT
The DNA here is from genome assembly GCA_028555095.1 of Dicrostonyx torquatus. Taxonomy (NCBI): domain Eukaryota; kingdom Metazoa; phylum Chordata; class Mammalia; order Rodentia; family Cricetidae; genus Dicrostonyx; species Dicrostonyx torquatus. The sequence goes on from JAQHUG010000156.1 coordinate 634,289, forward strand.
AGTCCTAGCTCCAGAGTTTAGTAATTCCAGCAAGGCTTGTGCCACCATTGCCAGCCTCTCCTCTTTTTCTTTTGCCATCGCACAAACAATAAAAATTAAATGTTCTATACCTATAGACTACAAATTAAGAGTGCTTTAAAGATGTTACCCATCACATTTTTTAATATAGTATCCCCAAGGGAAAATAACCCCCATTTGGCCGAGATTTTTACTAATATTTTGTTGTTTTGTTTTCATTAGGTAATAGGGTTTAAGAAACATTTTTAAGCTGCTTTGTTCTAGTACCTAGGATTGTAGTAACAAGAGAAATAGAGGTACTCCCACGTGACCCAGAGAGCTAGCACATGCATCCATACCTCGATTCTAGAGAAGTGTGTTTTCCCACTCATTTACTATCTTCAACCAGAAGTGTTTATATGTTGTTCTCCACACCTAGAGCCTTATTTATAGAGCGAACATGTGCTGATTATGGATGATCAGTCTAACTTCACTGGGAGAATATATGTCATTTTTCTGGTTAGTTTTATCAAATATCTGCACACTGTTAGGCCTTCCTAGTCAGATAGTAATTCCTCGTCTAAGCCCTGCTCTGTACCAGATAGTGTTTGGAAGGGAATAAATGAAGTTAGTACACCAAGTTTAGATTTTATTGTTGAATTAATCCTGAACATAAACATTTCTGGTGAGTATGGGATGTGTGCAGCTCATGCATGATTCCTTCTTTTTCCCAGATGTCTCAGAGCATGTCCTCAGTGTCTTCAAGGCATTCTGAAAAAATAGCCATTCGAGAGTAAGTATTTTTATTTTGTGAGTTTTGAATCAGATTGTTATTTAATGAAGACGTTGTCATCACAATGATCATTTAGACCATGCTGAGTGCCTTGTGTAAAAGCTCACTGGAAAATAATGGTTTTCACAGTTATCCTGGAGCCCTGTGCACTATGTTCTGGGTCATTCCATTAGAGTTATATTATTGACACAAAAATGCTTGCAGCATTTCTTGTACTGGCTAATACCTGAGCTGCCCTCTACTCTGAAAACAGCTTCCTTAGTCCTCGTTTGACTATAGCTTATCTGGTACAAATTAACTTAACCTATTGAAGTAGTTGTTTCTCTTGTGGGTTGTCTGGCAGGAGCTTCAGAGTAATAAAGAAAAGCATCATAGCAGCTCATGAAGCCTGGCCTGTTGTTCAAGAATTGCTGAACTTTTAAACATTTATTTGTTTGTTTTTAAAACAAAGTAAGAAAGTCTTACCTTGTAGCCCAGGATGGTCTGACACACACCGTATTCTTTAATTATTGTCTCAAATGTTAGGATGAAAGGGGTGGATCCTAGTGTCCAGCTTCTGAATTAAATATTTTTGAAAACCTTTATTGTACAATAGATTTTTGTTGTTAATTGGCTTGAGATTTTTTTGTTTGTTTACTTTTTTATGGTTCTTAGATACCATTTCTGGCCCTAGCATCCTAGTTTTATCTTCTGTTAGTGATGAAATGTCAGGATGGCTCTTATGCTTAACTAGCTGTGCATCCAGATCAGTGGTATTTGGAAGATTAAAGATGAGCTTAATGTAACTGGCACATAAGACCCTTTGCCCCATCATTGCAGCAGTATTTCAAACTCTCTGTACACCATGCTTGTGTCATCGCCTGTAGCCTTAGTCCTGAGAAAGGGAAGGCCTGCAAGTCAAAGGCCAGCCTGGATCACATAGCACGATCCTGTCTCAAAAAAAGGGAAGAGAGGCCTGGAGAGATGGCTCAACCGCAAAAGACTAGGCCCACAACAAGAAAAGGGAAGGGGAAAAAAGCTTGAACTGACTTTGTCAGGTAGAGAACCTAACACATAAGATTACCCTGACAACTAAAATCTGAGGCTCTCTCCAGAACCCGTTAATAATTTGAGCACAATTTGAGAGGTAGACACTAGTAAGTGCATGTAAGCAGTTGCAACTTCTTGTTCATTATGTTCTTTAAGGTTTGTACTGAGGCTTTCTGAGGCCTAACTGGACACATGGACTTAATTCAGTTGGTTTTTCTTTTGAATTGAAGAGTGTCAGGGTGTTTTCTTTATATAAAATGAAAGATTATTGGGGGGGGAATTATCTCATGGCTAAATATTTCTCCTGCCTGGTACAATGTGGTCTTTTTTATTTTAATTTCCTTTAATTAGATAATGAAAATTATGTTAAGAAAATTTTTGGTTTTTAAAAGTTTCTGGCTGTTGATTTGAACATCCATACAATTAAATGAAAGAGAGTTATGGGGACCCTCAAATCATCCCAGTGGGTGTGTATCACAGGATGTGTGTGAAGGTCAGGGGACAGTCTGCAAATTTCCCTTACCATTGGGTTTCGGGAATTGAACTCAGGACAACAAATTTCTGAAAAGATTCCTCTATCCATTGTGACAGCTTCCCACCCTCTCCAGTCCCTTCTATTTAATTGTACAGTATTTGTGTATGTTCTGTATGTGCATCCTAGCTACTTTAAATTTCTAGATTGCTTGTAACACCTAATGCAAATACAGTACAAATGGTTTTAACCCGTACTACATGGTATATCGACAAAGGGAAATTTTGTTAGCATCTCAGTTGTCAGCAGAGACTGACCTCTTTCTATAGCAGTTATGCCTGAACCATCAGCTAAATCCGGTGGATATAGAACCCACAGACTCAGAGACAGCTAGATATTATCAAGTTTGTATCACATGTGATAAACTCTCTCCTTAGTTTTCAGGTGGGAGATTTGGTTCTCATCATCCTAGATGAGCGGCATGACAATTATGTGTTGTTTACTGTTAGTCCTACTTTGTATTTTCTGCACTCAGAGTCTCTTCCTGCCCTGGATCTCAAACCAGGTGAGGGAGGTAAGTGTCACATACAGTTCTAAAATATTAATCTTGAGTGGAGGATGTATATATTATCATGTTGTGTGTTATATACACACATTAAATTATTAGGAGGAAAAATTTTCATTTTTTTTACAAAATCTACATTAGTCACATAATTTTTATGGACTTAATAAATCTAAAATTGATTGTAGTGCTCTACAGAGGATCAACTGACCAAACGTATACATATTCAAACATGATGTGACTAAGAATTCTCATGTTCATTCTGTTGACAGTTAGCATATGGTTAATTGCTAGTGGAGATATTACCAGTGTTTGTCAGATGAGGAGTTTCAGTGGTGTCTTTTCTGAACTATTTATGATTTTTTTCCCAACACTTATTTTTCATAGTGTTCATTAATCCATCAGCATTATCATTGGTTTGTGAGGTTTTGTCTTTTTAGAAAGAGTGAGCTTTGTTAAACATGCTGAATAAGAATGCCCATTATTTATTGGCTCATTAATGAGTTCAAAGAGAAAAGAATACCTATTCTGGAATTATTAGACTAAATAGAACTACTTACAAAATAAGTGTACTAAGCCAGGTGTGGTGGAGCATGCCTTTAATCCCATACCCTGTCATGGTTAGTTTCTGAGCTCTAGGCCAGAGCAAGTTCCAGGACAACCAGGGATACACAGAGAAACCATGTTAAAAAACAAGAAAAAAAGTCAGTTTACCCATATGAAGTGGTGTTCTTGTTTGTAATCTCCTGCAAATAAATATGTACATATATATATACCCCAATTTTAGGGAAAGGGCATTGTCGTTAGACTATTCAGTCATGGTTTTTGATGAATGAGCTATTTAGAATTATCTGTGAAACTGTAGCTACATAATCATGAAAAGTAAGAAGATAAGCATGCAACTTAATTTATTTTCACCTTAATTATATTTCACCAAATTAATGAAATTTGTAGCTTTTTTTTTCTTTGATGAAAAGTCTCATGTATCTTAGCTTGGCCCCAAACTGTCCTGCATCTTTGTTCTTGAATTCCTGATCCATCTCCCTGTACTTCCCCAGTACTGGGTTTTTAGGCATGGAGCTCTATGTCTGACTTCATTTTTCTTTCTTCTGACCTTGGTCTTATTTCATTTATTTAAACTTTTATTTACTTGTTGGGCTTTTGTATTTCACAGTTTGGGGATCAAACCTAGTATCTTGTCTATAAGTTGTATCTCAGCTCTTTACATTTTTAGGTACAATGATTCTTTAAAAGCCATAAAGATTTATAAGACACAGAAAATCCACATATTGACACAGATTTACCTGTTAACATTTTGCCTTATTTGAATTATTTCCTATGTGTATTTCTAAACATGTAAATCTAGAAATGTGCACAACTACTATAATTCTGAAAGAAAGGGCTTGCCGCCTCATTAGGTTTCTTGTACTCTCCACCATTCTAGGTCTCTGTACACAGGAAGTCTACTTATGATTTAATTTGGTTTTTCATTATTGCTTACTGAATCCCAATTGTTTTGACATTGCTGGACTAGGCACTGTGGTTGCAGGTTCCAACCCACACTGAAGGACAGAAATCTGTTTTCACTTAGACCCTAGAATTGTATTTTACCACTTTGAGAAGTAGAGGTCATCATAGTTCCTTCAGTAGGTGGCAGTGTCGAGTTAATTATTTGCTCATGATGTCCACTTAGTTTGCTAGTGTTCCTTGAGGGAGCATCTTTAAAAGCATGTTGGAAATTGCAACAGATTGTTTCTTCAGTAAATAAAAAAGTTACTTGTAGTGATTTCAATGATTTTTAGAGTATTACATGTTCTTGAAGACATAATTACTATTTTGATTCTGTAGTTCTTTTTGTTCCATGAACTTGAAAAGTAAATTAACAATTTATTCACTAGCTTCAGGTGCATCTCGAAGACCCTGGGTCCTTGGAAAAGTAATGGAAAAAGAATATTGTCAAGCCAAAAAGGTAAAAACTATACCTTTTAGCCAAAGTTATACCCTGAAATTATACCCTATAACCTAGGGATTTTATTGTATGGAAATAGTTACTAGTATTTTGAGGTTTTTGTTGTTGTTGTTGTTGTTGTTGTTCAGCTTAATTAGAAATTGAGTTTTATTAAATTTACTTTAAGCCAGAAATCTTGTAAGTATTGCTATTGTGTTTAGGTAGAAGAGATAGATTACAAACATCCCATTCACCTACAAAGCAGAAAAGCTAGTGTAACTCATGTTGAAAGCACATTGCATAATTGTAGCAAAAGTGATTTCTGTATATAGAGTTGGTCTTTACTTACTGCCATATGCTACCCTGTTGACGAAAGATGCTCTCGGGTTTGGCGGTTAAACTGAAGTTAACAAGCCAGGATTGGTAGTACACTGTAACCATAGCGAGCCACGACAGAGACAGAAGCATCAGTAGATTATGCCTGCAATCCTAACCTTTGGGAGGCATCAAATTTGAAGCCAGTCTAATCGGCATAGTGAATGCAGGGCATCAAGGGGAAGACTGCATTAGAGAGGGGAGGGGTAACTAGCTGTAGCACCCTCCCACCCTCCATGCCAATGTTAGTTACCTGGTATATTCTCACTTGGCCAGAAGCATATTTTTAGTAGTTCGATACAAAGTAAAGATTCCACCTTACGCCCCTCCCCAATATTCTAGCAATAAGCAGTATGGTTGAAGGGCACTTGTATAAGTTGATTTAGTCATTCAGTGATTTCCATTTTTTTCTTTCCCTCCTAGGCACAAAACAGATTTAAAGTTCCTTTGGGGACAAAGTTTTACAGAGTGAAAGCTGTGTCATGGAATAAGAAAGTATAGCCACAGAAGAAATCTACATCTGATATGATTTTCTGATTTGTCCTCCAGTGCTAATAAATCACTCCAAAACAACTGGCCATCCTTTTTTACAAAAGTCAACACAACAGTATACTTCATTGGTGATCTGCACATTTAAGTGGATATATCCTAGGAACAATAAATTCATCGAAATTCTTGGCTGAATCGAAATGGTTTTGTTTTGTTTCCACACAAATAACTAGAAATGTGGACCAAACTAGTTAATGTTCTTCAAGGGCGGAGCCTGCACTGTGGCTTGTGACTAGCCTCATTAATTGCCTGTTAATAAACATTAGCTGAATAGATACCAGTGTTGTCATTACCAGCATTTGTTCTCTTGTGAACTCGAGTCCTTTCACTCTTTAATACGTACTTTATAAAATGTGTAAATCCTTCCAAACTATTTAAAGAGGAGTGTTACTGCATGCAGATAATCGTAATTTTTAGTTTGCCTCAGAAGACTGCTAACACAAATTCTTTAATTTTTTAAAATACCCTTTGATGTTTCAAAAAATAAATAACAGTGTAATTTGACTGACTTTAAGATCAGCCATAAATGATGAGCAATCTTCAGAAGCACTCTCCAGACAGCCCATCGTTCTTCCGGGAAAGGAGAGTCTGCACCACTGAGATTTTCAAGTGCAGGACTAAAACGTCTCAGCATCATAGAACTGTTTAAAATAATCATATTGATGAACTCGTAAAGATATTCATTGTACATTAACATTTAGAGGTGATTTAAATAACAAAATACTGTATTGTAAAGGACCTGTACAATTTTAAGACAATAAAGAATTGAAAGTGTAGATGTGTGTGCCTTTTGAAGGTTACATTTCTAATCTATTTGTGTGATTGCTAGGAAGGGTAAAAAAAAGTTCTGTATCAAAGAGAAACATGTTAATTACAAAAATATTGTTTGTATCATATGTAACAGTGCAGTGGTGTTCTCTGGAAGGAAACCATGTAAAGTAGGGCTTTAGAAGCTGGCACTGAGCTAATTGTGCTGAAGTAGCTAGTGGATTCGAAAGAATGCCTTCAGGATTATTGCTAGAGAACAGTAATAGAATGATTCTTTTTCAGAAATATTTAATTTCTTCATAAAAGTAAGTTGAATATTTTTGTAAACATGTAATCTAATAGAACGAAAATAAACATAGTGTATAGAATACTGAATTTGACAATATTACTGAATAAATGAACAAATTATTTCATACGTTTCTATTTAATCCTTTGACGTCTTTATGGAGTAACTACAAGTATATCAAATGATTATTTTTTTTAACAATTGTGTTTGTGTCTGAGTCTCAGGCCTTTTTACTTAATGCTCTTCAGATTTAATATATGTTTATTATGCTGTAGAAGTATTGGAATTATTGCTGTAACACTAAATCTCTTTCCTTAATACTGATCTTAATGTTAATTGTGGTTCTTTATTATTTTTGTTATATTGTGCATTCATATTCATCTTGTCAGTGTTCACACATACATCTCAAAAGAAAATGAAAACTGATGTAATATTGTTAGAAGGAAAACAAAACATTGCCAGGAGCCTAAACTCATTGAGTTCTTAGTTTTGTACGATTAGAAGCAATATGAGCTTTGGAACTAGAATGCATGGCTTTCAGTCTTAGATATGACTTCCATTAAACTTTCTCATTTGTCCCATGTTTAAAACAGGGTAGTGGAACCTACATTTGAACTTTTACTGCAAATTATAAATACTGGTGATTTAAGCAGTTTTAGGAATGTTCAATACTCAACAAATGTTAACTATTATAAAAGTTTCTTTATACGGCTAGTACCGTCCTGTGGCAAAAAGAAATGTAGCTTTAGCGGTGTCAGATTCAGTCCCAGCATCCCAGGAGGCTAAGGTTGGAGTGCTTGAGCAAAAGGAAGAGCCCATCTAAAGAGCAGGTGGGAAAAAGCTTTTTACTGGAAACTTTTTGGTTTTTCCAGACAAGCTTTCTCTGCGACCCTGGCTGTTCAGGAACTTGGCTTTGTAGATAAGGATGCCAGATAGTGTTGGTACATGCCTTTAATCCCGGTACTCAGAAGGAAGAAAGACCAACTTGCCAAGACAGCCAGGGCTTCACAGAAAAATGCATATGTTATATGTGACAGTAATTTGTAATAATAAAAGGACTATATTTGACTGACTCATGCCTATAAATCAAGCATCTCAAACATCTGAAGAGGATCCAAAATTTAAAGCCAACCTGGGCTCTAAGACCCTGTGTCTGAGAAGTAGTAAATGCAGTGTACAGAACTCTTAGAATTGTACTATTTTGAAAACGTGAATAAGCTATCAGAGAGGCTTCATCCAGCATGCAAGCCCACAGCCAAAAATTAGGATGAACCCAGCGAATCCTGCAGAAGAAGGGAAGGATTGTAGGAGTCAGGGATCAAGGACAACACAAAACCCACAGTATCAACTAACCTGGGCTCATAGGGGATCACAGACTGAACTGACAACCTGCAGTCTGTGGAGCCTGCAGGGAAATTGCCTAGACCCTCTGCATATATGTCATATTTGAGTACTTTGGTCTTCTTTGTGACTCCTAACAGCAGGAGCAGGGGCTGTCTCTGATGCTTAACTGGATTTAGGATCCTCTTCATCACACTGTGTTGCCTTGCCCAGCCTTAATATAAGGCAAGGTGCTTAGTCTTAACTGCATCGTAATATACCATATTATGTTGTCCTTGAAAAGCCTGCTCTTTCCTGAACAGAAATGGAAGAGGAGTGGATTGAGATGTGGGGAAGGGTGGAACTGAGAGGAGGGAGGGAAAACTACAGCCAGGATCTAAGATAAAGGACAAAAAATAAGGTATAAAAGGTTTTTTTTTAATGTTTCATAGTTTACTTTTGAAACAGGAACCCTATATCCCTGGCTGTCCTGTACCTCACTGTGTAAACCAGGCTGCCTCAAACTCACAGAGGTTCAGCTGCCTTCCAAGCGCTGGGCTTAAGACATGTGCCACCATGCCTGGATAATGTGAATTTCTTTGTCCCCTTCATTGTTGACTTGGTCTTTAACATATAACTTTGTATTGTAAGTGGTCCATACTCTGTTCCCTGAAATTTACTTGTTCCTTAAAATTTAAGAGTAAGATACTAAAATCTGATTGTGAATTATATTTACCTATCAGCTGTGAAAAATGGACATGACCAAGGCACCTTACAGAAGAAAGGGTGTTGGTGGTTTATGGTTTCAGAAGAATACTAGTCCATGATGACAGAGTGGAGGTGGCAAATGGCAGATAGCTAGCTGAGCAGCTTCTGAGAGTTCACATCTGAACTGTCTTATACATTACCAAGTTCAACTGCATGAGGATAGCATTGGACCTTCAGGATAACAGCTTCTGTCTTGATCCAGAGGAAACTTTCTAGAAGAGTTTGCCTCCATAATGCTGGCCTCTTTTTAATTGCAACTGATTTCTCTACCCCTATTGGCCAGTATGGACTTTTTTCAGGAAAGCAAAGATTTCATTTTAGTGCATCTGGTCACTTGTTAGTGCCTCTGAGTCACAGCCTCAGATTCTGCCCTGATCAAGTATTTAAGGAACTCTTCAAACTTCCTCTGAAACTGAACAAGCCAAGACCACGTCATCTGCCCTGCTCCCATCTTCCAAGCTCTCACAACAGCCAAGGTCATTCCACAATCCTACCAAAACACGGGCAGGTCAGTCACAGCAGTATCCCACAAACACTATGGCCAAGAGTAATGTGAGGAGCAAAGGATTTCATCTTAGATCTCACAGACCATACTCCATAACTGAAGGAAGTCAGGGCAGGAACTGAAACCATAGAAGAGTGCTGCTTACTAGCTTGCTCCACACAGCCTGCTTCTTGATAGAACTCGGGACTACCTACGCAAGGGTTGTATTCCTCCTGATCTGGCTCTCCCACTTGAATCATTAATTCAGGAAAGGCCCTACATGCTTTCCCAAAGACAACCAATGGAAACTTCTCAATTGAAATTCCTCTTCACATATAATTCTAACTTGTGATAAACTTAGTTAACATTTTATTACATGTATTTGGTGGTGGTGGTGTGACCATTAGGATTTTAATACAGATCACATTGAATATGTCAATCACCAGAGGAGTATTGCCTATTCAGTAGTATTGTGTCTGTTAAACCATAAAGGAAGTTCTTTTTCTGTCAATTCTCAGAATTTTGCCATGCAAGTCACTTTATTCTTAGATGTTTCAGTGTTGTCTATGCCACTGTTTTGTCACGTTTCACTAACAGTCATTTGTTGCTCTTATATCCTGAAACTTAAATGTTTGCTTTGCTCTAAGAGAGAATGGGCTGTTAAGGCTTTTGTGGAGGGGGGCGGGAGTTTTAAGGCCTTTGTTTAGAGAAGGGGAGATGTTAAGGCTTTTGTGTCACCTGCCATTATAGTTCCACTTCTTTCATTGCCCTTCTAGAACATCCATACTTTGTCATGTAGATTTGAAAGTGGGTACCCGTGACTTGTTGATAGTAAATAAACATTGCCTATACTATAAATTGTTTATTTATAGTAAATAAACTATTATCATGTCAGGTAAGTCATAATTCAGGCCTCTCAGAGTGCTGGTGTGTTATGAGGAAACAATTGTAGGGGTCACTTTCTCTAGCTCAGCAAACTGACTTAACGGTGACATCTTTTTTTTTTTTTTTTTTT
>JAQHUG010000156.1:693129-707205 GCA_028555095.1 Dicrostonyx torquatus
CACGCCTTTAATCCCAGCACTCGGGAGGCAGAGGCAGGCGGATCTTTGTGAGTTCGAGACCAGCCTGGTCTACAAGAGCTAGTTCCAGCGCAGGCTCCAAAGCCACAGAGAAACCCTGTCTCAAAAAACCAAAAGAAAAAAAAAGCTGGTTTTTAATTTTTAATCTAATCAAACACTTAGCACACATCAAGGTTGTGACATATGTTATCTGAAATAGTACAAGAAACATCTTTTGTCTTTATCTTTCTTCTCCCCTGGCTGTTCAACATCAGCATATCATTTTTTTCCCTTATTACATCCAGAGTTCTTTTTAGGACCAAGAGACAGATATCGTTTCCTTCTGACAAATCTGAATAACTAGCACCTCTCCTTTTGTACTTGGAGACATTACTAAGCTACACGGGTGTTACTGGACATTACAGTAGCTAAGTGGCTAACAGATCATCAGCATGTGACTCAAATCCTAGTCACGAAGAAGCAAGGTGACTTAAGATTGCGCCACAATGCTAGGATGACAATTTAAAATGTGTTTGTTTACTTCTATCATTTAACATTTTTAGTCTGTGACTGACCATGGGTAACTAAAACAAAGGACAGTAAACTGTGGAAGAGGACACTGCTCTATGTTGAGAAGATTGGTGCTTATGTCTCTTTCCCTGCCTGGCCCTCAGTGTTTGAGACCCTTTTGGTGTTCTATGAGAAATACCCACTCTTCAGGCTGGAATAGTTGGGTAGTAACACTTGCAAAACATCCATCTACTAAATATCAAATGCAGTGTGATAACCCAGAGAGGAATTTAATGGGGTGAGTTCTCCTTGCACTGACTGAAGTGTCTACCCAGAACAAACATTTATAGAAGGCAAGATTTAAAGTTATCCAAATATGAACCCACATGTCCGCTGTAGTTAAGACAAACAACATTCAGTCAAAGAGTCTTCTATGTCTGACAAGCGCTTTAAGAGTTAATTTCCCATGTTTCAAGCAGGGACATTTTTCTGAGAAATATGAGGAAGGAAAAAACTTATTTGCAAGTAAAAGCCTTCCTTGGACACCTCCGTAAGTGTAGAATACATGTATTTATTGAAGAATCAGGGAGAAGCAGAAACAGGGTTTTCCTGACCCCAGCAGAGGACAGCCAGCTCTGAATGGTTATCTGGACATACTAAAGTGGAGACTCAAAGGCAGTGGACTTCAGGGATTTCTGCCGTGGTACTCACTGTAAAGTTGACTATATGAAGTCTAACCTAGACACAGCAGGTGTCTGAAATGAGTGGCTTATCACCCTTGTTTACAGGGAGGGACCTGGGGCTTGGAGGCCACATCACCACTGAGTGACAGATGAGATATGAAGACTCATTTGTGGGCTAGTGCTCTGAGATACCACGTTTGTCTGCTCTTTCTATTCTCCAATAATATGGCTAAGCACTAGCTAAATGACACGAATCATTGTTCCAATAGATGGAAATTTTTCTAATATTTCAGGTATGGACCAACAATATTTACAATATTTAAGAGAAGTGTTAAGATTGATTTTAAGGCAATCACACACAGGAAAATAGAAATTAAAAATGTTCACTATAGTTATTTATTATGTGTCTATCTGCATGGGCACATGCATGCAGAGAATAACTTCAGGAAGTCAATTTTCTTCTACCATGATGTGGGTTCCTGGGATCTGACTCAGGTTCCCAGGCTTGGCAACAAGTGCACTTACCTACTGAGCTATCTCACTAACCCCATAAATAATATTCTATTTACTATGTAAATAATTTGCCTAGCCAATGTCTATGTCACTTGAATGCAGGAATTATTGCAATGAGGTCCTGACTCTCCTCTTTCCTCTTAGGTTTTATAGTCATTACATTAGCAATTGGAACACAAACAAGTACTTTCTTCTTTCCCTTCAAGACCTGGATGGAGCTTTGCAGTTTAATCTTCTCTGTAGAAGCATTTTACATTTGGAAATACTTTAATTAAATTCCACTCTGTTTCTTTTAAGAAAATCATCCCAGCCATTTGAGAGGTTGATATGTGTTCAGAATAGGGAAGCATTTACTGAAATTGTAACTACCTCTGTGTGTGTGTGTGTGTGTGTGTGTGTGTGTGCACGCGCATGTGTGTGCGCGTGTGCGCGCGCATGTGTGTTCATCCTTGTTTCTTCAATATCTGGGCTCAAAACTGTGGGTAGGATGCACCAGGATAGACTTCTTGCATAGTTACAAATGTTTCTTCCCTCCTACTTCATTTAATTATACTTCTTAGTCACTGCAGAATCCTAGCAATGATGGAATGATGTCAGAGACTGAACATGTAGAAGTTCACAGCTGTTTACAAGTGGGCTTTTTATAATCCTGACATAATTATTCTTAAAATTGCCTCTACGGAGGTACATGTTAGGAATCCCTGCCCTTGGGAGGTAGAAGCAGGAAGAACAGTAGTTCAAAGTCATCCTTAGCTACATGAAGCATTAAAAGTCCAGCCTGGACAAACAAAGCAACAAACAAATGAAACTCACAATACCAGCAAAAAACCCTCCCTGTGTATTCACATAGCCACTTGGTATAGAATTTTCAATTCTATATGGATATAACTCTGCTAGTCAGCTTTGTGTTACTTTAATGAAATACTTGACTCCTTATTAGGCAAACAGAAGTTCATTTGGGCTTACAGTTCTTCAGCCCAAGGTCAAGTGGTCCTATAATTTGGACTTCTGGCAAGGGGGCACACTGTAGTTTGCACGTTGGCACAAGAGCTCACATCTAGGGTCAGGGCAGTGAGAAGGAGAGAGAAGAGAGGAGAAGATTGGGACAGATACTTAGCCCCTCACTTTCTAAAAGTTTATGGCATCTTCCAATATTGTTGCCACCATCGAGATCAAGTTGCAATCAATAAGCACAGTTCACCTAAGGAAAAAAATGTTGCATTTATATACTGGAAGATATATACTGGCCTCAAATACAGAGGAAGTATGTTAAGGAATGCTGTAGCATGAATTCTAATTGGTTTTGACAATAAAAACCTGAGAGATCAGCCACTAGTTCTTACCTCTATGAAATCCTCAGGCCAAATGGGGTATCCTGTCTCTACAAGTTCTCAGACTGAATGCGGTCTTTATGAAACCTCAGACTGCACTGAGCTCCTTATATTCCTCTCTCTGCCCAATCATATCCCTCCTGTCTCCACCTCCCTAGTGCTAGGATTAAAGGAGCATGATCCCAAGTGCTGCGATCAAAGGTGTAAGCTCTGCTTCTCTTTTAGACTGATTCATTCTTGTGTAGCCCAAGGTGGCCTTGAACTCACGGAGATCAGTCTGTTTCTGTCTCCTTAGTGCTGGGATTAAAGGTGTGGCCTCTATGGCTAGCTAGTATGGTTAGCTCCGCACTCTGATCTTCAGGTAAACTTTATTTGTTAAAGCACAAACCGAATATCACCACAGGATGCTGAACTTGGAGACAGTAGTTTGGTATCTTTGCCCCCAAATGCATTTCATTCAGGTGATTTGAATGAGAACAAAGGCTTTCTTTACAATATTTTTTAGTCATCATGGTGTCTCTTCACAGAACTACAACAGTGGCTGAGACAGAAGTGGGCACCAGGAGCTGGGGTCCTGCTGTGCCATCCCTGACCATGCTGTTTGGTGGAGTACTATGGAAGACTTTGGCACTTTGAGCTAGGAAATCAGCTGGACAACGTAAGAGGGTGCTTAATGGGCCATCCTAGGAAGAACATGGAAGACAGTCTGAGGGAGAGTTCAACTTGGGGACGAAGCTCGGGAAGTTTCAGAGGCAAAGAAAATTAGTAAGGGACCTAATAAGTAAGAGACCATTCCTGTTATTGAAAGGCACGAGTGAGAAGGAAACACGGAACACACAACAAACCCGCTTAGGAATTTATTAGAGGGGGCATGTACAGACCTGGGTAATCGGTGTGCAGAGAGAGAGAGAAAGATGGCGTATCCAGCTTCTTAAAAGCTGCCTAATGCTTGTGCACAGGGGGTTGGTGAGACTTATCTAAGTCATAGTGGATGCAACCGTGCATGCGTGCACATGGGTCTGGCCCAATTCTTTAACATTCAGGCACTTTTGCCTGAGGGCTTATCTGCGTGCACATGCATGGCTCTATAACCGGGAAGTGCAGCCTTCTTTGTGGCTGAATAACTTACAGTTATATTTGGAAATAATGTGGTTGCTTTCTGCTCTTGTCCTGCAATACCAGGTCGATGTGAGGAGTGAACATATCTAACTCCTATTCCAACCCCTAATTCCAAAAATCCATTTAATATATTGTCCTCGGATAGAGAATTTATCAGATATTAAACTGATAAGAACAGATACTACCCTTTATCTTAGCCAAAAGGCCAAGAAGCGATCTGCCCTTGTTCTAAAAATCTGAGGCTAAATTGATGAGCTTTGGATCAATGGCTTTGGTAGAGGAGATTTCAAGAGAGCCCAGTATTGCCTGTGTCAGGTGGTTATTAGTCACTCTTACACAGATCTCCAGTGAAAAGGAGCAAGTGGGACAAGGAAAAATACAAAAGGACAGAGTGAGGAGAAAAGGAGGAAGACAGAAAGTTTAAAGAAAAGCCTGATGCTAAGTGGATGTAGGGAGTGGTGACCTCAGGGCAAGACCTTACCCTGCTAAGCTTGTGAGAAGAATTAATGGAAAACTTAAGCAGGGAGGGTAACCATTAACAACAGAAAGCTGATGCAAATATAATTGAAAGCAGCAGCCAAGTTCCAGTCCCAGCAAACAGCAGAACTTGGCGGCTCTGGCCACTGGCCACATGGTTCTGGATGGAGCTATGGAAAAAGAAAAGGGAGAGGCATATATAAATTATACATGAAAATGTGCTGCATTATAACATTTTCATATATATCATATTTACCTTCAATTCTTCTCTCTTGTGCTCTTCTCATTCCTGCTGAACCTATTCCTCTTCCAAACTAATATTCCTTTTATCTTCATATTGTTTGTTTGGTTTTGGTAAATCAATTAATTTAATTAGTGTTACTTATGTGAGTGTGGATGAGGGGTATTTACAGGAACATGGGCAACTTACCATCACTGAAGAACTGTCTCCCTCTGCACCAACAACTACCCTCTTGGGGGAACAAAAGGCTTCCTAAACCCCTCTCCCATTCCTGACAAAATATTGATGAGTCCAAGCTTGTGAAGTTCTTATACGATAAGGAAAGATGCTGTGCATGCTCTGGGCTTAGATCCTAGACTCTCAAAATGGGAAAGAACTTGCTGAGCACAGACATCCAGCTCTCTGAGCCTCCTGGTTGTAGATGTGATACGAGCAGCTGCCATGATGGATTGAACCCACGAACCGTGAACTCAATAAATTCTTTCTCTCATTTCATCATAGCAACAGGAAAAGGATCTAAGAGAGGGGACTTCCGGCAAACGAAGGAGCCTGTGAAAGCCATCATCACTGTGGGATCTACAAAGGTGCTTTGGCATCTGCTGTTCCCAGTTCTCAGCTGTTATTTGAATACTTTTTGAATGCACTAACCTTGAGTAGACAAAATTCACTAGTGTATTACTATGTCACAAAATGGTAGATTTTTTTCCCCCTAGAAAATAAAATACCATTTCTGGATTAATAATATTTAAGATATTTCATTCTTTATTTGTTCCTCATTTGTTTTGTCCATGTATTCAGTTCCTTTGTTTGGCAGAGTTCTGCCAAGGGTGTGTTACCCACGACAGATTGCACAGTCCCTGCTGAGTGTGAACTCAATCGTTTTTCGTGTAGTTTGTTCTAATTTGTGTGTATAATACAGTTACTTCATGACAACATGGTGCATGTTCTTTGTGAAATTCAGAGGGAAACCCAGATTCAGTAAATTATAGTTTGAAAATATTAAAATCTACTGTTGAAGTGGTAGTGGGGCCTTGTGTCCCTTTATAGTCACCACCCCCCCCCCCCGTTCTAGTTTACTGGGTGTCAGAACACGGTCCAAGAATGGAGTATGTCAAGAGATTTCGGAGTGTTTGCGAGAAATTTTCAACTAACCAAGAGTCATGAAAT
The DNA here is from genome assembly GCA_028555095.1 of Dicrostonyx torquatus. Classification (NCBI taxonomy): domain Eukaryota; kingdom Metazoa; phylum Chordata; class Mammalia; order Rodentia; family Cricetidae; genus Dicrostonyx; species Dicrostonyx torquatus. The sequence continues at coordinate 699,168 of JAQHUG010000156.1, forward strand.
TGGTTTTTTTTTTTCAAACAAATTGTTTTTAGATCATGGTTTTGTGCCCCTCCCAGGTGTGGCAGGTGGGCGTGAGTTCACTTTGGATTAGTCATTACTACTGACTATATAACCCTATTTATATACCTTTATGGAAAAACATATTTTTGCTGTGTCGCTCTTAGCTGCCACCTGTGGCTTGTCCTCACGACTAGACAACTTACTCACACGACTCTTCTTGGCCTCAGGGTAAAAGTCGCCTGGTGCTCTGACTGCTGTTGATTATTTTAGGAGACTTTTGTCCACTTCATTTTCAGGCTTCCCTTTCCCAAGCCCCATGGTTCTAAGAGTAGTAAACAATTAGAAGCCCATGTTCTACTTGGTTTTTAATGATAGGATTCCCCCTGACTTTAAATAGTTTCTAAAGAAATGCTTTATTTAAAAAAAGATAGAGATCCCTGTGGTGACACACACTTTAGTTCCAGCACTTCTTAGGCAGAGGCAGGCGCATCTCTGAGTTCAAGGACACCCAGGTCTACAGAGTGAGGTGTTGGACAGCCAGGGTTATATACAGAAACTTTTGTCTCAAAAAACCCAAATAAATTGAAATATAAATAAACCTAAAAGTAGAGATCATCTACCATTCAGTACATCACAAAAAGACCCATGTAATCTATGAAACTGTATGCAGTATTAATACTAGTTTACTAAAGGAAATATGATAATTTATAAGTATGTCAATAACTTAAGTTATAAATGACCTGTCTTACATTTCACATTACTTTTCTTCTCTCTATTATATAAATATTTATATCACATCTACACCATATGTTGGAAACTCTGAGGAGCTGACAGATGAAAAAAAGAAAAAAAATTAAACGTATTTTTAAAAATTTTAGAACATATAAAATTCAAAGTTAAACTGGAAAGTAATACAAACAAAGTACATTTTGATGCCCTATTTCATATGGAATTGTTTGACACTAATCCTTCCTGCTGATATCTCCCAGAGAAGTGCCAGGTCAGGCAAGAGCGACCTAGACACCTTCCCTGCTACGAGGTGAAGGCTGTTTGCACCGATGGTGCAGGCTGCGGGAGAGCAGGGATGTAGAAAGGGGCTTCTTGATGTCATACAGGGCAGATTTAAGTCTTTAACACATGGGCTTTGTGGGATGCTCAAGGTAAAAACTATAGCAAGCATATAAATAAAAATTCCATGAAGATTACTATGAATTTTAATTATACTCAAAAATGGAAATAGGACTATGGATGTAGCCCAGTGATAAGACTTTGTCTGGCATGAGACAGGCTTTGGGTTCAAAGCCCAGAACAGCAAGAAGAGGTGGGAAATCTATGATATGGTGAAGGAGAGAGAAGATATTTTAAAATTCTACTTGTAGGAAAATGTTCTATGACATGACCTGCATGACTCTGGGATTCACCCGACAGAGGAAACAAAGAAAGAATGGAAACAGACACATGTATAGAAAAGCTGGAATTATGTGTGCTGTGTTCTCTGATAGAGACACTAGCACTGTGGATCGAGGTGGCAGGTTTATCATAGACAGCTAAAGAAAGAGTCGAGTTTATTATATACAAATGAAAAAGAAGGAGGTGGCTGTGACTGGTGGTTCCTGCATACACTGGTTCTAACTAAAGGTCAATTGTTCAGAATGTACTCCTAGGTGAAGCCCTTGATATTGCCCCAAGCCCGACTTCAGGAAGGCTTTACAGTTCATATGGGTCAGAGGCATTGGGGTCGCACAAGTCAACAATATTCATTCACACAGGACTTCATCTGCTCCCCACAGTCATACGATTCTGTTTACACATTTATATTGTGCGGCATTCTGGTTAGTAAGCAATCTTGCAACTTCTTAGTGTGTGTGCATGTGTACATTAGGTATCCCAAGAGCAAAGACATGAGACAAATTGTGAAAGACATTATCTTAAAGCAAATGTAAGGGAATACAGTTGATTAAAGGAGGGTGGAGTGTAATGGGGCATACCACTAGAGCGGAGTGCTACCTACAGCTCTACCGCTTCTTCACAGTATGACTTTATCTTCTTGGAAATTCTCCTAATTTTTTTTCTAAATTGGCCTGTTGCACAAACTTTTAATGAGATCAAGGAGGTCTGAAATAGTAACAGATAACTTCAAATCCATACAGCTAGCTGGCCTGAAACAGGACCTTCATTTATTTTGCTCAGGAGACTGACCTTGGAAGATACACAAAGATGATCATTTTTTTAAAATATTAGTTAGACGTTTGCTTTCTCCTGATGTTATAAAGATCATAGCAAAAGCAACCTGGGGAAGAACAGGTTTATTTGCCTCATACCTCTCGAGACGGATACTATTGAGGAAGGCCAACACAGGAACCTTGAGGCAGGTACTGAAGCAGATGCCACAGAGGAACACAACTCACAGGCATGTTCAGCTATCTTCCTTTCTCAACCCATGCTCATTTGCCCAGGGGTGGAACTACACACAATAGACTGGGCCCTCCCACATCCATCATCAATCAGGAAAATAACTTACCTACATATCAATCTGTTGGAGGTAAATCCTCAGTTGATTTGCATCTTCTCTAATGACTCTAGCTTTGCATCCTGTTGACAAACCAACCAACCAACCAATCAACACAACTAGCTTCCTTTCATAGTGCCAGAAGATGCTCTACAGGCTGCTGGGGAGAAGAGATATCAATAGTCTTAACTGTCTCCTGCCCCTGTATGCTTCAAACCAACCTATCAGGGAAGAAGTGCCCACAGGTGCAATAGTGATACAGCAATTATGGAGCAATTAGCCATACTCTGATTGGATCTGAGCCCTTCTCCACAGGAGGTAATTTCATGTCTAGTAGTATGATCCTAATCAAAATTCCATGGCTGTCCCAGGATGTCACAGGTCATAATATAGAAACTCCTATTGCTATTTTGCTAAATGGTCTAGTTGCCAAATTGCTTTTAAATAACCACATTCGTATCCATAGACCTAGGCTGTTCTCAACCTTAGTCCAAGAAACTTCTGCAGTTGTAGGAGCCAATGATGAGAGGCATACCGTTCCATTTGCTGAGAAAAAGAGGCTGAGTGCTCAGTTCTAACTAAACATGACACCTTTCTCAAGAAAGCCACTCCCCATTGTCACCACAACAACTCAGGGCACATCTCAGAAGAAGAGGCAGAAAGAATATAAGAGCCGGATGAAGGAGAGGAGTTCTGTGAAATATACACATTTGAACCTCACGCGATTACCACAGCCACGAACTCACAGCAGTCTGCACATGACATGCACAAGACTAATCTAGCCAAAATTCCTGGAAGCGTTATTGGCAGTGGATAGCTACCAGGGAAGGAAAGACTCAGAGCCCTTGATAGATTTCTCATAGTCCAATGGACAGCCACAGTCATCACTACTTGGATTTGGTGTGTTCTTGACTAAAAGGACATGAAGCTTGGATGGGGCTTGTGGGGATTTCAGGGAAGTTGGAGAAGGGAGATGGGGAGTGGGTATGACTATTTTTGCATTGGATACATGTATGAAATTTTCAATAAAAATGTAACATTAAGAATACTTATTTTAATATCACCATTACTTCTGAGTGGGGCTGTATATGTAGTTTATAGATAGAGCATTTGTATATAGAAGGCCCTAGGTTTGATCTTTAGCACAGGAGAGAAAAATGGAAAATACCCAGGAATGGATTTTTTCCCTCTATTTTTTCTTTTAAATTTTTGGTTTTGGCTTGTCAAATTCAATGTATTAAATTTGTGACCATAACTTGCACTGGTGAATAAGGTATGTGCAGTGCTTTATTAGGTATGTTTTAGTTGTTACACAGGATTCTACATGTCTTCCGTATCAATCTTCTGATGAACCCTTGACCACAACAGTGAAGAGATTTAGGCACCACTGACTTCTGTTTCCCTGAAGGAGTCTTTGTCTTTGTCATCTTGATTTTACCACACAGAGAACAAATGCACTTACTATGTTGACTGAATTCACTGATTTCTTTCTGCATTTTCCAAGGGAGGCACCATAGCTGGCCTGGCATTTTTCAATGATTTGGTTCTTTGTTGTGTCTTGTCATGTTGTTCCAACCAGGTCCCAGCCCAGAGACCACTGGTGCAAAGAATGTAGAAAAATGTAAGTTGTTTTATTTATTAGATAATTTAAAAGAAAATAAATGGCTTGATTTTGTGGTACTCACTTATAATACTATCACTAAGGATTGGAGGCAGGAGAATTACAAATTCAAAGCTGACCTCGATTACTTAGTGTGAGTCTGTTGTACAAAAGAAGAAACCTTGGGCAGTAGGGCTTTAAAAAACGTATTTCTAAATGTACACTTCAAAGTTTTAATTGTTTCCTGCATGCATTGTTTCTATAGTTCTAAAGCACAGGAGGCTGACATGGGAGTATTTCCATGACTTCAAGGCTACCCTAGGCTACCTACTGAGCTGTAGTCTATCCTGAAGTACAGAGTGAGACCCTGCCTACAAAACATGCAGATAGAATCATGAAAGCATGAGTTACTGTCTTGGTTATTGTTCCATTACTGTGAGGATTTGCCATGACCAAGGCAACTTTGAAAGGAAAGCATTTAATTGGGGCTGTCTGACAGTTTTAAATGGTTAGTCTGTGAGCACAGCAGAAGCAGCAGGCACGGTGCTGGAGCAGTAGCTGAGAGCTCACATGACCCACAAGTTGGAGAGAGAGAGAGAGAGAGAGAGAGAGAGAGAGAGAGAGAGAGAAAGAGGACCTAGTGTGGGCTTTTGAAACTTCTACTCAATCTTCAGTGACACACTTCCTCCAACAAGGCCACATCTCCTAATCTTCACCAAAGAGTCCACTAACTGGGGAACAAACAGTCAAACGTATGAGCCTGTTGGGGCCTTTCTGATTCAAACCATCACAGTTGCTAAGTGTCTGTTTCTAAACAGACACCCCATTCTTTATATGAGAAGTACCACACATGGGAAGCTAGCAACTGTTGTGAGATTTTATCTGTAATTTCTGTCAAACTGAAAGCCTGTTTGCTTTAAAACAACCCTGCCTACCCTGAAATACAGATCCATGGATCCCTCCAGAAGAATAGAATGCTGAAGTGGAAGTCTGCTTTTTAAAAATAGCTTTAAATGTGCTAATGGATTTTGACTGTGTTGCTCAGGCTGGTCCAAACCCCCAAGATCAAGGACTCCTGCCTTCTCAGCCTCCAGCCGGATACCACAGCCTTGCACCACCTTGTGGCGCTTTGGAATCTGCCCTCTTTCACTTGCCATATAGAAGGCCACTAAGTTCAGTCTGAGAGAAACCATCAGGCTTGTTCTGCCTACACTGTCCATACCTGAGCAACAAGCCCCACCAACAGTCATGATCTGTGATGTCTCTTGGTTTGCTGCCTTCCCTTGCATTTGTCACAGAGAAGAGAAAAAAAGCCATCAGCTTTCTTCACTTGCAGCGACTTAAGGAACATGTCTGTCACTCCTCTATTTTCTCTAGCGTTATTTCACACTCTGGAGATCCACCTCCTGCTCTCTCTCCCTCACTTGTTTTCCAGAATAATACCCAACTTCCGATATTTCTAATTAAATTTAAATGTAAAATTCTTTTTCAAGTCTGTTTCATTATTTCACTTGTGTTGAGATGTGAGAAAGTTTGTTTCTTCTGCTAAGGTCCCTTTAGGCTGCCTGGGCGAGAAGCCATTCTTACACTTTGTGGTGTCTGCTTGGGAAACATGGGGTTGGTGCTTCCTCAAGCATCTCGAGTCTTTGTGCAACAGCTTTCTTGAAAGAGTGTCCGTCAAAGGCATGACTTTCTAAAGCTCTTAGAAAAGTGCTTTCTTTGTGCTTCGACCCCCATTTACTCCGAATGTTTGAAAACAAAACGCTTAGGTCAACTGTATGAGTAAATTGAGAGTATTTTTTCAGTTTGAGGCAGACAAGGTGTCTTTGAAGAGAAATTTTGAGTCAGTCAATGACTAAGGAACCACAGAGCCTTTTATTGCCCTTAGTTATAAGAAGCAATCAAGCCGTGGGCATGTCGACATGTATACTTAATACAATAAGACAGGCAGACGAAATGACTCAAACCGTAACTGACATAGTACTGACCCATCAGAAATGCTCTCATTTTAAACGAATGGACCCCTCCCATTATTGATGTTAACACTACCAGAACTTTATGGTAAATGTTCCATAACTTAATCCCAGCCATGTTGGGCTCAGGTCGCCTGGCCAGAGGGACCCGGGTGTGCCCTGGTCTGGGACTCCTGGCTTATGTTGCCCTGAGTGCCAATCCTTAGACCTCCTGGGGCACCCAGGTTCTGGCTCCTCAGGGCCTCTGGACAGATGGGTTGTCTGGCACCTGAGCAGGGACAGCGCCTGTACCCACCTGGTCAGCCCTGGGACGGAGCAAGGCTCCTGATCAAAGAGCTCCTCACCTTGCCTCTGCCATCAGAAATCCGGCCCCGCTTTTCATGTACAGTACTAGAAGTTGTGGGTTCTTTCGAACCCGCGGTCAGCGGAGGCGGTGACCCAGACACCCACAATGTAGGGCGTGAGGAACCCGGGAGAACTTGGAAATAGCTGTGCACCCCAAACCTTGGAGACAAAGAAAGGATCCCCAGGAAGGCGCTGTGTGCTTCCGAGGGACCTGTCCCCTGACCCGCCCTGGTCCCGTGTTCTCCTGGTCCCCAGCGCCGCCCCACCTCCGGTCCCCGCCCCGCGCCCGGGAGCGCATAGACCTCGCCACGCGCCTCCAAGTCCCAGTGCCGCGCTAGCCTGTCTCTCCTCGCTCCGGATGCCAAAGCCATGTGGCCCGCTAAGCCCAGCGCCCGGCTGCCCGCATTGCTGCTGCTGGCGCTGGCTTTGTCCCCGCCCGGGACCCAGGGGCGGCCCCGGGGACGCAGGGCGGTGCGTCTCGCTGAGCTCAAGGCACAGCCTTTCCTCCTGGTAACAGACACTCGCCAGGCTTCCAGAGCCTCCCGAAGTGCAGGTAAGCCGTGCCCGCCCTCGTCGCCCTGCCCTCCCTCTCGACCTGCCCTTTCTTGTTCTTCACCACTCGTGTAGCTGGGCAAGCTCCTGTTGGGAAGGCTGAATTAAGCACCATAGAAAGTGGACACCTGTAGATTCCCGGGAATCTTCCCTGGGAAGGAAGTAGCCTGCTAACTCTGTTTGCCTTGGTTGAGACTTGAATAACAAAACCCGGCTAGCAAAGAAGTCGCCTTATATGCTCCTTGCTAATTGTGTGATGTGCTTTAGAAATAAACTGATCCAACTGTCCAAAGACCTGGGCTGCAGCCTCACCTGCCAGGATGAGGGACAACCAATGCCTCTGTCAGCAGATGCTCTGGGTCTTCCGGAGTTTAACTAACAGGGCCGTCCTTAGTCACCTGAACATTCTGGAATGTCCCTTTCTTCCCCCTTTCAAGCTAACCCCAGAGATTGGCATGTGAATTTCAGTAAGCTGCCATGGCTGGTACTGGCTTGCATCCTTCCTGGGTCAGCTAGAAGGTCGCCAATTCTGGTCGTTCTTGCTACTAAGATGCCTAGGAAGAAGGTAGGAAAAGTCAGGACGGAGGACCACAAGGCACCTACACATGAGACACATGTATGAATGAGAAGGAAAGGGAGAAAGCCTGGGGAACAGAAGGTGTAGGGGGCTCTTGGGGAGAGTGTGCAAGGTGCTATCAGGAAGAGGGAAGCCACTTGGTGTCTCTGCTGAAGCCTGTAGACACAGAGCAGGGCAGAAGCTGGAGCAAAGGGCCTGTCTCCCTGGCCTGCACTCAACTTGCTGAGAGGAAAAAGCATGGAATAGTTGGAACTCTCTGGAGTTCCTCCTTACAGCCAAGGCCTCTTCTCCATACTTCCTTTCCTCCCTCTTTCCTTCCCTTTGTCTCCCTTCCCCCCATCCCTCCCTTCCTCCCTCTTTTCCTTGACTCCCTCCCTCTTGTCCACCTTCTTTCCTTCCTTCCTTCCTTGCTTCTCCTCTCCCTCCATTTTGTTTTTTCCCCTTTTGTCTGAAGCAAGGTGTCTCTTTGTAGCCTTGAACTC
>JAQHUG010000156.1:778988-802737 GCA_028555095.1 Dicrostonyx torquatus
TCCTCTCTCTGTGTCCTCTCTATGCTGTCTCCTCTCTCTGTGTCCTCTCTATGCTGTCTCCTCTCTCTGTGTCCTCTCTATGCTGTCTCCTCTCTATGCTGTCTTCTTTATTCTCTGCTACCCTCCTCTCTCTAGCTCGCCCTTGCTATGTCCACTCTACTAGGCATGTTCAGTCCACTTCTTTCCTTCTCTTCACTGGACTCTTTCAGATGCCTCTGGCTGCTCTTTTTCTCTTAAGTACAACAAAACCTTCCTATACCATTGGGTGTACTTATACCTATGCCATGTTGTCAACTTATACATCTATAAGTTGAATTGAAGAGATAGTGGCCAAATGAAAAGCAAGAGTGATAGAGGCAAATTGACAATGTGTTTTTCTAAAATTACTTAGTCAGCTTTTTAATGAGATCTTTTGAATTTACCTAGTAATCCCCATTCTATTGTTTTGTGTGTGTGTGTGTGTGTGTGTGTGTGTGTGTGTGTACATATGTGTACAGGTACTTATGAAAGCCAGAGGACAACTTCAGGTGTTTGTCAGGTGTCACCCACAATGCTTTCTTGGGATAGGAATTTTCAGTGAACTGGAACTTGGTAAACAGACTGGGACCTCTGGTTGTCCACGGAGGCCCAAGGATCCACCTGTTTCTGCCTACTCAGTGCTGAGCTTGCAAGGATAATATCAACACAGCAGCTTTCTGTGAACTCGAGCACTTTGTCAACAGAGCTACCACTCTTGCCCTGTGCTGACAGTTTCCGCTGTTGGATATGGAAAATTACTGTTTGGACAGAATGCTTTTTCTTTATTAATATCTGTGATTTTATGAGTTATAGTTTGTACCTTTATTGAGTTTGTTATTGAATGTTGAATGATTTGCTATTGAATATTGTTTCTTCTACCTAATTGTATTTTGGTATAATTTAAATCTATTTGATATTATTCTCTACTCTGAAAATATCTGGCAGATAGAGCATAGGTTGGGATAGGGGTGTGGTAAAGCTGTGGAGAGCCTGTCTGGCATATGTAGGGCTCTGAGTTTGATGTTCAGCACTTCAAAGGATAAAGAATGTATGATTTATCAAACATTTTGCATGTGAATCATATTCTCTAAGTGAGTCACATGTCCACATTATCGGCACTTCCAGAAGGAGGGTTGAAATGTTGGGGGAAGGGGCCTGGAAAATCATGGTAAGAGACTATGAGATTTGAGTCAAACAGTTAACAGAATCAACATCCTGGTCATGGGTAAAATTTGTAAGCTGGGGCTATGGCCCTTGCTCCTTCCTGCATTTCAATATTGTGTGAGTGCAACTGCATGGAGCATTGGGCAAGCCGACACTTGAGTTCTGATGTAATCACATTGCACTCTGACACTATCCGGTCACACTCCTTCTCTATGTGATCATTCATTGCACAAGTATGTGTTGAACTCCAACACAAAACGCACCTTCCACAGCTCTTCCCTTCAATGGGAAATTGGCTTTGACTGTAGTGTGACAATTCAGCTTCTTAACAATTACAGGAACACATGAAATAGATTACAGTATATTAGCTAAATGGGCTAGGGATAATTTTACCAAGTTTATCCAAATGGCAAAATGTTCTGCATTATACCATATCAGATATTTTCCTTCAAGTTTAACCTGTTTAGTTGCCCTTATGTTACGTCTATATATCCTAAAAAATTGTAGCATTTAAAGATGTCTTTATTAAATTAGTCATTTTAGCATTCTCTTGAATCAAGGAAAATGAAGTCTCCATTAAATTAAATTATATTAATTAATAAATAATTTAATGTGTGTGAGTATTTAGTCTGCATGTATGCCTGTACACCATGGGCATCCTGGCACTTGTGGAGGTCAGAAGAGGGTATTGGATCCCCCTGGATCTGTAGTTGCATATGTCTGTGAACCACCGCGTGGTTGCTGGGTCATCTGTTGAGTAGCCAATGCTGTCTCCACAGCCCTGGTAAAGGCTCCTTTTAACCATTGCATTTAACTTTTGTTTCCCAGCTTACACTGGAATTCTCCTTTCCAACCACATGGCTGGAGAGCGACTGTGTACATGGAAACCAATGCAAAGCTCCTCATGCAAATCTCCCTGGAACTGCAGGACTATTGCTCTGCTGCTTTGACTGCCCGTTTGGATGTTTCTTTTTCCTTGTTCTGGTTTCCTAACGCACTTGGGCCCAAGCTTGAAGGGTCACTCCTTGATTCTAAGACAACCGTTTCTTTATACCCTGAGTAATTCTAATCTGATAGATGCTTCTAAAGATGCTCTCTAGACAGCATTCAGAATTTTAAGTCACACTTCAAAAGGGTGTAATAGGCTGTGAATGGATTTGAATTCTGGCCAGAAACTAAAAAATTTGAATTTTATAGTTTTATAATCTATTACATTTCTGATTGTTTTTTGAAACACCTGTTAGATAGTTTCATGAGAAAATCCTAATCCAGATGTTCTGAAAGAGAATCCTACTGTTTTGGTTCCTGTTCCCTTTGCTCCTGGAACAAAGGGTTGGCATTTGGCTACAAGCATGAATGCTGCCTGCTATTAGTACCAAACTGCTTGACATTAAAGCTGGCCATGAGCACCTGCCCCAGAGTTTTAGAATAGCTTGTTACTATTCTTCCCCAGACTTCATGAGCAGAAGAAATTCTGAAATTATGACTGAAGAGGTAGAAAAATGTACCACTGTATCATTTTGTTTGTTTGGGTTTTTTTTTTTTTTTGCTGTTGTTTTTTTGAGACAGGGTTTCTCTATAGTTTTGAAGTCTGTCCTGGAACTCACTCTGTAGATCAGGCTGACCTCAAACTCACAGAGATCCACCCGTTTCTGCCTCCCGAGTGCTGGGATTAAAGGTGTACATCACCACCCCCCTGCTTTGTACCACTGTGTTTTTGTTCAACAAATCTTGCTTCTAGGTAAGAATATGTCGGCACGTGACTGTTCCTATTACCGGCTTCTTGGAAACTACTTATTTTAAGTGTTGCTTGACATTGGCAGCCAGCTTGGGCAGCACTGGATCTCACAAGCTGCTCCCAGGATTTCCATACATCCCAGCTTGTTTGTTATCGTTGCTGAATTAGGACAAAATTTGTAAGAAATACCTGAAAAGTGAATTTGACTCAATTTGGATAGTTGTTCTGGAAAAGCTGTCTTAGATTCTTTACAAAACAATCACTTAGTATCACTAGAGACAGAGATAAATGTTTACCACTTAGTTCCATCGTTGACACTGAAAAATGGGACTGCACTTTGAAACAAGAGCAAGGAGAACGCTTAGCTTGAACTTCTTCCACAGAGAAACTGCTTGTCCAGCCATTCTCATTGATTCGGATCACAGCTAGGAATTGTTACTGATATAGCCACGTTTCCTGGCAGTCTGAAGCATTTACAGAAGAGGAATTTTTTTTAATGTGTGTCTTTTCCTCCAGTCTTTAATCTGTTAACTATATAATAGTAACCGTGGTCCTTTCTAATGACAAGAGAAGAGGGAATTTCTGAATTGACCTAGTATGGCATATTGAAAAGTAACTTTGAGAAGTACCAAACTCAAAAACATTATAATGGCAGGAAATGTTTTTTATTTGATTGATTTTTTTATGAATATTAAATTCTAAAAAAGAGTATCTTGCCTAATTTATTTGGGACCCAAATATTTAAAATCATGTATACATGCATAAAACTGGGCTTTTGTTTTGTTTTATTTTTAGCCAGATGAAAAAGGATCCGCTACTGTTCCATCGAGGGCTTTGCCAATAAGTCTCTAAAGGTTTTCTGGAGGGTCCTGGCAGCCCTAGCTGAAGCAACTGCTCTGATATTGGTCTTGCTGGTATCAGAGTTCTTTTTTTTTTTTTCCTCTTGGGTTTTGTTTGGTTTTTATTTAATTCAACCACAGCTTTTTTTGATGAGTTACCTGAAACTTAGGATAAAGGTATCAAGTAGCAATTAAAACAGTCTTAGCGCCTCTAAAGTGACAGTTTACAATCTTTGTAGTGATAAGAAAGTCATAGAAAAAGTTTAGTTTTTCACGAAACATATTACCTAATTCGTGACTCAGCCTTTCATAGAGGAGATGTAAATTCAAACCACCTGCTCATAATAAATGAATCTGTGGACGTGAGCCTGAACGCTTTGAATATGAACAAACAGGGGAAAAGGAGAAGTCATTGAAGGGACTAAAGTTTGAGTCATGTGGTTTGAAAGTTTGTGGAAAGATGTTGTCCCCCTTTTTATGTTCTCTGTGTGTGTGTCGAGGTTTTAGATGAGAGTTCTCCAGTCTTGTCCGACGTTTCTCCTCAGTTGCTTTGGAGCCGACTTTTCACAAGTAAGATTTTTAAACATTTCAAGAAATTATATACTTGGCTTTCAATGAAAATGTAGATGGAAGATTTAATTGCTGTGGTTTCCCTGCTAAGAATTTTTCTCTTTCTGACTCTTTTTCTTTCAGATACCAGTTGATAGGGACACTTTACAGTTTTGTTACCTGTGTGAAAACTGGTCTTTCTTTTATTAGTTTGGCTTTGTTTGATGTGGATGCTTCCCTGCCCCCCTCACCCCTCTTACTTTGGACTGGTCCATGGTTTCTTTTAAAGGGCGCATGCTGTATATTTCACTGTCAAAAGCATTAGTGTTGTTTAACATCAACAACCAGAGCTGGGTAAAGGTAGCTGGGTGTCTGTTCAAGCCTGTACCGATTGCTGCAGTGCTTAATCCACATTTGGCTGGGGACAAGAGAGTACAATGTGCAGCTTTTTGTTAATCTCACACAGTTCTGTAAAGAAATAACTGTTTTCCAAATCGCCACGAGTCATGCTGCTCAGATGCAACTGCTCTGCATTACTCAGCTGCACAGCTGCCATTAGATTGGTAAAAGTCTCAGGTCAGGACCAGAGGTGTTTCTCCCAGGCATCGGCCCCTTTACCCTCTTCCCGAGAAGCTGCCACAAGCCCTCTGATTGCCTCTTTCCCAGCCTGTCATCAGAAGCTGCTCATCTAAACTAAGAATCTCCTGGGACAAGTATCTTGTTGGCTAGATGTGCAAGTGTGTCGGCCTCTTCAAGTCCTTCTGAAACTTGCTTGAGTAATTGACACACAGAGCATTCTAGATGAGAGAAGTCGACGGCAATTCATAGACGATGACTGCTGCTTTTTGTCACCATAAGAAGTCTTTGATACTGTGAATTCTACTTATTAACTTACTGGTTCAGATGCCAGTATACCTTACAACACATGAAGAAGGTATCACAAAATTTATTCTATCTTCTATTCGTTATTCAAATGAAAAGGAACTAATTAACTGCATTTGTTCCATTTATTTAATAGTGGTCTTAAGGCCTGTGCTATCAGTGACCTGTTCAGAAAGTCTTTCTTGTGCCAAGGAATTCACTCCTTTTTCCTACTTTCTTTTCTATCAGATTCAAAGTATCTGGTCCTATGTTAATGGAGAATGACTGTATTTTAATGAATGCACCAATTTTGTTTGTTTGCTTTTTAGCAACTGGGATAAAAAAATGTTTTCAGTAAAATGTAAGTTTTGACTGACTCATGGTCTGTCTGAAAAGCAAACACCAACAGCAGACATGTTTGAGCCGTTGTCTTTAATGGGCAGCTGGCAACATTGAGAGCAGGACCAGAAGTTTCTGGAGACTGACCATAAAAGTTTTTCTTCATTTTGGTCACTGAGTTTCTTAAGTCGTGTATATAAAAGTTTTATGCAAGTTATACTTGTGTATAAACAGATAAATAGAAAAACCCCAAATATGTACTTAAAACAAAATCTAGTAGGGACTGGAGAGTTGACTCAGTGATTAAGCGTATTGGATGCCCTAAATGGATGTCTCTACCAAAACCTTCTCCTCAGAGCTCAGGGAACTCCATGGAAGAGAAGGAAGAGTGTAAGAGCCAAAAAAACAAGACCCTCTAAATCAACATGATCAAAGCCTATATGAACTTAGAGAGACTATGGCAGCAAGCAAAGAGTCTGCCTGGGTCTGCACCAGGTCCTCTGTGTATATATTATGGCATCCAGTTTAGTGTTTTTATGGGATTCTTGAATATATATTGGTGGTATACTCTTAAGTAAAAAAAGGGAACATATTCTAGCCAGTTAAGGTACAGACTCATTGGAGCCAATAAGGACTTACTTCGATGCTCACATATTAACGCTCCTCTTGGCCAAGCTCACCATTTTCACTTTCACTACCAAATGCTCTTCACATGTCCTACTGTATGACATTAGTATGTTAAATGCAAAGCTAGAGGAGGGTTTTCCACCTGTGTTAAGTGCTGTTGTAGTCACTTAATATATGTTGTATTACCAGAATGTGAGCTTCCCAAGTGAAAAAAAGAATAGCCGATTTTTCTTTGTGTTTTAGTACTTGGCATACTTTGTGATCACTCTATATTTGCTAATCACAATGTATTAGTTCCTTTCAGGACATCGGAGCCATGATAGTTACACATCTTCAATTTGCTACCTGTCAAGGACACACCATGGAATCAGTAGGAAAAACTAACTCGACACTTAGTCTTTTGGGTGTAGCAGGGGCAGGACACAAAGTTCCTAAGAGTCCTTGGGAGAGGACCACTCTGTGCTGAAACCTGAAGATTATGTGTAGAAGTCAAATTAGGTGAAAACTGACCAAAGATGATTCATCCAGAAGGAAGTTCAGGGAGACAGAGAGTTAGGGTGAGCCTGGCAGGTTTAAGGAATGGAAAGAAGTGTGCAGGCAGAGGACACAAGAAAGAGGTTCAACCCAGCTTTGGGGTACAGAGAGTGTTGTCCTGAAGCCATGACAAAGTACCCAACAAAAACACCTTCAAAAGGATTTAATTTGGCACAGAAGGTTCAATCCATGTATGCTTGGCTGCAAGCACTCCAAATGTCATAGCAACAGAAATTTGTGGTGGATGCCTGAACCTCACTGAGGTTGAGAAGAAGGTGGGGGATGGAGGGGGAGGCACAGGAGAGAAAAAAAGGAGGGAAGAAAGGAAGAAGGGAGGGAGGGAGGGAGAGAGAGAGAATCTCAGGAACGAGATACAATAGTTAATGGCCTACTTCTAGGATTTACTTCCTCCAGTTATGTTCTGCCTCCAGAAGCTGTCACTTCTTTCTCAAGTAGCACCAACATTGAGATCATATATTCAACAAATGAGCCTGTCAGGGATGTTTCATAGTAAAAACCAAACAGTCTTAGAGTCAATAGCAACTAAGTTTGCAAGAAGATAGAAATATGTGAGTCTTCACATGCAAAGAAAGATGAAAGCTTGTAAATCAAATAATAAAGACTGAAGTGTGCAATTATCTCAAAACAATGAAGATATAAAATAATGGTTTATTTAAAAAGACAAGAGGAGAGGAGGTGGAGTGATTCCAATGCACAAACTTATTTTTTATTTTTTATTGATTTTATTGAGCTATACATTTTTCTCTGCTTTCCTTCCTTCCTCTAAAATATATAATATACAAAGAGAGTCTTTAAAACATAAAAAATATGAAAAAGTTGAAAATATTTGTTGCAGTCTGTCTGGCCATGGTAGAATGAAACTAGAAACCAAAAACAAGAGAATTTGCATAGTGTATACAAACTCGTGAAGATTAACCACCACACTATTCAATAATAAGTGGTCATCAATTAAATAAAAAAGAAAGGTGAAAATGTCCTAGAATCTAATGAAAATACAAAAACAACATACCAAAACTTATGGTAGGATACAATGGGAGAGGTTGTAACAAGGACATTTGTAGAAACAAGTGCCTATATAACATAGAATCAGATATATCAAATAAAAATCTTAATAATGATTCACCTTAAAACCTTGAGAAAACAAGGGAAAATGAAATTACAAATCAGTAGAGAAAAATAATACAAAGAATGAATGAAACAGTTGGTTCTTTTTTTTTTTTTTTTTGGTTTTTCGAGACAGGGTTTCTCTGTGGCTTTGGAGCCTGCGCTGGAACTAGTTCTTGTAGACCAGGCTGGTCTCAAACTCACAAAGATCCGTCTGCCTCTGCCTCCTGAGTGCTGGGATTAAAGGCATGTGCCACCACCACCCGGCTCGGTTCTTTGAAAAGAAAAAGATTAGCAAATCCTTAGCTAAACTAAAAGGAGAGGGAAACAGATTAACAACATTAGAGCTGAAAATGGAGCCATTTGACAAAAATCAATGAAAGTAAACAAATCAGTAAGATGCACCTCTGATTAGACCCATAGGTATGCGTCCATTCTATCTTGATTAAAGGTCAGAGAGTTGGAACTTACTTCTGTTCCTTCAAAGTTATTTTCTGCTTCTACCTAAAACAAAGGTCCCACCTTGATTTAGGTTGGAGAGTTGGGCTCACTCAACAGGTGTGGCTAATATCCAGCCCTGGTATTTCAGGTATGAAGTAGACCTGTTTCTACCTCAAACAAAGGTCGAAGAATCCAACAAGGTTCCTTTCCCCTTAGGGAGATAACTATGAATTCCACCCAGGGAGTGATTTGCCTATAGAATGTTTTGGTCTAGGGGGTGAGCATTAATTGTCTTATTTTGCCAATAGAATGCTTAGCTAAAAGTGTAGCCTGTAATCCTGCCACTGGTCTGTTCATTTCCTTGTATCATGTCAATGCAGTTTTTATCTTATTCCTTCCTTTTGGGGTTGGGGATTTAAGCAAATGGAAATGAAATGCAGGCAATTTCAGTATTCACTGGAACTCCCTGCCGGTGCGATCCTATGCTTCTGTTTGTTATTTTCTCTTGCATCTTCATTCTTTCTCTTATTTTTCTAAAGCCCCAACCCTAAGTGGTATCCTTGTAGAAGCTGGTCTCCAATATACCTGAAAAATATACATTTCATTACATTCTAAAAGAAATGTTCTCACAATTGACAATTGGGCTTCATGAAGTTAAAAATGCTTCTGCACAGCAAAGAAATCATTATTCTAGTAAAGGGGCCGTCTTACAGAACAGGAGAAAATATTTGCTAGTTGACAGAATTGTTATCTAGAATATACAAATAAATAGCAAGAAATCAAACATCTAGTCAAGAACTAGCCTAGTAAAATAGACAGTTTCCAAAATACAAATGATCGTTAAAATACATGAAAAAACATTCAATTATCTAGCAGTCACAGACATTCAAATTAAAACTATATTTACATTTTATTTTACCCCAGTCAGGATGTCAGTCATAAGAAAAATAATCACAACAAATACAGACTAGTGGGAGGATGAGCCCTTACACAACTGCTCGTGAGGATGCAAACTCGTCTAGTCACTGTGGAAATGTGTACGCAGGTTCATCAACTTTACCACTACTGGGCATTTACCTCACAGGTCTCCAAGTGAGCACATCCCAGACACTTGCACATCACCTGTTGTTGAAGCCCTGTTCATAGTAAGTAAGTAAGTAAGTAAGTCATGGAACCGTAGGTGTCTGTGCTGATTAGTTATTTTTGTCAGCTTGACACAAACTAGTGCCATCTTAGAAGAGAGAACATTGTATGAGGGGTTGCCTCCATCAGATAGCCTATAGGCAAATCTATAGGGTATTGTCCTGATTCCTAATCAGAGTGGGAGGAGTCAGCTCACTGCGGGCAGTGCCACCCCTGCACAGGTGGTCCTGGGTGACATAAGAAAGAAGCTGAGCCGGGCAGTGGTGGCGCACGCCTTTAATCCCAGCACTCGGGAGGCAGAGGCAGGCGAATCTTTGTGAGTTCGAGACCATCCTGGACTACAAGAGCTAGTTCCAGGATAGGCTCCAAAGCTACAGAGAAACCCTGTCTTGAAAAATCAAAAAAAAAAAAAAAAAAAAAAAAAAAGAAAAAGAAAAGAAAAGAAAGAAGCTGAGCCAGCCATGGAAAGGAAGGAATGCCATTCTGTTGTTTCTGTCTCAGTTCCTGTCTCCAACTTCCTGCCTTGGCTTCCCTCAGTGATTGACTGTTATCTGGAAACCAAATAAATCCTTCCCTCCCCAAGTTGCTTTGGTCATGGTGTTTATCATAGCTACAGGAAAGAAACTAGGGCAGTTTATCCGAACAACAGAGCAACAGATAAAGAAAGTGGGGCATACACATATAGTAGAATTTCCTCTAGTTCTGAATAATGATTTTATGTTGTTTTTAGGAAAATGGATGTAAAGTCACTGTAGATAATTCTTTGAAGCAAATTGAGCCAATCACAGAAAGACAATCACCATGCTTTCTCTTGTTTGCAGCTCCTAGATTTCATACAAATGTATCAATAATGAGTGTGTGTGTGTGTGTGTGTGTGTGCCATGAAAATAAAGGCAAAACTATCTAGGGGACCCAAGGTGACTAATAAGAGGGCTAGGTACACACTGGGGACAAGCTCCACTTACAATGTACACTGCTATGAAAGTGTCCTTATGAAACACAGCACCATGTATGTGTAACACATACAAGCAATAAATTTGATTAAGAAAAGAAAGATGTCCTCTTTAGAAACAAAGGTAATATTTTTTCTGAAGCTGATCAAAATTGTGAAATGCCTTGAGAATACATTTTCCTGGAAACAAACCGGCCTTGTATTTTGTAAACTGAGCCAATCTGCTGATCCTGAGCACTTTCCTGTTTCCCTGTTTTTCCTCTTGAAGTTACTCCATGGCTGGTAGAGTGAGGTCTCTCACTTTCCCCATGACACCCATCCAGTTGAGGCTTTAAAGTTCCCCTCTTTGGCCTCACTAGCTTTCTTATACAACCAATCAAACAAGTAGAGTGGGTTTCATTTTTCTTCCTTCCTTTCCTTTCAATAGGGAACATAGTCATAGAAGGTTATTGGAAAGCTGAATGGCTACTGGTCACTGCTTTGCTTTGGATGGGCTTAGTTTGGGGGGCATCCTCCATAGGTTCATGGTGGAAATCTGGCTCATGGTATGACAATGCTGAGAGGTGGGGGAGCCTTGAAGAGTTGGAGCTTAGTAAGGTAATTAGATCGGAGAAGCTTACTCAGAGGAGATTGGGACTGCTCATGTGCAGTGACTTATTCTCTCAAGAAGAATAGTTGTTATACGATAGCTGGTCTCAAGTCTCCAGCCAACCATATTGCTCTTGTCATTCTTCACCCCCTCCTATTATAATTCTGTTCTTCCTGGTCCCCTCCCTGGAGGCCCAACACGTGGGCCACCCAATCTTAGACTTGTAATCACAGAAAGTAAGCTAACTAAACTTTTAAAAACATATATTTCAAGAACCCAGGAAAAAATTAATAATAAAATAAAATAGGCCATCCCAGGACAATTATAAAATTCTAGACCAAGTCTTTTTAAGGAGAATAAAAGGCATTGTGTTTGGTGGCTATGGGAAAGGTGGTTAGTTCTAGCAGGACTTTGATGCATATCACTACTTCTTGTTCCAGCACAGGGATTTCCCCTGTCCCTTGGCCATGCTGTGGTTAATGCTTTACCTTTGAGATTCTTGAAGTATCGCAGGCCTTCAGCTCTTTCAGGGAATTAAACAGTTAGAAAACTAAACACGTTGAAAGTTTCTTTCCATTCCTGTTGCTGCGGCACTAACTCCTTTACAGGGTTGTTTTGAAGATGAAATAAATAAGATGCATCAAATTGCTCTGTGAATAACAAATTTAAGTACAAAGAAAGACAGTTCTGTGGGTCACATTAAGACGTTATAGGGGTTTTGCTGAAATTTCACTAGAACAAATTGTTTTAATCGAAATCATGGCAATTCTAGGCAAAGACCTGGACTTATGTTTGTACAACACTAAGATAAGCAAATATTAAATCAACTTAGGATACTTTCTTTTATCCTTTTTCCAATTATTAGCATCTTTGTACAAAATATAGTTTCATTGGGGTATTTGGTATGGTTTTGCTACCTTTCCTGAAACACTCTCAAAGACACAACCAGAAGTGTGTTTCTGGTTGATTCTAAATCCAGTAAAATTATAGATCACGCATCTCGATCTCTCCGACTCCAGACACAATAGAAACCCTTAGAATGAGTACTGACGGGATGTGCTGTGACGAGCGGTACCGTGTCCGCCCTGTGAGAATCTTCTGAGGTGCAAGGGACTTGACACAAATTCACCCTCCAGCACCATCGTACCCAGGAGAAGACTGTAGAGACCTGCCGCAGCACCTCACTAAACAGCAGCTCCCACAGATTATTCTAGACACTTCACACAGAGACAGTTCAAAGCAGGGGCGAACATACAGTGGGAAACTCCAACCAAGATCCAGTTCTCAGAAAGCATGTTTTATTCAATTAAAACAGCTGTGGCTGCATTTTTCTCTTAGGCAGTGTTTGCTGATCACTGGCAATGAGACAGATAGCTTCTTCTTTTTTCCTGTTATTTATTTTTTATTCAAAAATTTACACTTTCTCCCCTTGTCCCAGTCCCCCCCATTCTCCCACTACCCCTCCTCCCTCCCCCTACTTCCTCAAGAGAGTGCAGGGTACTCTGCCCTGTGAAAAATCCAAGGCCCTCCCCGCTCCATCCCGGCCCAAGAAGGTGTTGCATCCAAATAGACTGGGTTCCCAAAATGCCTATTCATGCAGAGGAGATAGGTCCCAGTGCCATTATCGATGACTACTCAGTCTGCCCCCATTGGCAGCCACATTCAGAGAGTCTGATTTGATCATATGCTCCTTCAGTCTCAGTCCAGCAGGATTTGGTGTGCTCCCAATAGATCAGGCACACTGTCTCAGTGGGTGGACCAACCCTTTGCGGTCCTGACTTCCTTGCTCATCTTCTCCCACCTTCTGCTCTTCGACTGTACCTTGGGAGCTCAATCCATTGCTCTGATGTGAATGTGGGTCTCTGTCTCTATCTCCATCCATTGGACGAGATTTCTATGGTGATGATCAAGATATTCATCAATATGACTATGGGAAAAGGCTAGTTTAGGCACCCTCTCCTCTGCTGCCCAAATACCTAGCTGGGGACATCCCTGTGGACACCTGGGATCCCCTCTAGAGACAAGTCTCTTGCCAAACCTAAAATGACTCCCTTAAGGTAGATATCTTATTCCCTTCTCCAATATCCACCCCTCCTCCATCTCCACCCTCCCTCTCTCCCCAGCTCTCCCCAGCCCTTCCCTTCTTCCTTCTCCTTCCCCCTAACCCCTACCCCTACCCCCCCACCTCTACCCTCTTTCATATCCCCCCCCCAGCTTCTTTAGGTGAGAAAGAGCAACACAAATTCCCGCTATGAGGAGATGAACATACTGGCAGAAGGAAGAGCAAATAAACACAACTGTTCCTCAGTGTACTTGGGGACAGGTTCCAGAAGCACCAAACTCTATGAAGGTGGTAATTCCTCAAGTTACATAACATTATATAAAATATGCAAGTTAATCCATCTGTAGATGGCACATAATACACAGTCCATGTTTACAGTGAGTAGTCATTCTATCATTTGATGAATAATAGTGAAAACTGTCTGTATATGTCAAAGTGTAGCCACTGTGACACCTCACTACTCTCGTATTCAGGTTGATGGAATCTGCCGATGCGATATGCAAGATACCAAAGGCTGCTTGGATAGCAAGTCACGTGGAGTCAGTTCCATGTGGGACCTGCAGAGTGGAGGGTTCTCCTCACACGAAAAAGTTCTAGAAAAGGTAGGAGCCGACAAGGGACCAAAGCGCAGGTACAGGACAAAGGAACAGAGGGCTGGCTGAGAGTGGGCATAGTGAGACCTAGATGGAATAAGGCCCGAGCAGAAACAGGCCAAAGCAGGGCAGCATGAGGTGCGTGCAGGAGCAGGGGGTTGAACCCCTGGAGGGTCTTCTGGTACTGATGCTTATGAAGGAACCAACATGGAGAACACAAGTTTCAGAATGTGACTGTTCATTTTACTACCCACCTGTGTGATGTAGCTAATAAGCACAATGGCACCTCAGTTTTTGCTTTTTCTTTTTGTTTTTGGTTTTTTCGAGACAGGGTTTCTCTGTAGCTTTGGAGCCTGTCCTGGAACTAGCTTTTGTAGACCAGGCTGGCCTCGAACTCAGAGATCCGCCTGCCTCTGCTTCCTGAGTGCCGGGATTAAAAGTGTGCACCACCACCGCCCAGTTTCAGTTTTATTTGTTTAGAAATATCTTAGTTAATCTAGATTACACAAATGATTCTCAGGCTATGTGAGTCCTTGTTTAGACCACCATTCAATAATTCACATGGATTCAAAGAAGTTATAGTAACTGCGTACTCTCACTACCCTCCCCGCCCTCCACACAACATACACTGCCCGATTCCCATCGAAAGAAAAACCAGCTTGTCATGACCTTTGTTCCAGTGAAAGTAGGCAGACATACAGAATGTTCCCAAGAATTTAAGGAAGCCTTGAAAACAGTGATCTGTAACTACCAAATCCACTTTTTGAATCACTGAGGGTTCTGGAACTCGCTCTGTAGACCAGAGTGGCCTTGAATTCAAAGAGATCCTCCTGCCGCTGCTTCCTGAGTGCTGGGAGATAGAAGGAGGCCAGTGCCACCACCACTGCTGGGCAGGGTATTTTGTTGTTGTAGTAATTTTATTTTATTTTATTTTTTTGTGGCTGAGGTCATTCTATTTGCTTTGATGTATTTGTTTGGATGAAGAGGTTTTTTTTCAGCACACTAATTCTTGTTGTCCTATGGCCCTCTAGCTGAGGACAGTACACACACTGGGAGCATTGTTGGGGGGTAATTGGAATAAGGGAATGTATATTAATTTTTAAGTGGAGTTCATGATAGTTTAATACTCACATTTTCTCTGCATGAGAACCTCAGTGATAACAAGTGACATACCTGTGAGGGATAAAGAGGCTGTCTTAGGGTTTCTATTGCGGTGAAGCATCACCATGACCAAAATGCAAGTTGGGGAGGAAAGGGTTTATTTGGCTTACACTTAAAGAAGTCAGGTCAGAAACCCAAACAGGACAGAAAGCCAAACAGGACAGAAACCTGGAGGCACATGCTGATACAGAGGCCATAAAGGGGTGCCGTTTACTGGCTTATTCGATGTGGCTTGTTTATGAAATGTATTTCCTAAAGAGTTTTGAATTAACTCTTTAAATGAAGGTGAATGTACCAAGTCAGTGCCCAGGGACTCAATCTGTATATGCAGAAGCCAATGTCTTAGAAGCATGAGGCAGGAGAAGGCCGATCACCTAGCCTCCCATCATCCCCTCCCCAGCCAAATAACACACAGTGGCTTTGCACCTGAGATCAATTTTTTTATGTGAAGTCCATGAGTTCTGAAATAAATGAGAGGGGAATTTGCTCCCACTCTAAAAAATGTGGTGAAGGTTAACTTATCAGTGATTCAGGCAAAGCCATATTATACATGGTTATTCAATTGATAGAAATGGTCCCCATTAAAATTTTTTTTCTATGGGCTGCTAATTGCTATTTTCAGCCTACAGGTTTTTTTGCAGATGATTTGTTTGAAACCATGATTGTGGCTTCTGCTCAATCCTTTGAAATTCAGCCCTTTAATCCTATGCTATACAAATTGTTTTAAAAGTACTGATCTAATTAAGCAAATTGATGCAAATAGCACTTGCCAAGACCAAATTCTTGTCTAATGAACATTCTTTGTTCATATCATATCTTTAATTAAACTCATGGATTCCAACATGCCTCAATCATTTGTAACATCCATGTCTGTGAAATTGAATTGCCTAAGTTTCATGGCACAGGGGTGAAGCTCTGAAGTTCTCTGTTTAAAAATATCACAGACGTGTCAGGCGGTGGTGGCGCACGCCTTTAATCCCAGCACTCGGGAGGCAGAGGCAGAGGCAGTCGGATCTTTGTGAGTTCGAGACCAGCCTTGTCTACACGAGCTAGTTCCAGCGCAGGCTCCAAAGCCTGTCTCGAAAAACCAAAACCAAAACAAAAACAAAAAACAACAACAAAAAACTTCCCTTTCTGGTCACCATTGTACATTTTTTTTTGTCTCCATGTACATCCTTAAGGTCCAATGGCCTATGGTTAATGGTTAGAATGGTAGACTGGTACATATAACAGCATCCTTTCATACTCAGCCAGTGTATTTCCCTTTCAGATATTGTGTATTTGATATACAAAGTGCCTGTATGAATTATTTTGTATCTTTCCTTCTCACTAAATTGTAGTCATGTTTCTGACTATATTCTTGGAAATAAGAAACAAAATCATAACTGTTTTTAACATCTTTTATAATTCTGTCACTTCTGTTATTTGTTATATACCAACAAATAGGTTACCAACAAATAGGTTGGTTGATCTCTATTATTGATCATACTTTTCTGTTTGTTTTGTGTGGTAAATTGTAGACTAATGTTATCACTGGTCACTGTGAATGATGTGATGATGTTGGGTGCTGGGTTTTGTTGCTTTCTTTCTTTAAATACTGTTAGACTGGGTTCTTGAATGTAATTCCTTATAACCAGCTGTATTATTTAAAGGCTTTTTTTTAAAGCTTTGTTGGGTAGAGTCTAGAACAGCCTTTTGTCTAGCATAATTCAGTTCCAATTCTAATGCTTTTCAGGAGTGGAGTTCAGATTTTAAGGTATCTCTTTATTCTGGTCACTGAGTATGTAAATTATTCCCAACCCCCCCCCCAGCATTCTCAGTGCATGTGCCTTTGCCTTGGGTAATTTTGTTTCCTGCAGGGATCAGCCATCAGATGAGGATTCGAGGTGTGTGTGTGTGTGTGTGTGTGTGTGTGGTGTGCGTGTGAGTATGTGATTACACACACCTATGCACATGCATGTGAATATCAGAGGTTGACATCAAATGTCTTTCTCTGTTATAAGGTTAAGGTTGCTTGTCCATCCTGGCCACCCAGCTAGCTTAGCCCCGAAATAACCACACAGAAATTGTATTAATTAAAACACTGCTTGGCCCATTTGCTCTAGCCTCTTACTGGCTAACTCTCACATCTTGATTTAACCCATTTCTATTAATCTGTATATTGCCATGTGGCAGTGGCTTACCCGGAAAGATTCAGCATATCGGACTCTGGTGGCTTCTTGGCAGCTCTCTCATACTCTGACTTTCTTCCTCCCAGCATTCAGTTCTGTCTTCTCCGCCTACCTAAGTTCTGCCCTATCAGGCCAAAACAGTTTCTTTATTCATTTACCAATGAAAGCAACACACAAACAGAAGTACCTCCTACACCATTTCTCTGTTACTCTCCACATTGGTTTTGAGGCAGGATTTCTCATTGAACCTAGAACTCCCTGAGTGGCTAGATGGGGTGACCAGTGAGTGGTCAGTGTCACTCTTTCTGCCTTGCAGCACTGGAATTAGAGGCAATCTGATGTGCCCTGCTTCTATGTGAGTGTTGGGGTGATGAATTGAGGTCCTCACTCCCAGCTACCACTTCATACTGAGCCATCTCCTCAGCCACAGGAGTTTGTTTTTAGGATGCAGTAGCCTGGGCTGGGCTCAAAATTGCAATCTTTTTGCCTCAGTCTCTTGAGATTGAAGACATGTATCATTAAACCTGTAGGGTAGGGCTTTAAATCAACAGATTGGAGGAGCTCTACCATATAGCATCCTCTTTTCTGTGAATTTTGTTTACCTTGTCTTTACTGACTTAGATCTATGTCTTTTCAACTCAGCTAAATTCTTAGACTTCTACCCAGGCATTTGGGAAGTTCTTCCTGTTGTATGTCACAGGCCTGAACACAACTGCCTAAATCCTGTTATTTCCTGTGTTTTGTATGGTTTTCTAGCTATTTAAGATGAGAGGGGAAGGTCTGATCCCTGTTACTCACTCAAGAGGATGTTGCTGATCTGTGTCTAATGATCTGTGTCACACACTAGGTGATGAACCAGGAGGCCATTCCATGGATGCTCACTGAGGACATGCTAAGTCATGTTAAATACCATGACGAATTAAAGAAATAGCAAGATTTGTTCTCAGCTTTCTGAGATACTCAACTGGGAGAGAGAAGGCATAGGAGATGAAACATGAAAGAGATGAGGGAAATAGAGTGTCAGGGATAAGGAGGACACAAGCTGACCATATAAGACCATGCAATGAACTGGCCCAGAAAGAGAATGTGCACTCATGGTATGGTGGTTCTTGTATGCAGTTCCAGCACCCAGCAACAGCTGTAAGACAGTTGTAAATTAGAGGCCAGCATCGTCTACACGGTGAGTTCTAAGACAGCCATGGCTACACTGTAGGCATTATTTCAAAACCACAAAACAAGCAAAAACAGCTTGTGCTTTGTGGTGGGGCTTATGAGAGACAGGGTGAGACAGGGAGAGAGCAGGGCATTGCAATAAAGCCTGTGGTGGAAATGACTTTAGGAGCTGAAGTTAATCTCTCTCTGAATGGTAAATTACATTCTGATGTATTATGGCTGCCAGAGACTTTTCTGCTTAATTTCAGTGTCTTATATCAATAACCATTTGTTAATATATTATTTTTTTTGTTTTAGACTTTGTGATAGGCTGTGTGATGATCCTCTCCAGTCTGCCCACACTCTATCTTTAACTGTGAGTCCTAGTATATCTGACACAGGCACCTTGTTGGTGTGATTAAGTTTGGGATCTATTGATGGAGAATAGTCCATGTGTGCTGTGTGGATAAGAGAGTAGTAGCAGTCCCCAGAATCAAGGAGGAGAGGTGGTGATGACAGTAGATATTGAAGTGGTGTACTCTGAAAGTAGAGGGATGAGCTACAGGCTGAGGTACACAGTTGACCACTAGAAGGTGGAAAAGGCAAGGAAACCAATTCAGAGCCTCCAGAAGAATAATAGTTTTGTCGGCACCTTGATGTTAGCTCAGTGGAATTGTATTTGAAGTTCTGATGTCCAGAACTATAAGAGAATACTACATGAATCTTTCTTTAAACCATACAGTCAGTGATTTGTTACAGCAGAAACAAGAAATTAAGACAACTTGAATATTCAGAATAACAAATATACTTATTGGATACATTGTTCTTACTAAGTGGAAACAGGAGGTCTAGGAATGAATATACAGCTGCTTGCATTGTGCTGTTTTATATGTTGTGATGCTTTATCTCAATGTCTGTGTCTTAGTTTCTGCACAGGATTATGTTATTGGCAGGGCTGCACAGCCTAATGGATACGGTGTCTGATACTAGCCCAAAGTATATACAGGCCACAAAAAAGATAAGATTTATTTACTTATAAATGTTGTAAATCTTTTAATTCTAGGGATTTAAACCCTGTTCAAGATTCCATTTGGTCTTAAAGTTGGTGGACTTTTATTTTTATTTATGTCTATGTGTCTATGTGCATGTATGTGTATGAATATCAGAGGAAGACAGAAGAAGACATTAGATCCTGTTCCCCAGAATTGGAGTTACAGGCAGTTGTGAATGGCTTGATTTGGATGCTGGCAACTGCACTCCAGTCTTCTGGGAGAACGGCAGGTACTGTTAACTGCTGAGCAATATCAATCCCCCATTTTCTCATCTTTTAAAATCAATCAATAACCATCATTATCCAAAACCTGGGTGAAGTGCTGGTGATACATTTGAGAAATAATTGCTTGCTGAGTGTGGTGGTGCTTGGCTTTAATCCCAGAGCTTGGGAGGCAGAGTCAGATGAACCTCTGTGGGCTCAAGGCTAGCTGGCTCTATATAGTGAGTTCCAGGACAGCTAGAGTGATATACTGAATCTCAAAAATAAAACAACAAAAACAAAACCCCAAAGCAAATACAAA
This sequence comes from Dicrostonyx torquatus, assembly GCA_028555095.1. Lineage (NCBI taxonomy): Eukaryota > Metazoa > Chordata > Mammalia > Rodentia > Cricetidae > Dicrostonyx > Dicrostonyx torquatus. The sequence continues at coordinate 798,621 of JAQHUG010000156.1, forward strand.
ATAAACATGAAAAGAAATAATAGATACTGATGATCGTGAGTTCTTTATAAACATCTTTAGTTACAATAAAAATGCCATAGTTCAAGTAGTTGAAAGGAAGAGGCAGATAAATCTCTGAATTTGAGGCCAGCCTGAACAACAGAGAAAGTTCCAGGACAGCCAGGGCTACAGGACAGCCAGAGCTACGTAGAAAAACTCGAAAACCCAAAAGAAAAAAGTTTAGAGGTGACCCAAGAGCTCTTTTAAAAACATAATGGGTGGGTACTACTATTTTTCTCCTTTTTTACATTAGAAACTTCAGAGTTTATTAGGTCTTTCAAGTCACCGAAAGGAAAGTGATAGCGTCTGCATTCCCTGACTCAGTAACCCAAATGCTGGCTAGTTTTATGTCAACTTGACAGACTCTAGAGGGATCTGAGGAGTGAACCTCAGCTGAGAGAATGCCTCGATAAGATCTGGTTATAAGTCATTCTCTTAATCAGTTGTTGCTGGGGTAGGTCCCAGCCCACTGTGGATGGTGCCATCCCTGGGCTGGTGGTCCTGGGTTCTATAAGAAAGAAGGTTGAGCAAGCCACAGGGAACAAGTCAGTAAGCAGCTCCCCTCCATGGCCTCTGTATCAGCTCTTGCCTTTAGGTTCCTACCCTGTTTGAGTTCCTGTGCTGACTTTTCTCAGTGATGGACTATTACCTGGAAGTGAAAACTGAAATAAGTTTCCTCCCTAACTTACTTTTGATCATGGTATTTCATCTCAAGATGAGAAACCTTAACAAAGACAAAGGGGTAATTTAAAAATTCTGTCTTGCTCATAACTTTTGTTCATTGTCTCTGGAGGACAGCCTTGCAAAGACAAATAATCTTGGGTTACCCTGTTGGACCTAGCCAAAACTCTCTCTCAGATACTGTCTGCCCTTCATGGGTAAATATCTCTTCTGCAATGATAGGGGACAATTTCTGGACTCTGTGGCTGTCTTCCATGACATCAAACTATTTGCCTTATTAATTGAATAAAAAGAAGATTCAGATCAGATGTGTAACATGTGGGGCCTGCTCATTGGGGTTTCTGTCATGCCCGGTACCCCACAGCTGGCAAGCTCCAAAGAAAATCACACAGAGAGTCTACATTAGGTTATAAACTGATTGGCCCATTAGCTCAGGCTTCTTACTAGCTCTTATAACTTATATTAACCCATTGTTCTTAGCTATATTAGCCACATAGCTCAGTATCTTTCTCGTCACATGTTGCCTCTTCAGTGGTCTGCGCAGTGGTCTTCCTCTTTCCCAGAATTCTCCTGTTCTCACCTCTACTTCCTATCTGGTTTTCTTGCCTATACTTCCTGCCTGGCCAAACAGCATTTATTTAAAACATGATTGACAGAATACAGAATTGTCCCCCACCAAGATGGATATGGTATTCTATCTGACTTAGTCCTGGGTAGAGGGAGAACTAAGCAATGCCTCCCTCTGTCTAGCTGTTAGTCAGCCCCAACCTTGAGGTTCTCCACCTAAATGATAGATGACCATGTAGATAGATGTGAGCGATCCATGACAACTATAAATCACTAAAAATTTTGAAATAGCTATGTTAGAGAAAGAAAAACAAAAAAGGTAGTATTGGAAAGGTATTTAAGCCATATAGTGTAGTACATGCCTGTAATTTCAACATTTAGGTGGTAGGGCAGGAGGACTGTGTGTTTGTAGCCTGCCTGAGCCACATTATGAATTCAAGCTGAAGTATTCAGTGAATTCTTTTCTCAAAAAATTTTGAGTTGTGGATGTGGCTTAGTAATAGATAGCTTTTGTAACACGCATAAAGCTCTATTTGATTCAACATTCTGAAAATACTTCAGGGACTATTAATAAGTATGAATGAGCTGCCTTTCTTATTTATTCCCATGGTATTGAATCAAGTGTGCGTTTTACATTTAAGGTATACCCAAGTTTGATTGAGCTCTATCTCAAATGCTTGTGGTGCAGTGAGTCACCAGACTGAACTGTACTATAGATAGGGGTCATCTGCTATCCTGGAATAAGGTAGAAATCCTCTTGCATTTCCAGGCCCACAATATGGGGTCTGAAGGAAACAGTGAGATCGTAGTGTTTCTGTGCCCAGAGTCCTCCCACAATTGAGGAAAGGGAACTTAAAGTCTCTATTTCCCTAGTTTGGCCAGGCGGCAAATCTAATGTCTCCTACTGTACATATAGGAGCCCCTACATTAGCAACACTTAGTCTTCTAGTTTAACCGAGGCAAGAAGTGGAGTGATGTATTTTTCTAGATTTCAAGTCTGTTTTCATCTTACATATGCACTGTATTGATTCTGGCAGCAGCAGCAGCAGCAATGGCTCTGTGTGTGTGTGTGTGTGTGTGTGTGTGTGTGTGTTTCAGAGAGAACAACAAAAAAAGTGGAAAATGGTGTTTCTAGATAGGGTATGTGTTATTTAAAAAGTAAAACGCTGCAGTTCCCTGAGTGGCCTACTGGCCACAAGCGCCAGCAAGTCCCAGGCAGGGAGCTGGGTGGTGGGTGAGAGATCCACCATGCAGAGAAAGTGGGTATTTATTTAGTGGGTTATGGAGGGGAAAAGGAAAGGGGGAAGGGGAAAAGGGGGAAGAGGAGAGAGAGAGAGAGAGGAGAGGAAGGGGAGAAATGAAGAGAAGGGAGCAAGCAAGGCAGAAGCTGTGGAAAGGAAGGGACTCAGGCTGGAAGCTGAAGGTCAGCTTGCCTCCATGGGTGGATGGGGGAGAGTTGGTGGGGCTTGTCTCTTAAAGGGACAGGGCAGACATTATGGAAAAGCATTCTAACATGATAGGATAAAGGGCTCCCTGCTGGGAGTCCTCCCTTCTGGGCCCCTTTGCAGATCTGCTCAGAGAGCCTACTTCATTTACTTCCTGTGGAGGATAAATGCTGCCCTAGCCAGCTGGCCTTTTCTAACTTTGCATTAAGAGAATTATGTTGCTCTGCCAAGTAATTAATATGTTGTTGAACATTCTGTGATTATTTTTTTCCTACCATGACTGGCTTATATCTACAATGTTTTAATGTTTACATAAGTTTACAAAGTAATGAATTTTAATATGGAATTTTCCTAATATATGGTTATACTTTGTTCTGATTTGACCTCCTCTCCCATTGCCCTTGCCTGTATTTCTGTCCCTACCCCATGCTGGTTCCTTTCCTCTCCAGTGTAATCTTTTTGCTTTCTAATTTTTCATTATGTAGTATGTATTTTATTATCCTCTTCACCACCAACTCGTTTATAGTGTGTGCTTTAGCAGTTAGACATTGAATATCCTGTTTCAGTGAGAAGCAGACAAATACATAAATTACTAGGGAGAAATACACAAATCAGTAAATATGGCTTTTGCCTTTCAGTTTACCTCAAATAATCCTTTCTGTAGCCACACCAAATAAGATCACAATTAGTTTTCTAGTCAATCTTCGCATAAAAACATTTACAGTTAAAGATCCAAAGGCTTAGAATGTGGAGTAGGGCCATAGTGTTTCAGAGAGCCTCAGCAACTAAGATGTTTTGTACCTTATGCTCAAGATATAAATGATTTACAGAACAACGTGGAACACCCAGAAATAGACTTGGATTTCAAGGGGAAATTAAGTACATGTTAAGGGGCATTTAAAATTCCTGGGGAAGAGTATAATTTAGATGTGGTTCAGTGTACTCTTGTATACTGAGCTACAGAGCTGAGATTGGGGTAGTTGATTACATGAGTGTAATGAATTAAGTAAAATTCTGCAGATCCCTAGCGGCTGCAGTGGCAGAAATGCTGCAGGTACCTGAGTGGTGGCAGGCTGCAGGCTATGTGGCGGCAGGCAGCAAACAGTGGGTCCCGAGAGCATCCAGTCCCAGGCAAGGACAGCTCAGTTCACCAAGTGGCTGCAGTAGGCCATGAGTTCCAGGCAGGGAACCACATGGTGGGTGAGAGACCTCGATGGAGCAGCCAGTCCCACAAGGAGAGACAGACAGATGGGCATGCCATGAGACCACACCACAGGTCTCTGAAGGTGGCTGGTCCCAGGCAAGGAGTCACATGGCTGGTGAGAGATAGATGGATAGGCACATCATGCAGAGTAAGGTTGGATATTTATTTAGTGAATTATAGA
>JAQHUG010000156.1:820975-850182 GCA_028555095.1 Dicrostonyx torquatus
ACATCCTATACCACTGTAGGTTTATAGGGGTTGAATTATACATAGGATTTTCTATTCAAAGACCATGTAATATGATGTGGATACGGATACTATTGTAGTTTTCCTTTTTTTTTTTAAAATGAGAACTATATTTACCCTACTCTCTTTTTAAAAGCTCTGTTTTCCAAATGTATGAGTGTTCCCATTTCCTATTCAGGAGTAGCCTGATAAACCATGCATTTTAGTTAACTCTCTCAGTTTTGTGCTATAAGGTTAATAATATGCATTATTATCTATAATTTCTTTAAAGACTGTTTCTGAGAAAAGAATTTAAAAAATAAAGCACAGGCCCAATGATGTCCCTCGGCCTGGGTGGGTGAGAGCCATTAGGATGAACAGAAGCATAACTGTAGAAGAGACAGTGGTGAGAAACAAGCTGACATGGGTGAACCATGTTGCCACCTCAGGCCATGTGATGTTAGTGCTTGTGCAGCTGAGGGCCATGTCTGTGGCCCTACTGTAGCTGGGGCCTGTGTTGATGTCTGTGACCTTTATGGATGCCTGTTGTCTGAGACCATGTTGATGTCCAAGGGTCTTGCTGCCACAAGAACCATACTAATCTGAGTGGCTTTCACTGTCACCTAAAGCCATGGTGACATCTGGACCCCAGCTGAAACCCAGGGCCATGTCTGGGTCTGTGGCTCTATAGCAGCCAGGATCTGTGATGATCTCAATGGCACATGTTATCACCGAAGGCTTTGTGAATGCCGCCTCAGCAGGAGAGCTGTCTCAACTCCCAAAAGTACTGGCCACAGTGGTGTGTGCTGACCTCTGCAATGGAAGAGCTGGTCTTACCTCTCACCATGCACACAGAGAGCCTCTGCCCCTGATGGTTAGATCATGGGAGAGCTGGCCCTGACCCTTGCCTGAGAGGGTGAACCCAGTGGAGGTCCAAATTTACCAACTCGGATATCACCCAGGCCCAGACCTAGGGTTTTGAGTTGGCCTACTCCAACATCTACCCCATGTGACCTGCTGGAGTGCATAAAGGACAGGTCCTGTGGAACCATAGCTGCAGGATCTCCATGACTGGGACAACAGCAGGATACCTGAGGGAAGTTTCAATGAGGATCCTTTATTGATGGTGTACCAGAAACCAGAGATCTTGAACCAGACCAAAAGTTCATCACAGTGACAAGATTGTGTCCTGCTCTAGGACCAATCTCCTTTAAGGATTGTCTGTATAGCCATGGGGGCAGAATGTGAGGCCAGGGAAAGCTTTTGTAATGAATCAGGGATAATAACTAGGTTTATATATTTTATTCCTATTTTAATTGATAGTGGGTCACTTGAAGTTATGTATATCACTCAATTCATTTCAATAACTTAGCCAGTTAGTGGCAAATGGACTGGAATTCTGCCTCTGAAGAGTTGGCAGGCTCTTCCAACTCAAGATAGGTGTAGGTCTATTTGAAGACAAAGGAAAAGACTTGGCTGTATAACAGTTAAGTAAAATACAGGAAAGCCCACATATATAAAATCTTTCCACTCATGCTACTTCATTAATTCATCATATCTACAGTTTTGTATTCCAGAATCTGACATATGTGCTTTATTTTCAAGGTTTTGAATGAAAGTCTTAACTAATCACTCTGGATAATGAAATAATCTTCTAACAAGGTCTTTATTAACAAAAGAGGCTTTAAGGAAGATCCCCAGAAGTTTTGGCACTTTTTAATTATTTAAGAGAAAGATATCTTAGACTGATTAAGGGGGCTTTTTCCTGGGTGTGAAATATTAATTTTTCTATGGAAAAATGGTATGAAGCAGAAAATGAAAGTAAACACTAGTATTCTCGTGTTTCACTTAGATTATTGTGATAATATGTTATGTGTGAGGGACATGTTTTTAATTTCCCAGAAATATTCTATGAGGCTCATCTTTGTATTCTTAAAGGGAATATGGCAAGAAACACGGACATTCTTCTGGCACGGAGGCAGTCATGTGACAGAGAGTCGGCTACCAAGCTGATGTGAAGTTGCTGGCAGTGGTGCCAGGGCTTTGCTTTTGTGCCCATCCATTTCAGCCGTTGCCATTCATGCTCTGGATCTTTTCCACATGCCACGGGAAGGTTGGGAAAGAATCCCATTTTTCTAGTTAGTTCTTACCACTTTCATTATCTCCAATGAAATATTGGCTTTCCAGGGAAGCCCCTCACCGTGCCCTAGAGAGCAAGAGCCCCATGTTATCAGCTCTGTAGTACTGTATGCCTCTCTTCCTAAAACTGCTCCTCGGTGTTGTGTTTGTTCAGCATCTACTTTAGTCATAGGCTATAAGCTCTTGGACTAGAGGAATTTGTCTTTTATTCAAGAAGCCACCAGTCTGGGTCTAGGAGAGCTTCCTAACAAATAAAAGAATGCCAGCAAGCTTCACAGAGTCCCCAGTGCAGACCCTAGGCACTGTGTATTGCTGATTGGCCTCTTGTGTCTCCCCCTCCTCCTCCTCCTCTTCTTCTCTTTTTCTCAAGTTGTCTTCTATAAAAAGCAGATATCACAGCTGACCCTCAACAGTTACTGCACAGCTCTCTAATACAAAGCTAACTCACACACGTAAAAAGATGACAAGGGCCTCATTCATTCTAAGCTTTGGAAACATACGGCTCAGAACAAAGCAGCCTCTACCTTCCAAACCCACTCTAACTTTTCTGCTGACAGCTCATTGGGGAAGGACTGCTTTAAAGTTTGTCATACAGATAAAAGAGCATTCCCCCAAGTCGGGTTTGCTTTTCATGTAAGGTGTCACATTAGCAGGCACTCTTAAAGCATGCTGCTCTTTTCAAATATGTGTTATGTTTACAGAACACCTTATAGGTTGTATAGTGAGCTGTGACCCCTGACTTGCAAGCTGATCTTGAGAAGCTGGATATCAGTATGGCCGTTTGGTCCTGACAACAGATAGGGGGTGCTGAAGAGGCAGTGGTGCCAGGCGGCAGCATCCAATGAAGGCCATGCCATCTGGATCTCGGAGGATGCACTTGCAGAGGAGCGCCCGGCTCCGCACTTCTCTCCAGAACCATCTTCTTCCCCTTTGCAGCTTCCCACTTCCCATCTGTGTCCGCCCACTGATTTCTCAAAGAATTAAAAAAAAAATTGGCATGGTTCAAGGAAAAAGAATTAGGAAATCTGTGGGCTGCCCCTTCCTCTGCTTGCTTTAGTGTCAGTGCCTGAGGACCACGAAGGCCTGGCCTGCTTCTCACACTCTTCCTCAAGGTTGTAACCTGGTGTCAACCAACGGGGCTGTGCATTTTGCTGTACCATACTGTGGAGATCTGACTGCTACTTGTATTTTGTAAGTTGCCAGCAAAATGCTTTCATTTTCATTTCATCCTTGCCAGTGCTGCCTGCACACTCCAAAAAGGCATTTTCAGAAAGCAGATTCTACAAGTTATAGAGTACAAGACCGAGTAATCATTACCTATTCTGCTTGGGTGCAGTTCTTTAGAGACAGTGACATCTTTGCCAATACTTATCAGGTTATCACCTTGTCACATTAGCTCCTCCGGGAAACATCATTTAATAGATAAACATTAGGACAACCTTTGCAGTTCAGTTTCCTAATTCAAACAAATGTAGTTTTCTAGGGAGAATAATTCACAACAACCCAAACCTTAAGCGGCAGTTATTTCTGAACAGAATGTAACTATATGATAGTTTTAAGGATATTTTGAAAAATGAGTATTTGATAAATGGCTGTTTTACACAGGAACAAGCACTTTCAGGCAGCCAGCAAGTGAGAATTTCATAGTATGTTTTGTGGAGGGCTGTGCGGATTTAAATATTTGCTGGAGTAATTTCTTCTTATTAGAAAATGAGACTTCATCTGGTACAAATGGATTATCTCAACCTCAGCTTCCCCTGACAGTGGCCCTCATGTATTTGCAAGCATCATGCTTTGTTGGTGGACTTTCCAAGTAAAGAAAATGCGTGTGGAAAAGGGAGAAATGAGATTTGCACGTAGGCTGTCCAAAGGACATCTTTCCTAGGGCTTCTTACCCCACTTCCATCATTGAAGAAGGAATCATTTAAGTTTCATTCACTGGATTTTTTTAAAAATTTATTTATTATGTATATAGTGTTCTGGGCACCAGATCTCATTATAGATGGGTGTGATGGGTGTGAGCTATCATGTGGTTGCTAGGAATTGAACTCAGGACCTCTGGAATAGCAGTCAGTTATCTTAACCTCTGAGCCATCTCTCCAGTCTGAGCCCCTGTTCTTAAACACAGCCCTAGTGGAGATTATCCAACTCTTTTTTTATCAAATTTATCTAGTACTGGGTGCCGAAGTCAGCTCTTGCAAGCAAAACCCCTCCATCGAGGGTCCCAGGATGTGGTTGGGATAAGGAGCTTGTTAGTGAATGCTTAAAAGATTTCAGGAGTGAGGGGAGTGAATAGGCTGTGGTTCATTGGCCAAGAGTCTTGGTTGTTAATGCCTTAACCACATGCTCACTCTTCATTCACACCCATTCACACCTACTCTCATTTTGAGGGAGGCTTCTCACCTACTTATTTCGAAATCCATATTTTGGCATGTAAGAATTCCATCTTTTAAGATATGCCCCTGGGTTAGCAGTTTCACATAGCTTTTGAAGAAAATACTTCGAAGTTAGATGTAGGAAAAAAATCCTCATCTGAAAAATTTCGGCAGTGGAAGTTAGATTTTTGCAAGTTTGTTTTGGATGAGCAGCATATTTCTCTCGGTTGGTTCAGCAGCAATATTTCTGTCCCGTCATCTAGTTAGGGATGAATGGCATATTGTGGTTTCCCAAACTGAGGCTGCATATGCTTGCCCAAACTTGCTCAGTTTGGGAAGCTCGCTGGTGTGCTTGCCTTCCTCCCTCCCTCCCTTCCTTCCTTCCTTCTTTCCTTCCCTCCCTCTTTCTTTTCTCCTTTCTATCTTTCTTCTCCTTTTTCATTGCCAAAGTGAAACATTATTAAATATATAACATGCTATTAAAATATTTACCCTCAGTTGCAAGGCAGAAGAGTAAAGGAGCTAAAGAGGATCTTTTCAGAGATTTTGTGATTTGCGAAAGAGGTAGAGAGATAGTGGGGATGCAAAGGCTGTGAAAATGTTTGGTGTTTGGTGAGAAAACAAAATATTGAGGTCAATCCACAGTTAGAAGCTTCAGGAATAGAAACTCATCTGGAATTCTCTAAAAAGACCATAGTGAAGAACATTGCCCCAAAGTGAAACAACCAAATTCCAGTTGGGAAAGTAGCCTACTGCCATGGGCCAGGCACTGTCTCTGACCATGGGGAAAGTGCTATAAAATGCAAGCTCCTGTCTTCTTGGGGATCCCACTCTGTCATGATCCCACTATGAGGGGTGACTTAGTTGAGCACCTGGAAAAGCTTGCAGGAATCAGCATAGAGCTTGCTTTGTTCTTTTTCTTGTTATTGTCTTACTGGAACCAGATCTTCAAACATGGGATAATATTCATGATATGCAGGTCTGACACCCTATTCCCTTTACGTACCAAGCGCTCAGGTTTATATAGGATATAAAGGAAGGGATGGGATCATCTGTAGTGATGTGTATGCTTAGCAGTCTGCTTTCTGTCTTTACTGACTTTGCTGTAACCCTCTATAATGGGCTTTCTAGAGCAGCAAACCTTGGGCTGCTAGCTCCTGATAGTGGGCTGCCTCACTCTTTGTCCCTATGTTCTCAGGCAGGATGCTACTCACTTTTTTTTTTCAGATGACCCTACAAATATCTTCCTCAGCCCCGGTATTTTGTGATACACTGAAGGTTTTCTCTTGGTGGGTCTCAGATGTGTTTTTAATTTTTTATATTTTGATAAAGACCCTTGGGTAGTCTGTGCTTTCCCTGTTTATTTCTCCATGTACTTGGTGTGGTCAACAGAAATAGTAAGCTGTATTTTGAGGCCGACGACTAGAGCTTCAGAGGGAGAGGGAGAAGGGAGGCACAGGAGGGGGTGAACAGGGAAAGTATGGCAATGCTTCATTGCATGGTTCTAGTAAGAGACTGAGGTCTCCATGGTTTAAATTACTTAACCAGAGGACAATGGCTCAGGAGCTACATAACCAGCTTCTTCTTTTGTCACCTTGGTGACATTTTGCCCATATGGCACAAAGGAACCTTTTGGGAAAGGGCTACCGATAACAGACAGAGATTCGGGCAAATGAGCACAGAAACTGCAGAAGAGTCAGTGAAGGAGCCCAGCCCCAACTTACTTCTTCACTTCTGGCTTTGAAGGTCCCAGGCTGTTTACAACAGACCCTTGTAGGATGCCTGAAGTCTGTGCCACTCAGTGTCAGCCCACAGCCATCACTGGACCTCTGGGGATGTGACTGTGGCTTGGGACATGAGCCGGCTTGTTCGCTTACCCACAGTGAAAAGAGTTTTGAAATGAGTTCTGAATAGACAGCATTTTCTTTGTGTGATTGGTAAATAATACAGCGCAAAGTTAGCAAGTTGCAGGCTTCTGCATTCTGATTCCAGGCAACCTTTTTGTGGGGAGAAGGGCAGGATGTTTCTCACAGAATGTGACCTCACGGGAATACTCGAGGTAAGGAGCAAAAAATCTGATCTGAACGAATAAATGTGACTTTTAAGTAAAGCTATGAGAGGAGAGAAGGTTTCTGGTGCTGTAGTACACAAAAACCAACACCTGTTAATGCTGTGCAAGGTGCCAGTCACAGTGGCTTGCCTTTGTTTAGCTCCTGTAGGAAAAAAAGTGAATGACATTTCTTGTGATAATTTAACATTTTTCTCTTTTAGAAAGTAATGAGATATCTGAATGGATCAGCATGGAGAAACCCTAAAAGAAATAGCATAAAAACATTTTGGAACATATCCAAGAAAAGATAACTCTCCACATACCTATAGACATCTACCGGGTCCAGGTAAGGGCAAATATTGTCAAAAGTAGATTGTAGTTATTTGATTACATCTCATACTGGCTTGGACTTGGGGACTGTGGAAGGGAGAGCTGGGAAGATTCACTGTGGTTTCTCCTCTCTTCCAAGCATGGGTTTGGTAGCCCTGTGTCAAATGTGACCATTGGTAGTCACCGGGAGCTCTTGTTAATAATGCCATCTGTGCAGGAGTAGAGGCCATGTGATCTAGTTACAGGGGGCATTGAAGATTATCAGATTCTGCAAGCCCTTCTGTAAAGTGACAGCGTGTTTATACTACAAATACTGCTTCTGCAGTATGGATTTGTACTGGGACTGACTCATTTTCTATTTAGAATTTTCTTTTAGAAAACCACTTTTTAATGGTGCTCAGATAAGAACTACATCTGTTGCTTACATATAATAAGCACCAAATATGAAGATAAGTCGAGTACTTGAGTGGTTGTTTGTTGCTATGAGAGACCTGTAACATATGTATGCTGTATGTCTCTTTACTGGAGCACAGGCTCCAAACTATGAATTTCCTTCCCTGGTGAAGTAGAATGTGTTCTTAATGCCAAGCTCACTTGGGTTTCTAAAAAAATGAACATCTCTTCAGAACCCTCAAATGGGCACTTTGACAGATGTCCAGCGGGACAAAGATTTCACTAGTCATGTTGTGGTACTTAAGACTCTGAATGTGTTTCTTAGAGCAAAGCTTAGAAACACTTTCTTTTGTTGCCGTTTGGAGTGTGCAATGTGAGTGTCGTAAGGAGATTTCTTCTTCTGTGGTGTGGGTTGAAGTGGAGCTGTGGGTTGTCAGGACTGTGCCACATCTCTCTCAGGACTGATGGAGCTAGGTGATTCTAAACAGGAGAGGAGGGGGACAAGAGGCCCAGGCTCGCAGAAGGTGTCTTCACAGAAAAGAATTTCTGCTTTCCAGCTGTGTACAACCTAGAGCCTTGGTCTTTTCAACTGATTCATAAAAGTCAATGTCATATTCACTGGCCAGGTCTGTCAGGTCAACTCAGATGTCCAAAGCAGGAAGAAGGGATTCTCCTGCAGCTCTTTCTTATGCTGCTGGAAAGGAATGGTGTTTACCGTGGAAATCGGTTCCTAAAGAAGTTCATAGCGACATGCTGATTTGCTTATTGATTTTGTATAAAGTTGAACTTCTGGGGTGACACATCATCCTTAGTTTGTTGCTGTGTTCGTCTTCTGAAAAGAGCATTGTCTCAAGATCAAAGGTCTCAAGCTGAGAAAGCTTTCTTCTAATTCATTCCATGTTAAAAACATAAAGATGGTTTTAAAATTTGAAAATTTAGTTTTTAAAAATGTAAAGGGCTGTCCTCCATGTTTCCACATTTCTGCACGAGAAGTGAGAAGGGCTGCTCTTGAATAGCACCATTGACGGATGGGCTAGAGATGTAGAATAGTTTCCATAATTTTTTTATACCAGCAGAGGTCAGTTCAGAGGAATAAAACTATGAAAAGTTTTCCAACCAGTTATCAAAAACCAACCAACCAAACAGCCAACCAACCAACCAAACAAACAAACAAAAACCTGCAGGGAAAATATCTGCTTAAAATCTGCCCTTTCAGCTCACGGACTGTGGATTGGCAGCTATGCAACCTGCTTGGAACTGAACTGGACCCTCTGAGTGTGGATGACAATGATGTGGCTTGATCTGTGTGTCGGGGTGGGGTGGGGTAGGGGCTGACAGTGGTACTAGGACCTATCCCAGGTACATAAACTGGCTTTTTGGAGCCCATTCCTTATGGTGGGATACTTTGTTCAGCCTTGATATGGGGGGTGGGGCTTGGTTCTGCTTCTAGTTGGTTCTGCCAGACATTGTTGACTCCCAAGGAAGGATGGGGACTGGGAAGTGGGATAGATAGGTGAGTGAGAAAAGTGGAGGAAGGGGGAACTGGAGTTGATATGTAAAATAGAAAGTAAAACTTTAAAATAAAGTATCTGTCCTTTCAGAGGGTGTCCTCCCTGAAACTACAGATTTCTGAAATAACAAAGTACCAAGCCTGATGTCCCCTAAGTGGGCATTTCACCCTGAGGATGTTGAGGTGCAAGAGACACAATGAATAGCCTAGGGCCCCTGCGATGTTTGAGCTGTGATTTCTCTTTTCTTCTTCTACTAGGTACTAGCTTAGGATCTTTTGCATGCAGTGTTCTACTATTGAGCTGCATCCCTGTAGAACTGTGTTTTGATTTTTCTTTTGGTTTACTGTGTTACAAACATCTATATGAACTCCAGTGCCAGCAAGGTGTGTAAGTCTTCATGATGCAACTTTTTAGGATTATTTTTCTGGAGACAAATAACAAGATCAAATTCATAGAGTAATCTGTTCTCAAAATATGTTTTGGGGTAAAATGTATATGAGGAAATTTCTCCCATTGCAGCCCAAATGATAACTCATTGTACTCCTTAATTGTTTTTCTCCTCAGAATTGCTACAGCAAATGTTTCTTGTTGTTCTCTATCAAGACACATTTATTGTTCAACATTGGGACATAGGTTTTTGTGCCGGAAATCTGAAAATAAATCCCACTACTTGTCTACACACTAGACTTCAACAGCGTCACAAAGGCGACAGGGCATAATTCTGTATGAACCCTTTATGTTCTGTTGTAAGATTGCTGCAAACTCCTGGGTTTAGTACACACATGTAGGAAATTAAAATGCCTTTATGCTGAATCTTATTTTGTATGTGAAAAGTTGGCATTTAGGGCAATTAAGAAATTGTGAAGTCTTTTTCTCCTTTCAGAATTTTAGTTCTGAGAATGTAACACCTCGAGATCACCCCCTTTCATACCATTTGCTTGCTTGGTTTTACTGTCTACATAACTTTGGCTCATGTTGACTTAAGATATTTGACATATCAAATATTGTCGCTTTCAAAGGTTTCCCAGGCAACTGTAACAATTCATCTGGCTTCCATCAAAAGTGCCCTTGAACTCTCCTCTCGTTTTCCTTGTACATTGTAACATGTGCTAAAGGAAAAAGACCAGAGACTTCGGGTACTGGGTTACTATGGATAATCTGGTGAAGAGAAGGGGAAGTTTCACATAAATTTTCACAAAGTTGATGAATCTTCAGCTTGCTGGCTCCCTCCTCTTTGTTGAAAAAGGGGAAGAGCCGGCTTGTGTTCAGAGTTGGGTTTGGTCCTTAATGTTCTAGGCTGGCACTTGACTGTTAAGCCCCCAACTTGTGCCCTACAATGCTACGTTGGGATTGATCTGACTAGGGCCATGAAGAAAGACAAACAGACACCTGTACAGGAAATCTGGGATCAGGCGGGCCGTGTGCCGTGATAGAGGCTCAGCAGCCAACAATGCCAGGGAGTTTACTATGTAGCAATGAGCCGAGAGACAGGCTTACTACACACAGCTGTATGAGGAGGCAGGTTATTAGATACAATAGAACAAGGAAGCAAGTTGAGCTAATTTGGGAGGAGCAGTTTCAGACTGTAAAACACCAGGAGGAAGAAGCTGCAATGCATTCTTTGCGTACATAATGTCAACATCCGTACACACACCGGAGCAAGCCTTCGGCACTCTCGTGGGTCTGAAGCTTTGAGGCGGTCGCCATTGCTGTGCTCTTGTCAAACCACATACATTCACTCGGGACTTCACCTGCTCCCCTCTTTGAACTGGCCCTCTCTGGCCCACAAAGGATTATCCACCCCCACATTTCTGACTGAGTCCTTCCCATGTGCTCTGCTGACTCTCACACAATGACGCTGGAGTTCCAGGTTGCATTGCTGTGTAGCTTGTCATGAGCCCAGCAGCGGAGTTTTTAATCCCGTTTTGCTCAGAGGAAAGCATTTGCAGTCACCTCCTCAAGAATTCCTGAAGTTGAGAAGGAGGAAGTTTGAATCAGTGATCCTGTAGTTGCTGTTGCTCCTTCTTTTTCCACTGATTATATTGTGCTTTCTTTGAAATGAGATTTCATCTCATCTAAAGAAATAGTACAACTTAATCCTCATTTTCTTCTATTTTCATTTACTCTAGCTCTTGTCTTCAAAGCTGGTTGTATAGTCCCCATACCAGGTTATTTAATCTTCAGATCCCACAGTAGAATTCTTTAATGGAAAAGAACGCTCTTCTAAGGCTAGACTTCTGTAGAAGTCTCCCAGTCAATGTTACATTGAATCAAAGTTTAGAGAACTGTCGGGCTGGGATCATGCCTGAAAGCACTCTTGTTTCTCTCCTCCTTTTCTATCCTTACCACCCTTTCTCCTGTATCTGCTGTATTTTGTTCTTTTTGCTATCTCCATGGGTACTGAGACATTTCATTGAGCTGTTTCTAAGCAGAGTTTTGAAAATCAGTTCAATAAGGCCCTCTCTCTGAGTAGAGGAAAGCACATATGATATGATACACGTCCTAACAGTCATTTAGTTCCTCACCTTCCCACCAAGCATGATCATTGTGAGGACGATTTTGGCTAATCCTTACCTTGTTAAAAATCAACATAGATAAATAGACTTTTATGGTAGGAAATGGAGTTTTCAGGATGTGAAATAATCAATTTGAATAAATATTTGCTGTTTGTTTTCATAAAAGTTTTAATCCTAAAAGAGAACTCTGACTAGAAAAGGGATATAGCAGGATCAGCGAGACAGGTGGTATGAGTCATAGCGCTGCCTTAATTGAAAGGATGCTGCGTGTGTTGGCAGGGACTGAACTACACGTAGGTAGTATAGAATTTCTTAAGCTGAAATCCAGCTGGAAAGTTCTCAATCAGATGGATGTTTTGGCCATTTATAAGCTATTTGTGCATTCAGAGCGTTGATGTTAAGTTTTGACATACAAGTCACAATTTAAAAATCTCGGAGAGTTATATGACTCCTGATATGTGGACAGTTATTCCCGAGCCAGGGGATTTTGCGCAAAGTTAATTTGTATAATAGAGAATCAGTCTTTCACTGTAGCATTTTGCTATCATGTTTCAATAACTGAATGAACATTCTGAATTAATAAGCGTAACGTTTGTGTAAGCTTAAGACTAGTCTAAGCTCCGCATTCATTGATGGGAGCCTTAAGCAAATGCTTTTTTTCATCAGCTTGTTCAAAAAGCATAAACACCATCGTGAGCTTGTTCCAGGCGGGAATATTAGCATGTTTAACACAGAAACTGGCTCTGAGCAAAGTGACTTCAAGTTATGGCTACATGTTGTTCTCACTGACTGGGAGAATTGGAAGGAATTGTTTTTTTTTCCCCAATACGTAGATATTTTTACTTTTTGTCTTACAGAAAAGGTTTGAGCATTTAAAGACAATCAGGAGGATTTGCAATTTGTTTTTTTATTTAAGGCTTTGGTAAAACTGTACCAGACAATTGGTATTTATTACTTGAAGAAAATATATAAAAGTGATAGAAATATTCAAGGATGAGTTACTTATAAACTTCTCAGTGTGCAGCGGGTAAGGAGGGGCTTGGCTCACTGTCTTTCTCCACTGTTCTGCACTGTCTCTTGCTCCAGTTAGTTTATATCCACAGTGCTGTACTGTATGATCTCGTCTTGTTCTGTTGTCATTTCTTTCTTGTTCCTTTCTCTTTTGCACTGCCTACTTTCCCCTTTTTCCCCTTTTTTTATCTTTTGTTTCACATTTTTATTGCTTTATAAATAATACCATTCAAAATTTCCACTTCCTCCCATCCTCCCATTTCCCTCCCACTCCCCCACTGATCCTCCCTCCTCCCCATCCTATCTTAAGAGAGGGCAGGGTACCCTGCCCTGTGGGAAGTCCAAGGCCCTCCCCACTCCCACCAGGCTTAGGAAGGTGTGCATCCAAATAGACTAGGATCCCAAAAAGCCAATACATTGCCTACTTTTTGTTAAATACTAGGGTGGGTGTGAAACCAGAGGAAGACACTGGGTATGTTGCTTTCTGTCTAAGCTCTATCCATCCATTCATTCTTTCAACCAGTGTGCAACGACTTTTTGGAGACAGACCTGGTCTCACAGCTCTGAATGTGTTTTTCAGTGCATCCTCTTCAGAGCTTTTAAGACAGTAATGCTTACTTCTGTTTCTAATGCTCACCTCTAAACAATGCTTACCTCTGTGGCACAGGTGAAAAAACTGGGGTTTCTTCAAGAAGTAAGGAAGAATTTCTGAGAACATGGAAGGATCTAGCCTGTACTCAAGACATAAACCCTGAACCACAGCTGTCCTTTTTTTTTTTTTCACTATTTCAACAACTTGGTCTTAAGGAACATGTGTTTTATTCAGCCATATTGGCAATCTAAGTTACTCCACAGGGTTATATAACATTAAGCTATATCCTCCTGTCTAACTGCACCCTGAATCCATCAACAGTTGCCCTATCCTCACATGGTATCTTTAGTAAATGTTAATGGGAAAACATATTTCCACATGCAAGAGAATAAAACTGTACCCTTATTTTAGACTACACGTGATAGTCAAGTCCAAATGCAAAGAAGACCTGAAACCATAAAACTCCTAGAAGAGAGCAGAAGGGAAAGAAACTGTGACATCAGCTTCGGGAGGGATGCTTTGGAGGTACCAAAAGCTCTTGTTACAAAGTTACAAAACAAAAACAAAAAATTCAATCAAATGAGAGAGCATCTACACACACAGACACACTCGCATACACACACACACTAAAGAAGAGACAACCTACACAATAGGATAATAAAGTTGTACATTACAGATTTTCAATAAAGATTTGTTAATTTATAAAGAACTCTTACAACCCAATAGCAGCAATGCTTGAAAATGGGCAAAAGACCAAGATGGACACCTCTCTGGAAGAAACATAAAAACTGTCAGTCCATATAAGATGCTTTGTATCATTAATAATCAGAAAAGCTCAAGCCATGATGAGATATCACACATATAAGAGTGGATTTGGATGCACATCTAAAGGATGTGTCATTGTTTGCAGGTCTGCATGCATAGCAGTATTGTCATAATAAATAAGGCAGAAGCATCCTGTATCTGTTGGTGGCTGAACGAATAAGGAAACTGGTATGTCTATATAATGGAACATTATCCAGTCTCAAAGAGAATGAGATTTTGCTGTTTGTAGCATGCATGGACCTGAAGAACATTATGCTAATCAAATAAGAAGACGCTGAAAAACTGAGTTATCCCACTTATATGTGCAATCTAGAAACAGTTCTTTTCAGGTTCATCCATTCTTGTTTCCTGGATTGTTGTACCCGCTGCTATTTTGTTAGTTTCTCTTCCATTTAATTGGTCTGTTTATTTATTTTGAAAACCCAGCAAATTATTCAAGCATAGTAGTCTGGTTTGAGAAAGGTTATCCATCCATTCATGTAGCAAACATTTTATTACAGTCTCTATTCCAATGAAGGAATGAGAGAGCTTGGATAGGCACACAGTGAAGGGGACTGTGGGGTCTACACTCAGTGTCTCTTGTGACAGGAACAAAACAATGAGATAGAAATACAGTTTCTGATTTTTTATTGTAATTATTTGCATATATTAACCATACACATTATTGGGATTCTCTGATATTTGTATACATGTATATATCATGCACTAATCCTCACCACCCTCCTTTTTACTACCCTTTCTCTTTAATTCATTTCTCTTCCCTCTTCCCAGTCCCCTTCTGAGTTCCTAGTAGGTCCTCTTTTGCTTTCAGATGACCTACTTTTCTTTTTAGCTTCAATGTAGAGAATAAGCAATAGTTACCTGTGTCTGACTCATCGTGCTAACATGATGTCCCCTGGCTCCTTCCTCTTTTTGGTTTTATGAGAATCACACCCGGATGAAGGTCCTCATGGTTTACAGAGTAAACAGCAAATGGAGCTGGTCCAGACTAGGATTTGGAAAAAATGGAAGGGAGGTTTTAACTATTTTTCAGGAGATGAGTGATTAGTGGAGAGGGAGGCCTAGAGCCTGTGTTGAAAACACTCCCCTCCAGGTTTTGAGATCTCCAGCCCGCCTGCATCCTCCTTTCCAGATGACACTACAATAAACTCTTCACTTTGCACTTTCCCAAAGGAATTAATTGTTTTTATTTTAGAGGGAGACAGGAGCAGGGAAGAATACACAACACAAAAGAAAAATTTGAGAGAATTGGCAGGCTTTTTTAAGGGTGGCTGTGGAGCATGAGAGACACTGGGGCAGGAGACCTCTGTGTACTGAAAAGAGATCAGATGCCATGGGAGAGCACACTGGTGCTTCCGTGACATTTTGCTAGAGAGCTCTGAAGATGAAAATGGACATCGTGGAGGATCTGTGAACAGAAACATATGACGACTAAGTTTAGGTTCTGCTGCTGGTACCCTGTGTTCTAGAGTAGAGAGAAATAACTGCATATGTACCTCTGAGTAGAGTAATATGTCATTATGTTGTCCAAGAATGTCAGTAATTATTTCATAACTTTTTTTTTACTTCCCTTAAATGTGCACAATCAGTGTTCTGTTGTGTGTGATTTGGAAGGGGAACACAGCTCTAGTTCTCAGAGAATCAAAAGAAAATGAGATGTACAGGTTAACATGTATTTGATGCAACTTCTCAGAAACTATGTATGCATCATGATGCATTCCACATGCACCTTCCTCCTCTGGCCACTAGAGACCCCTGATCTGTAACATGGTTCTCGAGAACTGATCATGCTTTCCAAGAACACTGAGCAGGATACATTGCTACCATTTTCTGTCATGAGTCAACCAAACCAGTTTACATGTAGGCAGAAAATGGGTCAGTACTTAATGAAGAACTTTGAAACCCAGAGTTAACCTACAGTGGAATATATCTATTAAATTAAGGTCATTAATGTTACACTAGTATATTTTCTATTTTTCTGAGTTCTGTCTGTTATGTTTATAACTATGCTGACTTGCCCTGTTACCTGGGTATCCTGTCCCTTTAAGAGACAAGTTCCACCCATTCCCAATCTCCCCATTCTTGACCAGGCAAGATGATCTAGGCCCTCTTCCCCCTGCCCCTCTCTTCTTCTCAAGAGGAAGGTTTTTTTATTTCTCCCTTCCCTTTTCCTTCTTCTCACTTCTCTTCCATCTCTCTCTGTCCGTCTATTTCTCTCTCTTTCTCTTTCTTTCCCCCATACCCTCCCACCCTTATATCCTCCCAATACCCACTAAATAAACTCCCCATACCCAAGCTCTCTCTGCATGGCATATCTGTCTGTCCCTTACCCACTGCGGTCCTCCACCTGCTGTGGGATTCACCAGGGTCACTCGTGCTATAAGCCAGAACACCATCTCTTCTTAGTTCTTGGCAGGTGTCTTTCTCACTATCCTTATGCCACATGCTTGTCTTTCCCAGCAGAGTGAATTGATCAATTCTACCAGTACCCTGCCTGTGACCACCATTGTCACTTTAGGACAAGGTGTTATCAGTTGTGTCAGGTACTTCTCTATTCTTGCTGTAAAGCACTATGACAAAGGCGGTTGATAGGAGAGAGAGCTTATTTTCAGCTTATGTTTCCAGAGGGATAGGAGTCCCTTATCATTATGGCAGGGAAACAGGCACAAGGCAGGTATGGCAACTGGAATAGGTGAGGGCTCAGATATCAAGCTACAAGCAGTAAATGTGGAATAGTCTGAATTTTTATACTCTCAAAACCTGCCCCAATGGCTTATTTCCTTCAGTAAGGGTATACTTCTTAAGGTTTCTGAATCGGGAGACCAAGCATTCAAATGCCTGAGATTACAGTTCCTTGGACCCATAGCCTCATGGCCATGTCATAATGCAAAATGCATTTAGTCTGCCTTCAAAAGTCCCTATAGACATTGAGACATGGAGGTTTTGCAGCTAGATGAGTGTATACTCTTCCCTTCTGGTCATATAGACTATTTCCATTACCATGAACACTAGTCAGTAGGGGTAAAGATTCTAGGTAGGCACCAGATAGATCAACGTCTTTGTTCGGTGACATGTGTAGGTGTTGTCTTCAACAAAAAGGCCTTATAATCAGTATGTAGAAAACAGTCAATAGCATTGGTAATAACCAGGGTAGTTTGGGGAGTTCGATAGGGTCCCTTTGGCCAATGGCTCAATTAGATATAACTAATTTCTCGTACTAGGGCATTGTTTTTCTGTTTTTTTTGTGGGGTATTTATGGTAAAAGATATCAAGTTCTCCTCTTATTTGGTGATTTAATTTAGATTTCTTTCATACGTATATGCATTTTAAAATGCTACTACTTTAGTAGGTTTCCATATGAACCCTCAAATAGCCCTAATTTTATCTGTCCCTGTTCATATTCCCTTCCTTCCCCTCACTTTCCTCCCTGTCATTGTGTGATCCTCCTGTTCCAGCCCCGCTCCCATCAATCCTACTTATCTATTCTATATTCCCTTCCTAGGGAGACTTTTTGTCTTCTTCAGTCCCTTACTCTGTACCTAAACTCTCTAGTTATACAGATCTTAACCTGCATATCAAAGACATAATAGCTAATGTCTACATGTAAGTGAATGCATACCATATTAGTCTCTTTGAGTCTAGTGACTTTACTCAGGATTTTTTACCCCTAACTGCATCCATTTTCTGTAAATTTAATGATTTTATTTTTTAAACAACTGAATAATAATCAATTGTGTAAATTGTGACATGCCGTGTCTGCCAGCAGAAGAGACGACCACAACAGGATTCTTCTCAGAACTCACTTTATTGGGGCACACTGTCTTGAAGATAGGAAAGGCAGAAGGACTCCCATCCCAGGCATGGCTCGCTTATAAGCAGTGCCAAACAAAGCCCTGAGTTGTCATCGCCTGATAGGCTCAGGCCAAATTGGCGTGATCGTGTGATGACCGGATTGGTCGATTCATACGATGCCCTATACAAATGCGCGCATGCGCAGAAGTTGTCAGGAGAGAAACGGCAAATGGCGCTTTGGCTCTGAGCCAGCGAGCTCACAGCATGGCGGTGCTGAAGCACCTTACAGTAAATGTATCATGTTTTCCTTATCCTCTCATCTACTAATGGGCATTTAGGCTTTTCAATGTCTGGCTGTTCTGAATAGAGCAGCAATGAACATGGAGAGTGCATGTCTTTGTAGTAGGATGTAGAGTCCTTCGGGTTTTGCACTCAAGATGGGTATAGCTGAATCTTGATGTAGTTATATCCCTATTTCCTGAGGAGCTGCCATTCTGATTTCCATAATGACTGTACAAGTTTGCATTCCCATCACCTACTGATAAGTGTTCCCATCACCCCATAGCCTTGCCAGCATGAGATGTCATTTGTTTTGATGATTTTGGTCACTCTGATTGGTATAGTCTTTTACCATTCTGTAGCCTATTCCTTTCTTTGAATGATTATGTCCTTTGTTTTAGTTTCACCAGAACTTTATCATTAGTGTTGTTGGATTTTGTCAGAGGCCTTTTTATTTTTTTGTATTTAATGAGATGATCATGTGTTCTTGTATTTCAGTTTGTCTATATTGTGGATTCCATTTATCAATTTATGAATGTTGAACAATCTCTATGTCCTTGAGATGAATCCAATTTGATCTTTTTAATATGTTTTGGATTCAGTTGGCAAGCATTTTATTGAGAATTTTTGCATCTATGTTCATTTGGGAAGTTGGCTTGTAATTCTCTTTCTTTGTTGGGTATTTATATAGTTTAGGTATCAGGGCAACTGTGGTCTCAAAAATGAATTAAGCAATATGCCTTCTGTTTCTGTTTTTCCCAAATCATTTGAGGAGTATTGCTCTGAATTCATGTGGTCATGGCTTTTTGTGTTCAGAGATTTTTAATTACTGCTTATATTTCACTAAGAATTATGGGTATGTTTAAATCATTTATTGGATCCTGATTTAACTTTGGTAGGTAATACATATCAAGAAATATATCCATTTTAAGTTTTCCAATTTGATGGATTACAAGTTTTTAAAGTATGTCCCTATGAGTGTCTGGATTTCCTCTGTGTATGTTTTTAATGTCCCCTTTTTATCTCTAATTTTATTAAATTAAATCTTTTCTCTCTATATTTTAATTAATTTGGCTAAGGATTTGTCAATCATTGTTTTTTTTTCAAGAATCAACTCTACATTTCATTGACTCTTTGTGATTTTTTTGTTTATATCTTATTAATTTTAGCCTTGTTTGATTATTTCTTGCTTGCTCCTCATTTTGGGAGTTATTCTTTCTGTTTTAGAGTTTTAACTTGTGCCCAGAGTTTCAAATATATGATATCTCCAGTATTTTATGATGGCATTTTTTATGAAGCATAATTTATTGCTATAATCTTGTCTCTTAAAACTGTCTTCCTTATAGTTTTTTTGTTTAAGTATGTTGAGTTTCCATTTTCATTCAATTCTCCTTTATTAAAAAGTTTTCTTAATTTTGTCTTTACCAAATTTTTATTCAGTTTGCATGAGTGTGAAAGCTTTCTGTTGTTGTAGCTTTAATTTGTGGTAGTCAGATAGGACACAGGGTGTTGTTTCATTGTTTTTCTACCTGTTGAGACTTGCTTTGTGTCCAAGAATGGGTCAGTTTTTGTGAAGTCCTATGAGGTGCTGAGAAGAAGGCATATTCTTTTGCTCTTGTATGAAATGTTCTGTAGATATCATTTAGATCCATTTGGTTTATAAAATTAGTTAGCTCCAACATTTCTCTATTTATTATAGGTGACCTGTCTATTGATTAGAGTTGGCTATTGAGGCCATCCACTACTATGTATCAGATACTAATATGTATGCCAGCTTGGTCCCTGGGTCAATTTGCTTGTAATATCTTTTTCCATCATTTACCCTGAGGTTATATCTATTCTTGATTAAGATTTTTTTTGATACAACAGAAAGATAGACCCTGTTTTTTAATGCAATCTGTCAGTCTGTGGGGAATTGAGATAATTGATGTTGAAGGTTATCATGAGCAGTGTTTGTTGATTTTGGTTATTTTGTTGTTATGGTATGTTTTTTTTTTCACCTTGATTGGCTGCTTTGAGATTATTTATTGCTTGTTTTTTGCTTTTGTTTTGTTGTTGTTATTTGTATGTGTGTGTGTGTGTAGGTGTGTTTAGGTATGTGTGTAGGTGTGTGGTGTGTAGGTGTGTTTGTGTAGGCGTGTGTGTATGTATGTGTGTATAGGTGTGTGTGTAGGTATGTGTGTGGGGTGGTGGTGGTGTGGTTAACCTCTGGAGGTTGAAGTTTTCCTTATATCACATTTGGTAGGTCTTAAATTTTGTTTTAACATGGAATTTTTCTTTATTATTTGTGATAAAATAGTTTGGTGGGTGTAGTAGTCTGGGTTGGCATCTGTGGTCTTTTAGAGTTTGTAGTGCAAAAATCCGGGACCTTCTAGATCTTAGAATTTCCATGAAAAATCACATGTTATTCTAACAGGTCTGCCTTTACCAGTTATTTGGTCTTTTTTTTCCTCACAGATTTTAATATGCTTTGTTCTTTGTACTTAGTGTATTGATTGTTATATGCTCAGAGTACTTTCTTTTTTGGTCCAGTCTATTTTTCTGTTCTGTATGTTTCTTGTACCTTGATAGGCATCTTATTCTTTAGGTTGTGGGAATTTTTTTTCTGATATTGCTGAAAATATTTTTTGTACCTTTGATCTGGGTTTCTTCTCCTTCCTCTATTCCTGTTATTAGTAGATTTGGTCTTTTTTGTGCCTTTTCTGTATGTTTTGTGCCTGTATTTTTTTAAACTTAAGAATCTCTTTAACTGAGATATCTGTTTTTACTGTCTTGTCCTTCATACCTGAGATTCTTTCTCCTATGTCTTATATTCTGTTGCTGAAATTACTTCTGAGTTTTTCTTTTTGTTTAATTTCCTAATTTTTTATTTTACAATTTTTACTCCAGTTTGGGTTTTGTTTAGCAATTCTACTTCTACCTTCATGTCCTGAACAGCTTTCCTCACTTCATTTCACTGTTTGTGTTTTCACAGACTTCATTATTATATTTATTCATATAAATATTTTTGATGTCTTTGAGCATATTTATAATACCTATTTTTAAGCCCTTGTGTTTCAGCTATATTGCATTTCTCTTTGCCTACTATGGTAGGGTTATTGGGTTTGGTGGAGCCATATTGTCATGAGTATTAATGATTGTATTTTGCATTGCATCTAGGCATCTGGGTTTGTGATGATTGTGAGTCTAGGTGTTGATATTTCATCTTGTCTTTTTTTTTTCATCTTGTCTTTGTTAGATGAGTTCCATTCCTTGATTTCTCTTGCCCTGTCTGGATCGTAGGGATGTGTGGTGACTATTCATTGCCTGGTAAGGAGTACTTCTGAATCCCTTCTAGATATGGCCAGTGGGGTCTTGAGAGAGAGTATGCCTAGGTATCAAGATTGACACAAAGAATGGGGAAGGGCTCAAAAGGGGAGGTACTGAAAGGGTCCACAGTAAGGAAAAAACTGGGTCTGCCATGAAGTTTTCCAGAATCCCACGGGAGTGGAGTTAGAGAGGAAAGACAGGCCTCAGCAGGTGTTCTGCTTCAAGACTGAGAATGACTCTGATGAATTGGAAATGGAGGACAGGAAAGAGACGGAACATGGCCAGCAGGTTCCTAGGTAGAGCTATAATATATCTTGAATCATGTTTACTTCATTCCTTCTTTCTTTTTTCTTGTAAATAACTAACCAACTTGTATTTGTCCTATCTATATACTCTTGGATGTATGGCTCATTTGGAATGTCCCCAGCCTGCTAGGTTGCTTCTTTCCCCAGAAGCTATCAACTGTTCATTGTTCCTTAGACATGGGAATTCACAAGCTCCTTTCTACTCCATGCTAGCATGGTGACTGGCTTTAACTTATGCAGGCCCTATGAAGGCAGCTATAGCTGTTATGAGTTCATGTATGCAGAGGTCATGTTATGTCCAGAAGACACTACTTGAGTGTGGTGCTTTTGATCTTTGGATGTTATGACCTTTCTGTTCCTGTCTTCCATGATGGTCCCTTAGTCTTGAGGAAGAAATGTGATATAGATGGTACATTTGTAGCTGAACATTCTACTGATACTGCTCTACATTTTGAGCAGGTATGAGTTTTTGTGCTAACTACCATCCTCAGCACAAACTTCTCTGAAAAGGTATGAGCCCTGCACTAACCATGGATATAGAGATAAGAATTTAGAGGGCTGTTTCAATGCTAGTCCCATTTGGCAGAATAATGGTAGTGCGTCTATACCCAGGGGCCATGAGTTTCCTAGCCCTGGGATCTTGGTTACACTTACAGTACCAGGCATGTGTTTCCTCCTGTGAAGCAGACCTTAGATCTAAGGTTATCCCCGTAACAATATTTGTGCCACTAATCCATTGGCATATCTTGCCAGATCATTTATTATTGGGATTCACAAGGTTCTTGATAAGACTATTTGATAACATTTACCTCAGAAATCTAAATAGAACCTTCTGGTAGTCAGCAGGAAGGAAGCTTCTTAATCAGTGGAGACTTGATTTCTCCAAATCCTGTGACTAAGCCGTGTGGTAATTTTAGCAGTATTTTGGCTCACAGCTCAAGAACAAAGTTCCACACAGTGGAGATGTCATGGCAGCAAGGGCTTGAGGTAGCTGATTACACCAGGACATTACCTCAGTCAGGAGACACAGAGAAACTAATATGGTTCTGTTTATTTTCTTAATCTTATTCAGTTCGGACCCCCAATCCATGGAATCATGCTTCCTGTGTTTAGAGGGGATCTTTCTGCCTCAATCCAACCTAGAACCCCCATCCCCTCTCCCAGACAATCTCAAGTTTGTCTTCAAAGTGATCCTAGCTCCTGTCAAATTGACCATGTTGACCATATACACCTCTCTTTAGGGTCTGGTTTCTGTGTGTGACTTGTATCTTCCTTCCTCTTTGCTCCCTTGGTGGTCTGTTTACAGTTATGTCCTACTACATAAGGTGCCTGCTTTGCCTCTGTGTTTCTGCATCCCTCATGGGTACATCATTTCTATGGGTGATGGCTTGTTATACACTGCTACTCACCCCTCCTATTGGGGGCAAGGCTTTGCTTGCTAGATAAGAAGGAAATATTTGTGAATTGACCTGGAACTTTTCCCTGGAGAAGAAGGAGGTCCTAAGCCTGGGTCTGGAACATGGAAAAGGGTAGGGTAGCTGGCCAAAGTCCTGGCACCTGGTAGAAGAGAAAGCTCTGGCCAGCTGGCTATGCAGAACACAAAGACAAATTTTGCCTCGCTCCCAATAGGCAAAAGGCTTTTCCTGGGTACACACAACTTCTTTTTATTAATAAAACGGTTTTGTTCATGGTGAACTAGCAAGAAGAAGATGCAACAGGTGCCAACGATGAATAGGTATTATTTTTCATTTATTGATTGGAAACCAATCCTGGATTTTACTTCTTCCTGTCCTATCAAGTGGCCTTTGCTGAGTGTAATTTTTACTTTTTAGTGCTGCCTGCACCTGTGGCCTTTGGACCTCCTGTTGATGACAGATGGGCCCGGCCGTGTGTGCACCGTTTAGTGGTAACTCTCCTCCTGCAGCACTCTGCTGCCATTGCTGGCTCAGGCCCAGCAGCCATGACTGCTGGTAAAGCTGGAGTCTAATGCTCAGCTTCTGCACGCGTACGTAGCACAGCCCTCCTACGTCACACATCATTTTCCCTTTTCAGGTCACCGTCGTTTGCCTCACAGGGCTCAATTGGGAGAGTGAAACATCGACCTCCCATGTTGAAATTGGGCATACTGTTGAAGTTCTCAATAGCTGTTTATGAAAAGGTTGAGATATGCCTTGCACAGGAAGGATTGTTTTATGTATGGAAAGACTGATGTGTTTTTAAGCAGTGTACTTTGGACTTTCTTAGGGAGATTTACCTGCTGGCTTTATTGATTTTTCACCCTAACAGATGCTAACTCAGATTTTAGATCAGCCCTAAGTAAATGTTTGCCTAGTAGAGATGCTAATGAATGGAGATGTTTCATTTTGAAGCTGTGTAAATCTGGGGAAGTAAACTCAACACCCAAGTCAGAACAACATCCCTTCTCTTTTTAACCTGACTTCTACACAGACATTAGAATCACACTTTTAGTCTTTCTGGATTTGCTCATTGGTCATTTAGAACCCACATTTAACCAACCTGATGTGATCATTTTACTTTGACAAGAGAGGAATGTGGTATAGCGTGGCTATCCAGATACTTAAGTGTTTATTTAACTATTTTGATATCATTGAAGTAAATGCACAATAACGTAGTGAAGGTTATCCCTCCTTTCTTTTTATATAATTCACTGATTTTCTGAGAATTTGGGTGCTTACACATTATTGCTTCCCTGTTGCCACTTGTACTGCCCCAGGGTACCACACAGACAGATGAACAAAGGCAGGCTACCTCTCAGCAGCGTGAAGCCATATGGACAAGGGTGGGAGGGGAAAGAACTCAGACTGAAACTTTTCATGGCAAAGAAAGCCTTCATGATACAGGAAGATCCACTTAGAACCAGCTTTGGCAGCTCCTAAGGACAGCCTCAATCCCCCTTGGGTACATGCACTGTACATACATGTACAAGCACTGTACATACATGTTAGTGGTATCCGTGGGATTCCATGACCATTCTGCTTTTCTCCAGGTGTGCAGCCAGTCAGTTTGCCCTCCTCTCCATCACTAGGATGGGTGGAATTAGAGCACACAAAGTAATGAGTGGAAAGCCTGGAGGGAGAACTCAACCTATGTGTGGTGCATTGCAGGGAGCTGCTTTTACTGTAGGGAGCTGCTTTTAATAGCCGCCATTACAAGATGGCGCCGGCTTCCTCCCTATTGCGGTTTGATACCAACTGCACATATAAGACCATCAGCCTATCCCGAATGGCCTGATGGTCACGAGAGATCGGCAGCCAATCAGAGGGCTACCCTACCCGTGTCCCTATTCCCTATATAAGCTGCAGCATTGGATGGGTCGGGGCCCCTCGCTTCAGCTCTCCCCTCAACCAAGAAGCTCTCCAATAAAGTGTGATACGCGAAGGATCCTCGTGTGGTGGTCGTTCTTCCCGCAGGCCGGGGGGCGTCTGCCTCAGTGCATGTACTTCGGTGCATTGGAACCACCCAAAATGATTGACTCTTTCCATCTCTGCCCACGTTCTTCTGTTCTTTCAACATCCTTATAGTTCATTGTGCAGAGAGCCTTATGGAGGACATCCCTGGAACACAATATCCCCAGCCCAAGGAAAGTGATATTTTCCTTTTAGTCTAATGTGTTCCTCACGAAACTCTCTGCCTGCCTCTCCTATCCTTCCTGGAAATTCTTACAAAAGCCTGCTTCAGGGGTAGAATCTTTGGCAGAGACTCCATAGTTTCTCCTTTCTCCTACATGATGTCTGGATTCTGCAGATGCCTTGAGGGTCCTGAAGAACAGGATGTGGACTGCTGTCTCCATTTTCTACCCTAGTTTCCTCTTCCTCTCTTTGCTGGTTGGACTAGGTAACTTTCTAATGCTGTGATAAAATACCATACCAAGGCAATCATAGAGGAAGGGTTAGTTTGGGCTTACAGTTCCAGAGGGATAAGAGTTTGTCATCACCATAGTGGGGAAGTGTGGCAGCAAGCAGCTGTCGTCCTTGGAGCAGCCAAGAACTGAGAGCCCACCTCTCAAACCAAAGACAGGAAGCAGAGCAAGTGACCTTGAGGTAGTAAGAGTCTTCAGAGTCTTAAAACCTCCCCCAGTGGTGTACTTTGTCTAGGAAGGCCAACCTTCTAAGCCTCCCTAAACAGCATCACCAACTGGGGAGCAAGTGTTCAAATGCTGAACTGCATGCTGTCTTTGACCATTCTTTCTTCTGGTTCACCAGTCAGATATGTCTGGGGACCTCAGTATTGTCCCTTTTCGGTGCTTTCTTATGTTCCCCTACTCTAACTCACTCCCTCTTCTTCAGGTTTTCAGTAGAGTCACCTTTTGAGAGAGGCATTCTCACATATGTTTCTTTTTATTCCCCTCTTGTACCCTAACATTTCTCTTCTGTAAAACTCATGACAATGGTCAGTTATGCCGTAATGCACTGTGCAACATCACCCTGTGGGTATCACAGGTCTCATTTAAAAAAAAATGAAAAGAAACAGAAATCTTGTAGAGTGTCAATGTACTTTTACGTGTGGTGCGTGTTTAAGATAAAAGTTGAGCTGTGCCCGGTGTGGCACCTTACCTTGAAAACGTTTGCAGTTAGCAGGAATGTCGAGGCCAGGGCCCTTCTGTTGCAGGTGGAAGAAGACCTCTGAAGGTGGACGGCAAGAGTCTGTATCACCCATGGGGAGCAAGGCTTGGGATTCTTGGGAACTGGGAATGAGCAGCAATCCCAGGCGGGCATGGGTGCATGTTTGTGTTTCTGTTTGGCCAGGCAGAAGTAGGCCTACTTCACACGTCCCGAGCCTTTCTCACAAGGGATTGCCCACAAACGTCATCTGCCTGATGCCCCAGATGCTCATGTTCTCTCTAGTATTCTAATCCTACTGGAATAGAGACATGCTTTCGGAATGTTTATTTCAGCAAAATGCATTGCATCTATAACAACTTTGTTTGAATGGTTCATCTGTCTCCCTTATAGGAATGCACCCTGCTACAAGGCAAATACTCTGTTCACCTTTTCACTGTTATAGTTCCTCCCTGTGCCTGACACAATGTGCATTAAGCTAGTTTTAAAAAAAGTTATTTTTGATCATTGATCATGTAACTTTTACTTAAAGCATTTAAAGGTACCTGTTTTAACAATGTAGTATTTTTTCTTGTTTTCAGTTATTGAGTGAGGACACATATCTCAATAATTTTTTTTTCTTTTTAAAAACATTATTGCTATGCTGGGTGGTGGTGGTGCACACCTTTAATCCCAGCTCTCAGGAGGCAGAGACAGGCGAATCTCTGTGAGTTCGAGTTCAGCCTGGTCTACAAGAGCTAGTTCCAGGACAGGCTTCACAGCTACATAGAAACCCTGTCTCAATAAACAAACAAACAAAAAAAACCAACCAAACAAAAGACATTATGGGCAGTAATCCTAGTAATGGGGAAGCTGAGACAAAAGAATCATGACTTTTAGCCCAGCTTGATCTAAATTAACAAAAATTTAAAAATAAGAACCAAATAAAATAAAATAAAGACCAAAGGGGCAAAAAATCATGTTTTTTTGTTTTGTTTTGTTTTGTTAAGCAGTTGAAGTATATATGTCGACACCGCCGACAGAGTGACAGGGGAATGATTTCCCTGCATGTCCTGGAAAGCACTCTGAAGATGGGCTTCTTTTTTTTTTTTTTTACTTTTATATGACAGTAGCCCAAGCAAACGCAACATTCTGTGTAGCCCTTAAAAGTGATGGCATAATGAGGATGATGAAAAAGGGATTTACATCTTTTAAAGAAGCCTTCTACGTCTAAGCATAGACTGGTAACATGACATAGTCTTTCCGAACAGCAACCATGGAAGGGGACAAAGTGTGACAGGGTTATTAAAGACAGTAACTTTGAGTTTGACCCAAACTCATTGATACAATTGACAAGCTACCATTACAAAAACCTTCTGTCTAAGCCAAGTTTCCACAGGTGACATCCATCATCTGAACATTCAGAAACAAGAAGAATCACGAGAAAATGCTGAAAATAACTCAACCAAGAGGCGTAAAGCCTTCTACTTTGTCTATAATCTGTTCACCTTTAAAAGTCTGGTTGTTCTCACTTTATAAACAGAAAAGAAAAATACAAAAAGGGAGATGATGATGAAATGGGAAAGAGAAATAAAAAAAAAGAATGTACTTGTAAACCTGGTAAAAAATCATTCATAATGGTCATAGAATGGTGGTGTCTGGCAGTTTTTCACAGCATTTGAAGCTACAGTGTGTAGCTGATTTTATTTTCCCCAAATCTTTAAGAGCGTGCCACCCAGCTGCCACATAAATACACAGAGACTTCTTCTTACTTATGAATGCCTTCCCTTAGCTTGGCTTGTTTCTAGCCAGCTTTTCTAACTTAAATTATCTCATTTCTCTTCAACTCCATTTTGTCTCTAGGATTTTTACCTTTTTTTAAATTCTGTATATCTTTTCTTCCTTTGTACTCTATGATTGTCTGTGTAGGTGGGTGGCTGACTCTTGGCACCCTTCTCTCCTTCTCCTTTTCTCGCCATTCCCTCGATTTCTCATCATATCTATTCTCTCTGCCCACCAGCCCTGCCTAGTTCTCTCTTCTGCCTAGCTATTGGTCATTTAGCTCTTCATTAGACCAATCAGGTGTTTTGAACAAAGTAATACAGCTTCACAGAATTAAACACATGAAACATAAAAGAATGTAACACATCTTTGCATCACTAAATAAATATTTCACAGCATAAACGAATGTAATACACCTTAAGCTAATATTCCACAGCAAACGTGTCTACATGGTTTTTTTTAGCAAGCACTAAACTCACCAAACTAGTTGGGCAACTTTAGTTTTCATAGTTGGGTGACTAAAACACTTGCCTCAGTTAGTTTTTTATTTTGTGGGTGTGGCTTTGTGGCATGGAAAAAAATGAGATAAAAGAATATATTGCCACTTGGGATACAGGTCGTTCTAGTTTTTTAATTGTTCAGTTTTGTACGCTGCTTTCTTGGACTGGCCCACTTGATATAGTGGTAACACAAAATCTGCAAGGGGAATGATTTCATAGTACTGGCATTTTCAGATTAATAAAATATTTCTCCGATTTGAAAATAAAATGAAAATCACCACCTTGCTACACCAGGATAATTCCTAACTACATTTTAAATATATCCATAGGTAGTCCTCACCCCTTATCAAGGAAACTTATCTTTGAAACAGATGGAGACTATTACAGAAAACTACAACCAATCAAAATGCAGAGTAGTAGGGCTCAGTCCTAATGGATACATCTATTAAACACCCCTGTACTTATGGCTAAGGGGACCTGACAGAAGATGGGGTGGAAAAATTGTAAGAGTCAGAAATAAGAGAGTTGGCTACAAGATTGTGCATCCTAATAATGTCATAAGCTACACCCCTAAAATCTCACCCACCTGACTGCCTAAATATGAGCTGAATAAGAACAACAGCAATAGTCATGCCAAAATAGCCAAAACAAAGAGGGAAAGTCCAAGAGGCCACAGCTCTATGCAAAGAACTAGTTGGGTGACTTTTGTTCTACTAGTTGGGTAGAATAGGCAGCTGAGGAAGACCAAGAGTAGAAGAGAGAGTCTTCTCCAGGGAAGAGCACACCAACTGATTATCCAACTCCAAGTGGTCATCCCTAAAAACATTTATACAGGTAACTTTATACAGACTGATGAGGTTATATATTTAAGAATATATCTATATATACAAACATGCATGTACTATGCATACTGAAAAAAGAGGCAATGGGCTTGAAAGAGAA